>JAXIVJ010000125.1:225652-393152 GCA_036785665.1 Chirona hameri | reverse complement strand
GGCGTCTTCTCGAAGATAGACTCAGGCAGGCAGGAAGCGAACTGGCGGCATTCCTCCATGCCCTGATAAATGTCGTCCACCAGCTCCTTCGGCAGCGGCAGCGACATGATACGCGCCTTGATGGAGTCGTAGTCAACCTCGTTGTCGGCGTTCAGCATCTTCATCTCCTGCATCACGCAGGTGACGTTGCCCACGATGGAGGAGATCTTATTGCGGAGCTTGAGGATCTTGGCAGGGCTCAGCTTGCCGTGGTGGGCTCCACGCCTCCAGCGGCGCTGAGCAGGCGCCTGGCGAGTACAGTCAAACGGTTTGTTAAAGCGTTGTTTACAATTGCACACTCGTCATGGCGTTGGTTTTCTCACACGTGGCATACCGGGACACAATGTACAGATTGGGTGAGCCATTGCTAAACATTAACTAAATTTACGGATTTGTATGTTTTCGACAGATACATATATGTTCTCGACGACATACTGGACGTATCAACATATAACATATATCGAACTCGAATACTTTGGATAGGTACATCACCAATGACGACAATAGAAACTTTGCAATGTAAAGATGGAAAATATCAGCTAATCTGCTTAAATAGTCGACGCATTGTGCGGACTTTCGCCACATAAATGCACATTGTCGCATAGAGTACCAAAGGCGTTTTATCGTAACCAACTAGAAAAAACCCATCTATCTATCTAGACAAGCCCCCATGCTCCGCCATCTACCCATGATTAGAAACAGCAAACTTCCAGAACGGACACCTACCGGCTGGAACTGGACGGGGATGGCCACATACTGGACGTTCTGTCTGTACTGGGCCGGCCTGGGGGCGAACTCGGAGCCGGCGAACATGGCCTGCAGACGGTTACGGATCATCGGCATCTCGGGTCCCTGCTGTCCGTGGCACTTGTCACAGGCGGCCTCCACCTCCTGCTTGATGTCGGACATCAGCTGCTCCCCGAGGCAGCTCTCCATCACCTGAAAAGAATATTACGTGAATATTTGTTTACGTCCACTTCCGGACATGTGTCGGTTAACTGCATGTTCGGTGCTTGAATTATGTTCGCTTATCCCATTTCGACTATCGAAGCTGATAAACACTAAATCTCAATAATTATATGAAAATGTTCGGTTACAGTATGATATGAAAAACCAAAACACCGTCAGATAGTGTGTTAGCTGAGCCTCACGCATGATATATTATAAGTCAGGCGTGATTAAGATATTACCTTTTTCATGGCATACTTCTTGAAGAGTTTCTTGGGGATGCCCGCCGAAACGGCGCAAACACAGACAGCGATCAACAGAAGTTGGAGCTTCATGGTTCTGAAACACAGGTTAATGCGTAGTAAGCATGATTCCAAAACATGGCTCCGAAACAAAGACAGACACTGAGTGAACCAACACCTGGCTCGGAAACGAACTCAATGCCACTGCTAGTTCCAAAAGAATACACACCGTGCAATTAACGAAAGATGTTCAACGCGAAAAAGTAGTATTCGGTTACCCAGTTATGTTTCGGATCTACTTTAGTGTTTTATGTAGATCTAGCGAGTCTATTGAGTTTTGCCAATTATAATTCAGGAAATGTTGTCCTACCTGTTTCTCTGAGGCCGTATAGCTCAACTCTGACAGTGGCTGTGTGGCGCAGGGTATATATATAGTTCCGCCCATTACGCCGGCGGCACTGCAAATCCAGTGACGTCACCGAGCCACCAGTGACGTAACACGCGGGGTCACCGCACTGCGCCGACAACAGAGGAGCGGCTTTCGGGGAAGGGTGAGGTGGCGCGATATGAACACCCAACATCTCACTGTGGTGGCAATTGTACAGTGATAAGTGGTAAGTGGTAATTGGTAATGTATTTGTCTGTGTAAGGGACCGGGGCATAATTATCCGGTTATAATCCTGTAAAAGGTGTCACCTGGCCCGCGTTATACCCTTGGAGCAGGGCGAGAGCTTCAGTTAGCGACTTTATTCCTGGAGGTTGCATTGCCTAAAACACATCAACCCGTCCTTTAACAGACTTATTAATGAAAATGTTGTTTGGATATAGTTTGATTAGGCATCTGCTTAGCAAGGTTTGGTGCACGTTGATGGTATAAAAATACTGACTTGTTTTTAGTACTTTGTTTTATAAGTGTGTCATAGGTAGTCGAGGTTTTTCATATGTGTTCCATAGGTACGTTTTTGGGTAGAGTGTATCCAAGTTTCTCCATCGACTGTAATGGGTCACAACTGCTAGTGGTGTACCTGAGGTCGGGCGTAGATGTTGGACGCGCGTTTTATTAACTTATCATCATTGAGTATGCTACACTGGCATGTGATAGTATTGATATGATTTTAGCTTTCCATTAAGATAGCAGTGATACCAGTTAACAAAATGTAACCAGTAGGTATGTAACTAATGCAATTAACCCTCGCCCTTAACCCTTTTTTTAACAGGCTCCTGGCTACCCCTATTTGTAACAGGGGGGGGGGCGGATTCCGCCCCCCGGAGATCTCGAGATCTACCCGTCCGATTTTCAAAAATGAAACGGTGTTTGGTTCCCCTTAACACGATCTACATTTATAAATAATAAAACAATATACATTTTGGATAGGGGGGCAACAGGGGGGCAAAAACTACAAATTTTAGTGGTATTTTTGATCCAACATAGCTTTCATGTTTATCGACCGATTTTAACACAACTAATAGGAATCGATAAAGATTGAATTGGAAACTGATAAATAACGGTGACGTTTGAAAATTCAAAAATCATAGGCGTGTGCAGGTCACTCAATATGGGGGTGAAGTAAATGCGTAATAAAACCATTTTTTGATGTTGTTTTTTTGATAAATGAAATTGTATGTGATTGAGACATTATACAAAATAGTTATAAATCATATTTTTTGCCATAGGCGGTACCAGGTTAGTGAAAAAGGGGGTAAAATTGGGAAAAAGTATTAACCGCAGACAAGTTGCTTCCCAGCACTATAAATATGTTACTGATCGTAGATAGTTCCTTTTTGCATGTTGTACTTCATCATAGGCGTATCCAGGATCCAAACTGGGGAGGCGCAAGACCTTTTGATAAGTATATTATCCGCTATTATGATACTAACTAGTCAACAGTGACTATTTCACTTACAACTTCAATTAACATTGTTTACCCCCCTTTTTACCCTACCTGGACTCGCCTATTATCTTATAATCGTTCGTAGAGTAGCCTGTGGTGCGTGTTTCATCCGAAAACTGCAGTATGTTATGTCATTGTACGCCCATGCCTCTTAGTTTCCTTGTAATAATATGACCCCTTTTCTTCCATTCCTGAGCGCGACTCTGAAAAAAGAGACTTTATTCCCTTTTCTGGTCTCATATGTGCATATATTATTATAAGCTAATCGTATATTGCGCCGTTATCGCTGGCATATCGTCATCACCATGCCAGTCACCCCCTTTTTCATGTTCCTGAACACGCCCCTGAAACTCTATATGTAATAAATTATGCAAATAATGGAAGCAGAAGCTATCTTTTACATCTTGATAGCTATAAATGCCCCTTACATTGCTCTATTGGCTTCCCGCTAAGCATTGAATACTTCCTGGAAATCCCCCCCCCCCCCCCTTTTCAAGCCCCTGAAACCGCCTCTGCCATGCAATTTGTATGATATTTCATTAACATCAACTAATTTGCACTTGTTGCAATCACCGTAAACCGATGTAAATCCTTCAAACTTGATGCAGTTAGGAAGAAACCGTGAAGATCGCATTTCCGTATTATCGCCAAATGTCGCCTCCGAACCCACCCAAAACTGTGCCCTGGAACCGCCTCTGTTCAGGTTAAGAACTTAAAATTTTGACTCCAAATGCGGAGTTCAATTCTATGAAAAGTCCCAAAATTTCATGGCCCTGCTCCCAGCCGTTCTGGAGATATCTGCGAAATACATGAGGAGGGGGGGGGGGGGGGGGGGTGGGGCGGAATTCGCCCCCCCTGTTACAAATAGGATTAACCCGCGAGTTATTGGGGTATATTTCATAACGCAACTTACTGGGGGGGCTATTTTTTGCCCCCCCCCCCCTCTGATCTCCGGAACTACTGGACTGAATGTAAAAATTCAAACGGCATTCGATAGCCCTGGTAAATTTATCGAGGAAAATATAATATTGTTGATCTCAGGGTCACCGATGACGTCACAGGTCAGGTCAAGTAAAAAATGTTTGACCGTGTCAAAAGGTCTCGATGGATGGAATTGTCGCGCAAAATTGCGATATTAAACGCATACGCTGTCGATAAATCGGTATGATTCGTGTGTCTGACACTTTTAAGTACCTTTATAAGCTGTTTATGATCTTGGGTCAGGTCAAGGTCATCCGAGGTCAAGAGGTCAAACTGCAGATTACGGTCATTAGGCGTTGTAACACATGTTTATGGGTTTGTTTTTCGTCTTGAACGCGAAAAATGGCCTTAGAACATTGTTCGTTCCATATAAATAGAAGTAAAAAGCAAAAATGGAAATGCGTTTTTTTATGCATAGTAATGCTGTGAGAAGTGGTCGATATTTGTCATTTATAGATCATAACTCGGTCATTTTTAAAGATATCGACTTTAAATTTGGTACACATATTCACCGCATACATGGCGATGACATATATTCCGGTGTGTGGATAATTCTGATTTTTTCTTGAAAATTTTGTAAAAACAAAAAATTTATTTGGATTTCTCAAAAATTTAATTTCAAAAACACTCAAAAATCCGAGATAGTAGTTTGATAGCGCGGTCGATTGTCAGTAATTTGATTTAAAACAATTTAGTTTATCTCAAATATCGTACCTCTGACAGCGTTTTCCGCAAACCATTATTTTGCAACAAAAACCGAAGAACATGACGTCACTCTGACGTCATTCCCGGTTGACCCATCATAGCCTCATATTTTTCCTTTTGCCAACATATGTAGAATTGATGGGAGAGAAGGTACTGCAAGTTTGGTGAAGATACCGGTGTTCGTTTAGGAGTTATTGCAAAATAACGGGAGGGGGGGGGGGGGCAAAAAATAGCCCCCCCAGTAACTCGCGGGTTAAGGGGGTGGGGGGGGGGGGGGCCTGCAGACCCCCAGAGGTTTTTCTTGAATAACTTTTTACATATTCAATGCATCTTGCTGAAATTTTTAGTAGTTGAGTTTATAACAATTATACGTAAGCTATACAAATTTAATTTAAATTAGTTGAGTTGTTTGGGAAGAAATGTTTTGATGTCATGTTGGTACAAAAATGAGAAATATTTGAAAAATCGTAGAAAACATAGTTTTAAAGCAAATTGAAAACGCAATTCACCAAAGAAACAAAATGTTATTCTCTTTAAAATGGCAATCTCGGATTTTCAAAAGTTTGGGGTTTTGACCCCTATTTTTTTGTTTTTGTGAAAAATCCCCACAAAATCAAAAGTTTCAAAGATTTTAGGAAAACCGGAAAATATATGAGAGAACCGAGTATGGAGAATACCCATACCAAATTTCAAAGAAATATCTTCATTTTTGACTGAGTGATGGCTCTCTAAGTGTAAGAAACTGATGACGTCATTTTTTTATTACTTTTTTTACTCTTTTTTTGACAAGATACGAACAAATAATTACCTTTTTTGTAGTTCTGAGCCAAAACTGGTCTAGGAGCATGCCTTTTTATTCACATTTATCAACTTCTAATTTGGAGGTTTTCTGAAGAGCAAAATCGCTGTTCTGGACGTGATAAATCCGAGGTCATTCACTTGACCTGGAAGGTCACCCGTTGACCTGAAACTTAAAAATTGCATACTGTTAGACTTATCTTATGACGGGCAACATGCTGGTTCATACCGCATTGCTCTAAGTTGCTTGGTTAGGAAGCTTACAGGGGGGGGGGGGGCTGTCAGGCCCCCCCGTAGGGCGAAGGTGAAAAAAGCTCCCGTAAGGCGAGGGTTAATTTAGCAGGCAAGTTACCAAAAGCTGAAACACAGTCTTCGCGCAGCTGCGCGAAGTGGATGCAGGCACCTATTCAAATACATTGCACGGAGGTTGCAACAACTGCACGATGCGCACGTCGCGGGAAGAAAAAATCGACTGCGGACATTTACCCATGTATTTGAATAGGGGCCGCAGGCAAGGCACCCGCATCCACTTATCGCAGCTGCGCGACTACTGTTTCGGCCTTAACACGCTCAGTGGAGAGGGGTATGCCACTAACACGCAGTGGATGGGGGGAGGTGGGCACTTTAGTGCCCCTCCCCCTAAGATCTCCGAGAATATGAGAGATGGAACGATCAAACGTACAGGGTAGGTAGATGCTATGATGATCTACATTCTCTAAAAAAAATTGACCTTCGGTCACTATCTTCAAGGTCAAACGAGGTCACGAAGGTCAAATCTGGACAAATGTCACAATTTTGGGAATTTGACCTCTGTGACGCCATAGGTCACCAGCAATGTGTCCAAAGTTATTTCCGGGGATGCACATTCACATTGTCTACCGAATGGCGTTTGATCCGACTGACTGATTCCCGATCCGACTGTTGATTCCGAAGATATCGCTTTGCCGACCTCGCTTCTGGCCGCCATCTTGGACTGAAAATCCATATAACTCAAAAATTGATTGACCAATTTGCATTGTCTTTCCGTCAACCGATCCGCTATTGAGTTGGCGTTAATGTTGCGGAAACAACACCGCCATGCGCCGCTTCCTTTTCGAGATATTCACACAAAACATGTGGGTGGGTGGGGAGTGGACAAAAGTGCCCCTCCCCCCTCCACTGCGCGTGTTAAAGGCGAACAAGAAATGAAGATTCTTAAATTTAGATCAAGACAAGCCGTCCCGCTTGCTTCGCTGCCGCGAAGAAGGGCGTCGGTTGTGCCGTTAACTTATTTTTTGTTACCATAAATCGTTCGAAAAATGCATTTATCAACCTGTGATCTATCAAACGGGAGTCGTTTCAAGCGCAGCATCTTCTTCCAGACCAGTTTCTTCGGAAACAATATTTGTTGGCTATTGCAAGCTTTACCGAAACGAATTACGCCGACCAAAATAGGTATTACAGCGTTTTATTAAAAACTTTATTTATAACTTCCATGTTTGTAAATACACGTAAATTTTGGGTGGATATTGGTCAGAAATAACTTCGCTTCACAGCTGTATAACATGTATCGTTCAACACCCTCAGGGTTTTACGGCATAACGGTGTAATTCGATTTTTCTTCTAAAAATTGATACATTTTATATCCCAAGTGGATTTAAATGCATACAATCCCTCACATAATCTTAAATGCATAAATACTGATCGGTAAGCTTCAGGTTTACATGCATTATAACGCCGGTACTTTTGTCTACATAATTGCAAATATTTCATCGCTTTACATGCGATAAGTTCCGAGTTCTGACTGTAATCATGAAGAACGTTGTAAAACCTTGACATTTAAACTATTTCGCTATTAACTGTACACGTGCCACGCGCTGCTTGCCGACTCACATTGCATACGCAAGCCCGTTAATTTCTTCATACTCCTATGCTTATCCCGTTCCGATCGGACTATAAATTACCGAGATATTCACCTGGGATTGCATCCATGTTTCGCGTTTTTTTCTTCTTCTCCCTCTCATTTTACACACACATTTCGCGCGGGTTTTTCTGCATGTTAGACCAATGGAAAAACATGCCCCCTTCTAGCGCGTGCTGTGACCAACACCGACATCGGAGCGACTTCATTTTGTGTTTGCCGTGGATCGTTACAAAGCATGGAACTGTCGTGTGTGCAAATTTCACTGTCATCGGTGCTGCCGTATGTGTTGTGCGTGTGGCTAAATAAATGAGGACACACCCATGCACACACAAACACAGAGACGTACGCTACAAATGTAGTGAATTAGACAAGCGGTCCCTGCTTGCTTCGCTGCGCGAAGAGATAATGCCGTTGCAGTCGGTTGTGCCGTTGACTTATTTGGAGTTACTCTAAATCGTTAGAAAATTATATTTATCCATGATCCGTCAAACGGGAGTGCGTTTCAAGCGCAGCATGTTCTTCGAGAATAGTTACTTCGGAACTATTCCAAGCTTTACCGACCAGAATAAGGGTCAGTGGCTTTTGGAAGCTTTACCATATGCCGGGGATATAAAAACATTGGCCCGAGAGGTGTGGTAACAAGTGGTAATATAAAAATGCCCTAGAGCAAATGTATTTTATCAGAGCGCGTGAAAACAGTGTGTAAGATAAAAACTTGCCTGGAATTTGCGGCATATAGTAAAAATCATACCACATTCAGCCGGCATAAATGAAAAATGACTTACACCTGCCTCATTCAGTAATATATACCAGTAAAACACCTTTTTGGGCGATGACCGAGCGGGCGCGCACTGGCAAAGCTAAAACAGGTTTGAAATATTTAACGGTACGGGAGCACACGTAGTTGTAACTCATAGTCCTTTTATTCCTTTTAGTCCCCAATACAAATTGTCAGGCCTGCATGCATGCCAATGTAAAAATTAAGTTGTATTAAATTGAACATGATCTCCTTTCTCGAATCCGCGAATAGGGAGTACGTCCTGAGCGCTGCATGCTTTAGCGCATGCATAACGAATGCTTAGATAAACCAAGCCATTTTTGATCAAGAATGATTTTGTTCATTTCGACGTCTGCGGGTGCCACGCGCTGTGGTACCACCCCTATCAGAACGCATCATAAGAAAATCAAAATGTATTTGATGGTCCTATCCAATGGTGAAAACCCAATCTTAATCGGAGCAGTGGTTGCAAAGTTATTAGCTTCCGAAAAGCGTCTGCATGGCGGGGTCGGGCCGGTTCGGGCCGGTTCGGGCCGGTTCGGGCCGGTTCGGGCTGGGGCGGGCCGGGTCGGGCCGGGTCAAATGTAAATTTGTCTAGTAAGTTGACGAGAAACCTCACGGGCGCTTCGCGCACACTCGGTAATTACCGACCCGAATTACGCCGACAAAAATAGGTATTACAAAGTTTTATTAAAACTTTATTGATAACTTTCATGTTTGTAAATACGCGTAAATTTTCGGTGAATATTGGTTAGAAATGACTGCGCTTCACAGCTGTATAACTTGTATCGTTCGACACCCTCAGGCTTTGACGGCTTGGCGGTGTAATCAGAAAAATGTTCAACAATTGTCAAATTGTATAACCCAATTCCCAAGTTGATTTAAATGCATAAATACTTATTGTTAAGCTTCAGTTTTACATGCATTATAAAGCCGATACATTGTTCTACACAATTGCAAATGTTTCATCGCTTTACATGCGATAGATACCGAGTTCTGATTGTAATCGTGAAAACGTTGTAAAACCATGATATTTAAATTATTTCGTTATGTAATTTGCACGTGCCACGCGCTGCTCGCTGACCCACATTGCATACGACAGCCCGTTAATTTAGGGGAACTATCAAAGCGTTCAAAGTTGTAGCATTCAATGCTTGTACAATCCAAAACCTCAGCCAACAACGCTTGCGACATCCAAAATTCGCCCGGGTAGGTGACATCTTCATGGGCCAAACTCGCCTCATCCAAAATGGTACTCGCCGCATCCAAAACCGTGACATACAGCCACATACAAAGCCGTGGCAGTCAAGCTTGCGCCATCCAAAACTGTCTGGCGCGGTCATATTGGAACTACTAGATGCAGTGAAACCTGCTAGATGGAGGGAGTAGCGTGGTGATGACGTAGTCACTCTGGCACGCAAGTCGGCTACAGCGAATGGACATCTGACACCACACTGGACCCGACGTCGCCTCCATCGGCCGGCAGCTGTCGGGCGGAGAGGAGGGTGAGCGGTGCAGACTGACGGAGCGGGGAGTGTTACATCGAGACCGTGGGAAAGCTAATGTTAAAGTCCAGGCTACACTATGCGTGATTGTCAAGGAAATCACGCGCGTGTTCTCCGTGTTTGCAGAACTTCCTTGACGTCCGGGATCTGCCGGTCAAGCAAATCACGCAAGGAAAATGGATAAACCACTGCATTTTTGTAATCGATAAACCACTGCATACAATTTGCTCAAACGCTTCTTCATTCATCTTCCGCCACGATACTCAGCACAAATGATTAATGTTTAGGTCTAGTATAGACCTAAACATACGCGAAATCAAGCAAAACTATCAAAACCCGGCAACACGCAATCTCGGAAAACACGACAAGTTCAGCATTTTGAACTTTTCATCGTTCCGTCCGTGACGTGTCTGCGGAATTTCCTTCACGTTTCATCCGGGATCTGCGTGATGTGCCAGTGTAGCTCACCCAATGCACTTACTATCAGCTGAACTTACTCTGTCACGCAAGTCCCGACAACACGGATAACACGCACGTGATTTTCAGGAAATCACGCATAGTGTAGCCTGGGCTTAAAGCTACGACACTTGTTGCTAAGGCCAAGAAAATCGCTCACGAGGATGGGCGTTAGCTGCCACGTTTCGATATGCGATTACCGGCCCATTCCGGTAAACCTCATGGTACTAGCTTATGGTACTACTACTACCACCATAGTCATTGGCGGATCCAGAACGGTGGTTTATGAGGGGGTGGTTGGGGGGGGGGTTGCAAATTCCCAAAAATATCACACAACTCTGAAACTCATCGGATTTTGCTTGCTTATGCATTGATAGCTGATTTTTATTTTTTAAACTTTCCTTTATAAAAGTTGCTTAGATTGTCTTCTATGTAAGGAAATGTGTCAATATTGTGCCGATTTCAGGCGGTTCGGAGGGGGGCCATGGCCGCAATGCCCTCGAACAGTTCGAGCATTAATTACCCACATTGTGTAAAATTATTGACCACAAGTCATCTCTCGTCAGGTCACCAGGTTAAGTCAAGTGACCCCACCTCCAAAACATTTGTCGTCGTACCACTGCCACAGTTTATGGCCGATTGGTTTCAAACTTATAGCATTTCATAAGGTCATAGGTACCTTCAATTCTTGTATCTCGTATTTGTTTATATCGGTGACCTAGGGTCAGGTCAATGTCGTGACCTCCACTTTATGGGGGAAATATTAGAAGGCTTCCTATTCCGAGATTACGCATGATATCATTCCAATTCCTTATGGATCATGTTATCGCAGAAAATTCCTGAAGATCCAGGTGCAATTTGTGTTCAGTGATCTTTACAGTCAGCCGAGGTCATCCGAGGTCACCAACACCTTTTTGTCAATAACTCTCGACAGCATGAAGATAGAGAAGTGAAAGCGGTACCAATTTGTTAGTCTCGTCGAGACACGTCTCGTTATATGCAACATTACCTACTTGGGCCACCACTTGACCTTGACCTGAGGACAAATTATTAAGTTGACCTAGCATGGTCAACAGGAATATCATTTGAAGCACCTTGACGATACTAACACCATCTCGTCAACATTATTGACTTATCTTTATTAGGTTAAGAGCTATTTGCGAGAAGAAAATAATATTTTTGCCCAAAAATATCCCTTTTGTCATTTGATGACCTCTGGAGCCTAAACTATTTACCTGAGCGCAAATTTGAGGACGCCACGTGCGATACAAGTTTTGAAGAGCTTGCCATTACTTGTTTCCGTTTGTTCCTAGCTATCGAAGTTCCGAGATATTTGGGGTGTTCGAATCAAAGCCCAAAAACTGGAAAATCTGACCTTTGATAACCTCTGGTGACCTCAATATTAATCTGAGCCAAAAATGGCTTGAATAGTTTCAAAATTATTTTTAACGAGCTTTCGAACGGTATTTTCAATTTGTGTCTATGTCCCATAAAATCCCCGAGTTCGAGGGAGGGGGCGGGCGGTATCCCCCCTCTCTAGTGGGTGTAATTCTCAGAGGCCTTCTATGGCGCGTGTTAATCAAATAAGGTAACCTTAAAATAAAAATAAAAATGGGTTCTCAATATATCGATATGACAGAGACAGGCTCATACTATCACCAAAACGGAACCCGTGTCGAGTGCTGGGAGCCAACACAGCTGTACAGATATTGTGACAGATAATACTAACGTTATAATGTTCTGATACCGTACGGTATAAGTACGGTATGCAACGTTGAACGTTATAATGTTGCAATCCGTACTTATATCGCGCTCGTATACGGGTACGTTGCAAAGACTCCGTGGCGCAACGGTAGCGCGTCTGACTCCAGATCAGAACGTTGCGTGTTCAAATCACGTCGGGGTCATCTGTCTGGTTTGAGCTCGCTGTTGACTGGCGTATCAGCCGAACGGCTTTGGCTGACTGGTCAGTGGGCACGTATTGTCTTTCTGGTTGTCTTTTTAATTAGTGGTAGTACTGTCACGAAAAAACGGCAGAAAAAACATTTAACGTTTAAAACATTCTAAGCATGCTGGCCACTGTCAAATTAAGGTCTTATTGCATGTTCACCCGCGAGTTACTGGGGGGGGGGGGGGGGGGGGCTATTTTTTGCCCCCCCCCCCCGTTATTTTGCAATAACTCCTAAACGAACACTGGTATCGCACCAAACTTGCAGTACCTTCTCTCACATCAATTCTACACATGTTGGCAAACGGAAAAATATGAGGCTATGATAGGTCAACCGGGAATGACGTCAGAGTGACGTCATGTTCTTCGGTTTTTATTGCAAAATAATGGTTTGCGGAAAACGCTGTCAAAGGTACGATATTTGAGATAAACTAAATTGTTATAAATCAAATTACTAACAATAGACCAGGCTATCAAACTGCTATCTCATATTTTTGAGTTTTTTCGAAATTCAAAATTTTGAGAAATCCCATTTTTTTTTAAACAAAATTTTCAAGAAAAAATCAAAATTATCCAAAAACCGGAATATATCTGATCGAGACGTATGCGGTGAATATGTGTACCAAATTTAAAGTCGATATCTTTAAAAATGACCGAGTTATCACCTTTAAATGACAAAAATCGACCACTTCTCACAGCATTACTATGCATAAAAAACGCATTTCCATTTTTGCTTTTTACTTATATTTATATGGAACAAACAATGTTCTAAGGTAATTTTTCGCGTTCTAGACGAAAAACAAACCCATAAACATGTGTTACAACGCATAATGACCGTAATCTGCAGTTTGACCTCGTGACCTCGGATGACCTTGACCTGACCCAAGGCCATAAACAGCTTAGAAAGGTACTTAGAAGTGTCAGACACACGAATTATACCGATTTATCGACAGTTTATGCGTTTAATATCGCAATTTTGCGCGACAATTCCATCCATCGAGACCTTTTGACACGGTCAAACATTTTGTACTTGACCTGACCTGTGACGTCATCGGTGACCCCGAGGTCAACAAAATTATGTTTCCCTCGACAAATTTCCCAGGGCTATCGAATTCCGTTAGAATTTTTACATTCCGTTCAGTAGTTCCGGAGATCAGAGGGGGGGGCTAAAAATAGCCCCCCCCCCCCCCCCCCCCCCCAGTAAGTCGCGTTATGAAATATACCCCAGTAACTCGCGGGTTAACCCGCGAGTTACTGAGGGCAGGGCTTGGAAACCCTAGCTGTGTGTCACCGTTGGGATTCTGAAGCCCCAAGTTTGTCACCATTTTTTTTCCCTACAATTTTGTCAACTTTTCCAAGACAAAACGTTTGATACTGACAGACATAGGTTTTGTTGATTGGAGTTTTAGGGTGCGACGACTACTGGAGTCAATTTGTGGTAATAAGGTATTCAAATGTTGCCTTGGTGCACTATTCTGCTACCTTTGCAATGCTGCCATCTGCCACATAGTACTATGACATAACGTGCTGCCATATTGTGCACCAGCATGCAAATATGTTCCTTAAGTCAAAGGTTGTCAACAATAGCACAGGCGTTGAAAGCACACAATGAATATAGAACACAAAAACAAATCAGATGGCCCCTCAGAATCACTCTGCATCCCCCCCCCAAGTTTCCATTTTTGGACATTACTTCCATAAATGGGAACGCATTTTCCAAAAATGGAAAAGTTTCCAAAAATAGGAACTTTTACCATAGTGTCCCCAACTGAAATGGGGTAGCTTGCTGCCCCATTTGGGACAGGATTTGGGCTGCCCCAAATATCTTGTTGACGTTTCTGCCACGTTTTGCATACTGGCCCAGTAGGAAGTCATTTTCCCTGCTTTTCATTTTAACTCTCTAGTTTTGCATAGCCCATGTGAAGTCAGTGGTGAGGCTCCTGCCATCTATTCCAAATTCTGCCATGTCTACCACAGTCATACTTATATACAAGACAAGCTGGTCAAATATTGTAATTCAAACACTGAAGTATCATTGATATGTTTAACAAATTAATTTATATTGCTCAATCATATAAATATATGACTCCAAATTATATCCACCATTGAGCATAGCAACCCAGAGTGTGAAACCCCAACATAAAGAACGATGTTATTAAATAAATATTACGTTGAAGGAACAGCCATTATGATATATAAGGGAAATGAGCACTCGTTTTTCCTAAATGACCACAATTAGGCATATAAAACAAGTCCAAATCACACAAATTATCTATTTAGTCTCACCACATGCCTTGCCAACCCAGCACCACATTACGCCACAATCGGCTGAACATGGCGATTCGTAATGGGAACCGACTCTGCAAGGTCATGCCATCACTAAACACAATATGCTGAATATCATACAAATTCTCTTTCATCGCCAAATATTTCCTACATATTCTAAAAAGCGAATATTCCCAGAGTTTGTTTTCAATATCTAGCAGACGTTGATGTAAATGAGAAAAAAAAGTGTGACTTCAAGGGTGGAATTTTTTACTTCAAGGGGTAGAAGATGCATATCACTATGCAGAATCCGCCAGGTAAAACTCACGCTTTTTAGACATGAAATGCAGATATCTCTAGAAAGCTAGGGACCCCCGATATTTTCCATAAATGGGAACGCTTACGTCATCAGCGTTCTCATTTTTGGAAAGTGCGTTCCCATTTATAGAAGTAATTTCCAAAAATGGAAAATTTCCAAAAATAGACAATTTAACCATAGTGTCCCCGACTGATATGCTGTCATACTGTGCATAGCACACTACCTTAGTCAAAGCTTACCAAATTGCATAAAAAAGTGATGCTTCTGTACCTACCCATAGGCGTAGGAACAAGGGGGCAGGGGGCAGCCACCCCCTCCCCAAACATTTTGCATTTTAACATTACGCCTATTGGGCATTGCATGGAAAGAATCAAATTCAGAAAGCCTCCATCCCCCCCCCCCCAACTTGAACATAGTTCCTGCGCCCCTGTACCTACCAACCAAGTTTAAGTGAAGTTGAAACGTCAAAGCAAGATCCTGATGTCAACACTTGCACATATTTAGTTTTGAATTTAATTGAATTGAATGTATTACCACGACCCCTACCCGGGGTATGGGCATCACTCATAACGACATGTTGAACATTCATATAACAATGTAATGAACAATGTCAATCACTTCATACTCTCATACATACACTCATACACTCATAGTAGAACACTCATGCACAATTTGGCACAAGGTCCTATGCATACCTGATATACACACAACCTACACATATACCTAATTAAATACAACATAGACTGAGACCATTTTGAATGTACATTCACAACAATTTAAACTGATTCATTACACTTGCCAGGAATTGTCCTAGTCTGTATAAAAGTCTTCCATTTTTTGCATTGAATACCTGCTAATATTTAAATATATTTGGATGAGATCTGTAATACAATGGAATAGATTTTGTACGTTCATCATTGAAAAAGGACATTCCAGGACATAGTGGTACTCGTCTCCCAGACTTTTCTTAGTGCAAAGTGGATAGATTGGGCACGGTTCAGATGCATGGTTTTACGGCTAGCAGTGACTGGCAGATTATGGTTCCCACACCTAAATTGAGTCATTACTATTCTTATCCTATCATTTAGCTTTGTCAAATATGGCTCAATTTCATGTCTATCTTTTATTAACTTCTAATTATAACACACTGTTTTCAGTTACCTCGGTAACCCAGTGCTGCAATGCAATCAATATCTTTAAGTCTGTCAACAACATTTACCAAACAGGAGTTACCAACCTGCGACCTGCGTGCTATCCCAAGAGTAGCTGAATCCTGTTGAATCAAAGGTAAATTCCACATCCCTTATCGAATCTAAACATAAGTTTTGATCACAGCTAAGCTTATCCATGAGGTGGTACAGTATATTTGATAGCTTGTGCTGATTTCCATTTTTCAAGTGCATCGAAAAGCTTAGCACTCGTTTTTAATAGTGATCCAAGCTTTGTGCCTACCAAGCTCACCATATGCCATGCAGTTTGCAGTGTATTTGTTTACCTTGAGCACTTTTTTCAGGAATTCTTTCAAACTTTTCAATTAGCTCTGCATGTTTCAATCCCCATACTTCACTTCCATAGAGGACTGGAACTACAAGTCTGTCATATAGTTCACACTGCAAATCAATGGGTAAGCCTAAAGCAGACGTCATTGAGTGGAGTTTAAAAAGTCCTCTGCTTCTTGCTACGACTTGTTTGGTTATGGAAAGGCAGAAGGTATGTAAACTTAGTAGGCAGCCTACTGAATTGGTCAGGACAGGAGCCATTCAACCTTGAACTCGGTAAGACCAACGGATCACGTCACTGGCGGTAGCCGGCTCCTTCGTCGGCGCCGCGCTCACGCAGCAAACGTAGTCAGCCGCCAGTTACAGCTCGCTGTTTCGTACGGCCAGGGATTCACGAAGACGAGCGTGGTAAATTCTCAGTGCCCATTAATTCCTAGCACATGCTTAATTGTATGATTCTGCCCCACTGAATTACCGGGTATGCTGTGAAACGCGCCGTGACATGCCGTGACTCTGCTTCCAGTGACGTCACATCAAGCATCTGGCTCAAACGAGGTGGCTATAGCGGTGTCACCCCCTGCGAGCCGCAGTCCGCAAACAAATCTTGCGCAACACAAAAATCACTATCGCCCCGCTGGACGGCCTCTGTTCCGTACTTGCATATCCGAACGGAGCCTAACGGAGCCACACTGCCATTCTCTCTCCGTTGTCATTGAATAGCGTGTGGCGTTCACGTGCCGTTTCCCAGCCGCCAGGCTGCGCACAGTGCTCATTATCGCTGTTATTGCGCATGTTTTGTTCCGTGAACAAGCGAACTCGTTGCATATCGCTTGCTTATGCTTTTTACCTGCAGGATTATTTTAGAACTGCAGGATTATTTTAGAACTGCAGGATTATTTTGGAGCTGCAGGATTAACCGAAAGTTGGTTTTCGCATTAGAAAAACAGCATTATTTAGAGTTGTGATTTCCATTGGGAAACTTAATGATATCTAGGTGCGAGAATCATGAGAGAGGTGATAATTTGAAAAGGTGTGGTACCTACCTGTCTGTCTAAGATTTGTCACCGATTACTCCACCGATAGCTATAGATTTGTCGCCGATTAGAATGGCAGAACGGCAACTTCTCCCAACCCTGACTGAGGGGGTGGGGGGGGGGCTATTTTCCCCCACCCATCCAGTTGTTTTGCAATATCTCCTAAACCAACACCAGAATCGTCAGCAAACTTTCAGTACCCTCTCTCATATTAGTTTCACACATGTTTGTAAAAAAATAAGATTATGATAGGTTCACCAGGAATTACGTCAGAGTGACGTCGTCTTCTGCGTTTTTTAATAAGGATTTGAGAAAAACGTCGTCATTTTTTTTTTTTAAATATAAATTAAATTGATATAAATGACTGGCACTCAGCTATCAAACTGCTATCTCGGATTTTCGAGTTTGATTTAAATTCAAATTTGTGAGAAATCTTGTTTTTTTAAGATTTTTTTTATTGCACTATTTTCAACCAAAAAAAAACAGATTTATCTAAAAAACGGAATATATGTGATCGAGACGTGTTCGGTGAAAATGTGTATCGAATTCTAAGTCGATATCGTCGAGAAGGACCGATGAAAATGACTGAAAGCGAATGACCTTTCAAAGACAAAAATCGTCATGCATAAAAATGCATTTCCGTTTTTGCTTTTTACTTAAATTTATATAGAACAAACAATGTTCTAAGGTCATTTTGTCGCGTTCTAGACGAAAAACGAACCCATAAACATGTGTCACAACGCCTAATGACTGTAATCCGGAGTTTGATCTCGTGACCTCGGATGACCTTTACCTGGTCCAAGGTCATCAAAGCTTAGAATGGTACTTATAAGCGTCAGACGCACGAATCGTACCGATTGATTAACTGCTTATGCGATTAATATCGCAATTTTGCGCGATAATTCCATCCACCGAGAACTTTATTGCACGGTCAAATATTTTGTCTTTGATGTGACCTCTGACGTCGTCGGTGACCCAGAGGTCAACAATATTAAGTTTCCTTTGAAAAATTGGCCAGGGCTATCGAATGTAGTTTAAATTTTTCAAATTGGTCTAGTAATTCCGGAGATTCTAGGGGGGGAATAGCCCCCCAAGTAAGTCGTGTTATGGAAAATATTCCAGTAACTGCCGGGTTAACCCTATTCCCTGCGGGGGCAGATTCTGCCCCTCCCGGAAGTGTTTCGCTTGCCGCTTCTAAACCGTTAGGCCTAGCGTCCTGAAACTTTGTGACTTTTCCTAAAATTGAATGGCGCGTGTTGTGTCAAAATTTTGAAAAAATCAGTTTGGCAGAGGTGGTTCCAGGGTCCTGTTTTGAGGAGGGTGTTACGTATGCGGTTTTGCGGCGCATACTTTCTTCGTGGTTTGCAATACAATAAATGCGTCAGAAACAATTTCAATGCAATATGCATCATAGATACTGGGATTGTACATATTTGTGGGGCAGAGGCGCCCTCAGCATAAAAAAAATTAGGTCCAACTTCAAATTAGTAAGATGTTTAAAGCGTTACGCGCATGGTGCCCCCCCCCCCCCCCCCCTGTTTTGTCCTGGATCCGCATATGCGCAATATATCATATTTAAAGGGATTATACGGATTTCCGTCCTGAAAGTAAATGCAGTCTTTTGCAGTTGTATGAGCTTTAAACACGTGTAAGACATATACCAGGGACCTCAATGCTCATTTAGTCCACTATTTCAGCAATTATCAGCGTTAAAACTTGGGCGTTTTTCGGGACTAGTATCAGATAACGAGTACTTGATCGGCACTACTGTCCACCACTTTTATCCTAAGATCAATTTTAGAGTTTTGAATTATCTGCAAGTCCTACACTGGATCACAACATTATTATGCAATTCAAAACTTACGGAACTTTGTATTACTACACACTGTTCGTTGAGGTTTTGTGTTTTTGTGGTTTTCTTATCTCCGGTCTTTAGCGTTGAGAATTTGGTGGTGGCGTATTATTTTTTTTTGCCATGAAAATTCATGAAAAATATAGAATTTTATGGGAAAAAAAGATAACTGCTGCTATCGTTGGAACAAAACAAGTTTATTTTCTTTCAAATATTGCTTATTTTACCGGAAATACGCCATAGGTGAGGTGTTTTTATTAGCATAAAAGAGATGACTGGCTCTGCATCAGCCGGTCCTGCTGAAAATACGCGGTGGCATCACCGCGCACTTTGGAATGTCCTTATGTGCAGAAGAGGTAATTTCCAGAAAAATGTGGCTACCGTGGGACTTCTACCACCTTTATAAGTACGTTTTACTATGTAACTCAATTATTCTGGGAAAAACCCGTATAATCCCTTTAACCCGCGAGTTACTGGGGGGGCTATTTTTTGCCCCCCCCCCCCTCCCGTTATTTTGCAATAATTCCAAAACGAACGTCGGTATCGTCACCCAACTTGCAGTGCCTTCTCTCACATCAATTCTACACATGTTGGCAAACGGAAAAATATGAGGCTATGATAGGTCAACCGGGAATGACGTCAGAGTGACGTCATGTTCTTCGGTTTTTGTTGCAAAATAATGGTTTGCGGAAAACGCTGTCAAAGGTACCATATTTGAGATAAACTAAATTAGTTTAAATCAAATTACTGAAAATAGACCGCGCTATCAAACTGCTATCTCGGATTTTTGAGTATTTTTTAATTCAATATTTTTAGAAATCATTTTTTTTTAAACACAATTTTCAAGAAAAAATCAGAATTATAAAAAAACGGAATAAATATGATCGGGACGTATGCGGTAAATATGTGTACCAAATTTAAAGTCGATATCTTTAAAAATGACCGAGTTATGACCTTTATATGACAAAAATCGACCACTTCTCACAGCATTACTATGCGAAAAAACGAATTTCCATTTTTGCTTTTTACTTCTATTTATATGGAACAAACAATGTTCTAATGTCATTTTTCGCGTTCTAGACGAAAAACAAACCCATAAACATGTGTTACAACGCCTAATGACCGTAATCTGCAGTTTGACCTCGTGACCTCGCATGACCTTGACCTGACCCAAGGTCATAAACAGCTTAGTAAGGTACTTAGAAGTGTCAGACACACGAATCATACCGACTTATCGACAGTTTATGCGTTTAATATCGCAATTTTGCACGACAATTCCATCCATCGAGACTTCTTGACACGGTCAAACATTTTGTACTTGACCTGACCTGTGACGTCATCAGTGACCCTGAGGTCAACAATATTATGTTTTCCACGATAAATTTCCCAGGGCTAACGAATGCCGTTTGAATGTTTACATTCGGTCCAGTATTTCCGGAGATCAGAGGGGGGCAAAAAATAGCCCCCCCCAGTAAGTCGCGTTATGAAATATACCCCAGTAACTCGCGGGTTAACAAATTACAAATTTTATTTAGTTTTTTGTCTTTTAATATATTAAAGACCAGTACATTTGAAGCTCAAAAATGTTTAGGGCATGCAAATCGGTCGAGCCACATGGCCGCAATGACCTTTCAAAAAACACCCAAAATTGACGTATTTTTTGCCCCCCGGCCCCACATTTTTGAACCAAACAAAAATTTCAGGGTCCAACAAGAGACATCTTGTCATGACGCATCGAATGGCGTTTTCCCCATCGAAATCGACAGAGCGGTTCTCGAGATCTCTGGGGGGCAGAGGCTGCCCCCCGCAGGTTAACGTAATTCTGGCCGCCCGCAGGGAATAGGGTTAATGTCACGTCAAAATTTAAAATCGTAGTTTTGGACGCTTGAGTAATATTTGCTATCAATAGATTTGCAGTATGACCAGTTTCACCTAATGTGCTCTCATCAACCACTTACTTAACCCACGAGTCACTGGGGGTGGGGGGTGTATTTTTAGCCCCCCCCCCCCCTTAGGAATATTAAGAATATCTCAACAAATAATACAGATATCGACACCAATCTTGTAATACCTTTCCGGGCATCATTTCTACACTTGCTGTGCAAAAATGAAGCAATCTTGTCAGATTTTTTTTTCTCGAGATATAGTGAATTTAGTGACGTCGCTAAACACGATTTTGACACAAAAATCACCTAAACTTTGCCAGGCCGTAAAAATGCCACAATTAAAGCAAAATACAATCGAAAAACGTTAAAAGGTAGACAATTGCAAGGGCTACAAACCAGTTATCTCGACATTTCTAAAAATTTGGTTTTTGACCCCAATTTTTTTTTAAATGCCCACAAAATCACATTTTTCAAAGATATTTAAAAAAACAGTAATATATGTCAGATAACGAAATATGGGCAACTACCATACCAAATTTCAAAATGAT
This sequence comes from Chirona hameri, assembly GCA_036785665.1. Lineage (NCBI taxonomy): Eukaryota > Metazoa > Arthropoda > Thecostraca > Balanomorpha > Balanidae > Chirona > Chirona hameri. The sequence goes on along the minus strand of JAXIVJ010000125.1, from coordinate 371,554 downwards.
ATATTTTTTGACTGACATGGCATATAAAGTATGGGTAAATCATGACGTCATATTTTGAAATTGCGTTTTTGGCCTTTACTAAGCAGATAAAGACAAATAAATGTCAGCACCGTATTTGTTAGATAAAACTGATATAGAAACATGCTTTCTTCCTTTCGATTTATAAATTTCAAATTTTTAACTTCAGTGACCTGAACTTGGCCTGAACTTGACACTAACTTCACGTAAATGAAGTCAGGTGGTAAAATGACTATCACTATCGAATTCTACGCGTAAAACCATCCATAAAACATGTGCTTGATGCCTTTCGTATATATTTTGTGTGTATTGACCTTTTGTGACCTGACCTTGACCTTGATATTTTCCAACAATCTCACTTTAGCCCATGTGAGATATGTATCATACCTTTGACAGCACTTTGGGGGATTATAGGCGCAATCGAAGGCCATGGATGGCAAGTATTGTCCATAAACTCAAATACCTCGATTTTGACGTTTTACTTAACCGTGACCTGACATGTGACCTTAATTAAAAATTTGTAAGTGTGCGTTAGGCTTATCTCATTGAGCGCTTTCGAATGCCGCCTTAGGCATCACGCTGCGATAATTAGTTCTGAAGATACCAGGGGGCTAAAACAAAGCGTGAGTCGTGTTACAGAATATACCCCAGTGACTGCTGGGTTAAGCTGACAGTTTTTGTCTTATTTACTTGTTAAATGTGTTCTACAACCAAAAATACATAATTACCTCAAAACCGAGCAGTTGACCCCGACGTGATTTGAACACGCAACATTCTGATCTGGAGTCAGACGCGCTACCATTGCGTCACCATTGCATCGTTGTATCGTAACGGTAACGTTATCATCATTTGTAACACATGAGTGCACAGTTGCGCTGGCTCCCAATACTCGTCACTGATTCCGTAGCGGCGATAACCATGAACCTGATAATACCTCTATCGACCTATCAACAGCATAATGCTTCTTTGAGGATAATATCCAGGCCTTTTGGGTCATCTTTCTTCAGATAGTCGGCTCGACGAAAAAAGCGACATTGATATTCATCCCAGGTGCTGTATTATCATTAGCTGTCAACGCGTGGAGGCATATTACTGTATCACTTTGCCATGCAATTGCGAAATAAGAATACAGCACTGGTAGCATTAAGTATGGTACTGTATGGAAGAAACTTTCGTTAGCCTGGGCTCCCTTTCGGCTTCGGTTTGTAAAAGACCCGGTTTTCTATAAAGCACTGCCGCCTGTGAGAATTGAACTCACGACCCCCTGTTTACGAGACAGGTGCTCTGCCACTGAGCTAAGGCGGCTGACAATAGGGCAGGATGGGGCTTATACGTGATAAAAACTTTAACACAATTACAGGAAACCTGAGTTGAAGTTGGTTGCATTGTGCTGTATTGTCCGCACCCAAGTGTGCAGTTGTGATTGGTGATACAGAAAGCTGTCGCGACGGATGTTCATCCGAGGACAATGCGCTTGAAATGCACACAAATTATAAAATTTATATCACGTTCACGGGTGCATTATATATTGCAGATGCTCTCGAATGATGTCCATATTGCCTGCATTTGGAGGAATTTCGAGATTCTTTAACATTCAGGTCAAATGAGGTCAAGGGCGGATCCAGCCGGCCGTTTTTTAGGGGGGGAAACGGTTTTTTAGCAGACCATACCTACCCCCAATTTCGAATTTCTTCACGGATTTGGGACACTTTATTTTGCAACCACACGATTTCGATTTTGTTATCGATTTAAAAAAAAAAGGTTTTTGACCTTTTGGGATATCGAAAAAGGAAAGATGTCAGCTTGCAGTTTGACCACCACCTCGGACCAAGACCTCGGATGACCTTGACCTCATTGAATGTCATCAAAGGCTTATTATAAGTGTCCGACAGTATAAATGGTACTTATTATAAGTGTCCGACACACGAATCGTACCGATTTATTAAGTGCTTATGCGTTTAACCCTATTTGTAACAGGGGGAGGGGGGGGGGAGGGGCGGATTCCGCCCCCCCCCCCCCCTCATGTTTTTCGCTGATATCTCCAGAACGGCTTGGAGCAGGCCCATGCAATTTTAAGAATTTTCTTAGCATTGAATTCCACATTTGGAGTCACAATTTTGAGTTCTTAACCTGAACAGAGACGGTTCCAGAGCACGGTTTTGGGAGGGTTCGGCGGCGACATTTGGCGATAATACAGAAATGCGATCTTCACGGTTTCTTCCTAACTGCTTCAAGTATGAAGGAGTTACATCGGTTTACGTTGATTGCAACAAGTGCATATCATCAAAATTCCATGGCAGAGGCGGTTTCAGGGGCTTGAAAAAGGGGGGGGGGGGGTCCAGGAAGTATTCAATGCTTTGCGGGAAGCCAATAGAGCAATGTAAGGAGCATATATAGTTATCAAGATGTAAAAGATAGCTTCTCCTTCCAATATTTTTATATAATTTATTACATATAGAGTAGCAGGGGCGTGTTCAGAGGCACATGAAAAGGGGGCTGACAGCATGGTGATGACGATATGCCTGCGATTACGGCGCAATAGACGGTTAACTTATAATGATATATGCACATATGAGGCCAGGAGAGGGACCAAAATCATTGTTTTGCAGAGGCGCGCTCATGAATGGAAGAAAGGGGGTCATATTATTGCAAGGAAACTAAGATGTATGGAACTAAAATGACATAACATGCTGCAGTTTTTGGATGAAACACGCACCACACGGGGTACTCTACGAACGATTATGAGATAATAGGTGAGTCCAAGTAGGGTAAAAAGGGGGGGGGGGAGGAGGTAAGCAATGTGAATTGAAGTTGTAAGTGAAATAGTCACTGTTGACTAGTTAGTATCATAATAGCGGATAATATACTTATCAAAAGGTCTTGCGCCTCCCCAGTTTGGACCCTGGATGCACCTATGATGAAGTACAATATCCAAAAAGGAACTATCTACGATCAGTAACTTATTTATAGTGCTGGGTAGGAACATGCCTGCGTGAATGTGCAGGGTTAATATTTTTTTTTCCTTTTTGACCTCCCTTTTTCACTAACCTGGTACCGGCTATGGCACAAAATATGATTTATAACTGTTTTGTCTAATGTCACAATAACATACCATTTAATTTATTAAAAAAACATAAAAAAATAGTTTTTCCGCATTTACTTCACCTCCATATTGAGTGACCTGCACACGCCTATGATTTTTGAATTAAAAAAAAAATAATCGCCATATATCAATCTCCAATTCAATCTCTATCGATTCCTTTTGGTTGTGTTAAAATCGGTTGATAAACATGACATCTGTGTTGGATCACATATACCACTAAAAGTTGTAATTTTTGCCCCCCTGTTGCCCCTTCCTATCAAAAATTTACATTTTTTATTTTTTATAAATGTAGATCATGATGAGGGGAACCAAACGCTCTTTCTCTTTTGAAAATCGGACGAGTAGATCTCGAGATCTTCGGGGGAGGGGGGCGGGATGCGCCCCCCCCCTGTTACAAATAGGGGTAGCCAGGTGCCTGTTACAAATAGGGTTAATATAGCAATTTTGCGCGATAATTCCATTCACCAAAAACTTTATGATACGGCCAAACATTTTGCCTTTGACATGACCTTTGACGTCTTCGGTGATCCCAAGGTCAACAATATTAGGTTTCCTTTGTCAAACTGTCCAGGGCTATCGAATGTCGTTTCAATTGTTAAAATCGGTCTAGTAATTCCGGAGATCCGAGGGGGGATAGCCCTCAAGTAAGTCGCGTCATGGAAAATATTCCAGTAACTGCCGGGTTAACCCTCGCCCCTGCAGCGTCCGATCAGTGCGTGAGCGTGCAGGGGGGGGGGGGGGGCAACCCCCCTAGCGTTTCACCCCCTTGTCATGTCAGGTCATGTCAGGTCATTTGAGGTCAGTGACTTTGGTTGACCTGTTGGGGCGTAAACCCCATTGGAACATATAATTATGCAAAATGGATCCCATATTTGAATTCGGCGTCACAAAATGTCCTAGAAACTGCCAGAAGCCAAAACAGTAATATCAGTTCATCGGAGGTCAGTGACCTCGGTTGACCTCTGATAAGGTCAATCGAGGTCAAAATTTCAGTGGAAACCACAACTGTCACCTGGAAACACCTGTGCATATGCTCCTGAACAACACACGCTATGAAACTGCACACCTTACAAGGATCAATACTACGGGACGCCATTTGCGCCTGACATGACCTTAAAAAACAGGTCAAAGGTCACGGATCATGTGACCTACAACTTGAAATTTTTAGAATATGTGTATATTTTTTCCCCACGAAAGCTGGGGTGGCTCGTGTGGCGCGCCAGACGGGAGCGCGGCGTGGCGGGCTGCTGAAGTGACACGACTGAGACTGTGAGCGGCGCGCCTGACTGACTGGAGAGCGGCGTGCAAAACTGGCTGTGAGCGGCGTGCATGGGTGCCTGAGGGCGGTTCGCCCTGGTGCCTGTACGGCTCGCCTGTTGACCGTGGTCGGCGCGCCCAGCTGATGAAGATGTCGCGCCGGGTCTGCTGGAGCGACGCGCCTGTCTGGTTGGGAGCGGCTAGCTCGACTGGCTGGGCTGGCTCGTCTGGGTGACTCGTGTGGCGCACCCGCCGGATTAGCGCGGCGTGCCGGGCTGATGTAGTGACGAGCCTGAAACTGTGAGCGGTGCGCTTTTCTGACTATGAACGGTGAGCCTGACTGGCTGGGAACGGTGCGCATGGGTGCCTGAAGGCGGCTCGCCGGGCGCCTGGGCGGCTCGCCTGCTGACCGGGGTCAATGCGCCCGGCTGATGAAGATGGCGCTGCCGGGTCTGCTGGGGCGGCGTGCCTGTCTTGTTGGAGGCGGCTGGCTGGTTGGCTGGGGGCGTCGTGCCTAGCTGGATGAAGTTGGTGTGCCCTGGCTGGATGCGACCGTCTGGCCGTGATGTGGGGTGGGAGGGGGGTGGGGGATGGACTGTTGAGTTATGGCCCCCTGATTGTGATGTGATGAAGCTGGAATGGCTGTAGTATCCTTATTGCGCCCTGGTTTTATTTCTCTTAGTTAATGCAGGCACTGTTAAACCTTCCTCTAACCATTAACAATAACGGTCCAAATTCCAACATGACTAAAAAGTGAATCCTTATCCCACCAAACCTGTTTGACAGTGTAATTTATAACTATGCGGTGTTTTTCTAATTTTTATTTTTGTCTTTTGTTGAAGTGCCAACCTCCATGATCAGGTAATACACTACCGGTCTGATTCCGGACGAGCTAATTGTTCACAAGTAGGGTACTGAAAGTTGCATCGCAATCGGTTGATATTTACGCGAGTTATTCTCTAAAAACCGAGGTGGGGGGAGGGGGTGGCATCACCCCCCTCCAACCCCCACCCCAGCACTGGCGAGGGTTAATGTCACGTCAAAAGTCAAAATCGTAGTTTTGGACGCATGAGTAATATTTGATATCAATACATTTGCAGTATGACTATTGACTAGTTACACCTAATGTGCTCTCATCAACCACTTAAGCTCACAGTTTTTACCCTATTTACCTGGTAAATGTGTTCTACAACCAAAAATACTAAATTACCTCAAAACCGAACAGTTGACCCCGACGTGATTTGAACACGCAACCTTCTGATCTGGAGTCAGACGCGCTACCATTGCGCCACGGAGTCTTTGTGTTTAAGAGGTAACGTTCTCATTATTTATAACATATGAGTGCACAGTTGCGCTGGCTCCCAATACTCGTCACTGATTCCGTAGCGGCGATAAACATGAACCAGATAATACCTCTATCGATATATGAACAGCATAATGCAACTTCGAAGATAATATCCAGGCCTTTTGAGTTATATTTCTTCAGATAGTCGGCTCGACGAAAAAAACGACATTGATATTCATCTCAGGTGTTTTATTATCATTAGCTGTCGACGCGTGCAGGCATATTACGTATCACTTTGCCATGCAATGGCGAAATAAAAATACAGCACTCGTAGCAATAAGTATGGTACTGCATAGAAGAAACGTTCGTGAGCCTGGGCTACCTTTCGGTTTCGGTTTGTACAAGTCTCGGTTTTATATAAAGCACTGCTGGCTGTGAGAATTGCACTCACAATCCACTGTTTACAAGACAGGTGATCTGCCACTGAGCTAAGGCGGCTGAGTATTTGGTAGGATATGGTTATAAGCTATAAGCCACATCCTGCCAAATAGTCAGCCGCCTTAGCTCAGTGGCAGAGCACCTGTCTTGTAAACAGGGGGTCGTGAGTTCAATTCTCACAGGCGGCATCGCTTTATAGAAAACCGAGTGTTTTACAAACCGAAAGGTAGCCCAGGCTAACGAAAGTTTCTTCTATACAGTACCATACTTAATGCTACCAGTGGCGTATTTTTTTCGCAATTGCATGGCAAAGTGACACAGTAATATGCCTGCACGCGTTGACAGCTAATGATAATACAGCACCTGAGATGAATATCAATGTCGCTTTTTTCGTCGAGCCGACTATCTGAAGAAAGATGACTCGACAGGCCTGGATATTATCCTCAAAGAAGCATTATCCTATTCATATATCGATAGAGGTATTATCAGGTTCATGGTTATCGCCGCTACGGAATCAGTGACGAGTATTGGGAGCCAGCGCAACTGTGCACTCATGTGTTGTAAATTATGAGAACGTTACCGCTACAATAAGACGACTCCGTGGCGCAATGGTAGCGCGTCTGACTCCAGATCAGAAGGTTGCGTGTTCAAATCACGTCGGGGTCAACTGTTCGGTTTTGAGGTAATTTAGTATTTTTGGTTGTAGAACACATTTACCAGGTAAATAGGGCAACAACTGTGAGCTTAAGTGGTTGATGAGAGCACATTAGGTGTAACTAGTCAATAGTCATACTGCAAATGTATTGATATCAAATATTACTCATGCGTCCAAAACTACGATTTTGACTTTTGACGTGACATTAACCCTCGCCAGTGCTGGGGTGGGGGTTGGAGGGGGGTGATGCCACCCCCTCCCCCCACCTCGGTTTTTAGAGAATAACTCGCGTAAATATCAACCGATTGCGATGCAACTTTCAGTACCCTACTTGTGAACAATTAGCTCGTCCGGAGTCAGACCGGTAGTGTATTACCTGATCATGGAGGTTGGCACTTCAACAAAAGACAAAAATAAAAATTAGAAAAACACCGCATAGTTATGAATGACACTGTCAAACAGGTTTGGTGGGATAAGGATTCACTTGTTAGTCATGTTAGAATTCGGACCGTTATTGTTAATGGTTAGAGGAGGGTTTAACAGTGCCTGTATTAACTTATAAAAATAAAACCAGGGCGCAATAAGCATACTACAGCCATTCCAGCTTCATCACATCACAATCAGGGGGCCATAACTCAACAGTCCATCCCCCCCCCCACCCCACATCACGGTCAGACGGTCGTATCCAGCCAGGGCACACCAACTTCATCCAGCTAGGCACGACGCCCCCAGCCAACCGGCCAGCCGCCTCCAACAAGACAGGCACGCCGCCCCAGCAGACCCGGCAGCGCCATCTTCATCAGCCGAGCGCATTGACCCCGGTCAGCAGGCGAGCCGCCCAAGCGCCCGGCGAGCCGCCTTCAGGCACCCATGCGCACCGTTCCCAGCCAGTCAGGCGCACCGTTCATAGTCAGTCCGGCGCGCCGCTCACAGTTTCAGGCTCGTCACTACAGCAGCCCGGCACGCCGCGCTAATCCGTCGGGTTCACCACACGAGTCACCCAGACGAGCCAGCCCAGCCAGTCGAGCTAGCCGCTCCCAACCAGACAGGCGCGTCGCTTCAGAAGACCCGGCGCGACATCTTCATCAGCCGGGCGCGCCGACCACGGCCAACAGGCGAGCCGTACTGGCACCAGGGCGAACCGCCCTCAGGCACCCATGCACGCCGCTCACAGCCAGTTTGGCACGCCGCTCTCCAGTCAGTCAGGCGCGCCGCTCACAGTCTCAGTCGTGTCACTTCAGCAGCCCGCCACGCCGCGCTCCCGTCTGGCGCGCCACACGAGCCACCCCAGCTTTCGTGGGAAATAAATCGACACATATTCTAAAAATTTCAAGTTGTAGGTCACATGATCCGTGACCTTTGGCCTGTTTTTCAAGGTCATGTCAGGCGCAAATGGCGTCCCGTAGTATTGATCCTTGTAACTTGTGCAGTTTAATAGCGTGTGTTGTTCAGGAGCATATGCACAGGTGTTTCCAGGTGACAGTTGTGGTTTCCACTGAGATTGTGACCTCGATTGACCTCATCAGAGGTCAACCGAGATCACTGACCTCCGATGAACTCATATTACGTTTTTGGCTTCTGGCAGTTTCTAGGACATTTTGTGACTCCGATTTCAAATATGGGATCCATTTTACATAATTATATGTTCCACTGGGGTCATTCGCCCGAACAGGTCAACCGAGGTCACTGACCTCAAATGACCTGAGATGACCTGACATGACCTTTTTGGAATTTTGCAGTTTCTAGGAAATTTTGTGACGCTGATTTCAAATTTGGCACCCATTTAGCATAATGATATGCTCATTCGCGTTTCTTACTCGATTAAATTCAATTTATACGCATTTACAATTTGGTTGGATTTTGGGTCATTGACATGACCTCAGAGGTCACCTAATGATCTAGGACCTTCAAATCGGGTATCAATGGCTTCCTATGTGACAATCAACACGCTCGTTTTTGAATCGAAGCTCTAGCCCAATTAGGGGGCGAAACGCTAGGGGGGTTGTCCCCCCCCCCCCCCTGCACGCTCACGAACTGATCGGACGCTGCACGGGCGAGGGTTAACCCGGCAGTTACTGGAATATTTTCCATAACGCGACTTACTTGGGGACTATCCCCCCCCTCGGATCTCCGGAATTACTAGACCGATTTTAAAAATTGAAACGACATTCGATAGCCCAGGACAATTTGGCAAAGGAAACCTAATATTGTTGACCTTGGGATCACCGATGACGTCAAAGGTCACGTCAAAGAAAAAATGTTTGGCCGTATCATAAAGTTTTTGGTGGATGGAATTATCGCGCAAAATTGCTATATTAACCCTATTTGTAACAGGCCCCTGGCTTCTCCTATTTGTAACAGGAGGGGGGGGGGGCGGATTCCACACCCCCCCGCCCCCGGAGATCTCGAGATCTACCCGTCCGATTTTCAAAAACGAAACAGAGTTTGGTTCCCCTCAACACGATCTAGATTTCTAAAAAATCAAAAAAATCGAAATTTGTATAGGCAAAAACTACAAATTTCGAGGCTGATCGCCGGCTGGTTGGGGGCGTCGTGCCTAGCTGGATGAAGTTGGTGTGCCCTGGCTGGATACGACCGTCTGACCGTGATGTGGGGTGGGAGGGGGGTGGGGGATGGACTGTTGAGTTATGGCCCCCTGATTGTGATGTGATGAAGCTGGAATGGCTGTAGTATGCTTATTGCGCCCTGGTTTTATTTCGCTTAGTTAATACAGGCACTGTTAACCCTATTTGCAACAGGGGGGGGGGGGCGGATTCCGCCCCCCCCCCTCATCTTTTTTGCAGATATCTCCAGAACGGCTGGTAGCAGGCCCATGAAATTTTGGGACTTTTCATAGAATTGAACTCCGCATTTGGAGTCAAAATTTTGAGTTCTTAACTTGAACAGAGGCGGTTCCAGGGCACAGTTTTGGGTGGGTTCGGAGGCGACATTTGGCGAAAATACGGAAATGCGATCTTCACGGTTTCTTCCTAACTGCATCAAGTATGAAGGAGTTACATCGGCTTACCGTGATTGCAAAAAGTGCAAATTAGAGGATGTTAATGAAATATCATACAAAATTGCATGGCAGAGGCGGTTTCAGGGGCTTGAAAAAGGGGGGTTTCCAGGAAGTATTCAATGCTTGGCGGGAAGCCAATAGAGCAATGTAAGGGGCATTTATAGCTATCAAGATGTAAAAGATAGCTTCTGATTCCATTATTTGCATAATTTATTACATACACAGTTTTAGGGGCGTGTTCAGGAACATGAAAAGGGGGATGACTGGCATGGTGATGACGATATGCCAGCGATAACGGCGCAATATACGTTTAGCTTATAATAATATATGCACATATGAGACCAGAAAAGGGAATAAAGTCATTTTTTTGCAGGGGCGCGCTCAGGAATGGAAGAAAGGGGGTCATATTATTGCAAGGAAACTAAGAGGCATGGACGTACAATGGCATAACATACTGCAGTTTTCGGATGAAACACGCACCACAGGCTACTACTCTACGAACGATTATAAGATAATAGGCGAGTCCAGGTAGGGTAAAAAGGGGGGTAAGCAATGTTAATTGAAGTTGTAAGTGAAATAGTCACTGTTGACTAGTTAGTATCATAATAGTGGATAATATACTTATCAAAAGGTCTTGCGCCGCCCTAGTTTGGATCCTGGATACGCCTATGATGAAGTACAACTTGCAAAAAGGAACTATCTATGATCAGTAACATATTTATAGTGCTGGGTAGCAACTTGTCTGCGGTTAATATTTTTCCCAATTTTACCCCCTTTTTCACTAACCTGGTACCGCCTATGGCAAAAAATATGATTTTTAACTGTTTTGTCTAATGTCTCAATCACATACCATTTCATTTATCAAAAAAACAACATCAAAAAATGGTTTTATTACGCATTTACGTCACCCCCATATTGAGTGACCTGCACACGCCTATGATTTTTGAATTTTCAAACGTCACCGTGATATATCAATTTCCGATTCAATCTCTATCGATTCCTATTAGTTGTGTTAAAATCGGTCGATAAACATGAAAGCTATGTTGAATGAAAAATACCACTAAAATTTGTCGTTTTTGCCCCCCTGTTGCCCCCCTATCCAAAATTTAGATTTTTTTATTATTTATAAATGTAGATGGTGTTGAGGGAAATTAAACACCGTTTCATTTTTGAAAATCGGACGGGTAGATCTCGAGATCTCCGGGGGGGGGGGCGGAATCCGCCCCCCCCTGTTACAAATAGGGGTAGCCAGGAGCCTGTTACAAATAGGGTTAAACTTTTCTCTAACCATTAACAATAACGGTCCGAATTCTAACTTGACAAACAAGTGAATCCTTATCCCACCAAACCTGTTTGACAGTGTCATTCATAACTATGCGGTATTTTTCTAATTTTTATTTTTGTCTTTTGTTGAAGTGCCAACCTCCATGATCAGGTAATACACTACCGGTCTGACTCCGGACAAGCTAGTTGTTCACAAGTAGGGTACTGAAAGTTGCATCGCAATCGGTTGATATTTACGCGAGTTATTCTCTAAAAACCGAGGGGGGGGGGGGGGTGGCATCAACCCCCTCCCACCCCCACCCCCAGCACCGGCGTGGCGTGGGTGTCACGTCAAAAGTCAAAATCGTAGTTTTGGACGCATGAGTAATATTTGATATCAATACATTTGCAGTATGACTAGTTACACCTAATGTGCTCTCATCAACCACTAAAGCTCACAGTTTTTGCCCTATTTATCTGGTAAATGTGTTCTACAACCAAAAATACTAAATTACCTCAAAACCGAGCAGTTGACCCCGACGTGATTTGAACACGCAACCTTCTGATCTGGAGTCAGACGCGCTACCATTGCGCCACGGAGTCGTCTTATCGTAACGGCAACGTTCTCATCATTTATAACACATGAGTGCACAGTTGCGCTGGCTCCCAATACTCGTCACTGATTCCGTAGCGGCGATAACCATGAACCTGATAATACCTCTGTCGATATATGAATAGCATAATGCAACTTCGAAGATAATATCCAGGCCTTTTGAGTTATATTTCTTCAGATAGTCGGCTCGACGAAAAAAGCGACATGGATATTCATCTCAGGTGTTTTATTATCATTAGCTCTCCACGCGTGCCGGCATATTACGTATCACTTTGCCATGCAATTGCGAAATAAGAATACAGCACTGGTATCATTAAGCATGGTACTGCATAGAAGAAACGTTCGTTAGCCTGGGATACCTTTCGGTTTCGGTTTGTACAAGTCTCGGTTTTCTATAAAGCACTGCCGCCTGTGAGAATTGAACTCACGACCCCCTGTTTACAAGACAGGTGCTCTGCCACTGAGCTAAGGCGGCTGACTATTTGGCAGGATGTGGCTTATACGTGTTAAAACTTTGACCTAGTTATAGGAAACCTGAGTTTAAGTTAGTTGCATTGTGCAGGGGTGGTAAAATGCCCCGTCCTGCTGGAGACGTCGGAGAACAAAATTTGTCTTTTTTTATCAAATTGGCTATTTTTTCATCACAAATGACCCATCAGAGGAGCCACATGCTGCATTTTTGCATGCGTGTGCTTTTTACAGCGAATCGTGGGATATTCGAAGGCAAATTCTACTGAATTGGTAAACACATGCAAACGCAGTCTACAAAAAAAAAACACGTCCCACATAGCAACAGTGATATCAATTTGGCGCAAGGGCGGATCCAGCCGGCCATTTGGGGGGGGGGGGCACACTGTTTTTTAGCGGACCTTACATATCCCCAATTTCGAATTTCTTCCCGGATCTGGGCCACTTTATTTTACAACCACACGCTTTCGATTTTCTTTCTTTAGGTTTTCGAACTTTTGGGATATCAAAAATGGAAAGATGTCAGCTTGCAGTTTGTATTGTTCCGACATTGCCTTACACTGAGCAAAACTATGTCAATTGTCAGCTGTACCCTGGGGCGTCGCCGATAATTTTTGAGGGGGGGGGGGGGGGTCGTCTGAAGTGACGAGAAAAAAATGTACCTCAATTTGTTATGCGTGTATTTAAGCCTTTGCAGCCTTATTATCCCTCGCCCTACGGAAGCTTTTTTCACATTCGCCCTACGCAGCGGGCCTGACAGCCCCCCCTGTTAACTTCCAAACCAAGCAACTTAGAGCCCTGCGGTAAGAACCAACATGTTGCCTGTCATTAGAGAAATCTAACAGTATGTGATTTTTAGGTTTCAGGTCAATGGGTGACCTTGCAGGTCAAGTGAAGGACCTCGGATTTACCTCGTCCAGAACAGCGATTTTGCTCTTCTGAAAACCTCAAAATTAGAAATTGATAAATGTAATTAAAAAGGCATGTTCCTAGACCAGTTTTGGCTCAGAAATACAAAAAAGGTAATTATTTGTTCGTATCTTGTCTAAAAATGTTAAAAAATTATTTTTAAAAATGACGTCATCAGTTTCTTACACTTAGGAAGCCATCACTCAGTCAAAAATAAAGATATTGCTTTGAAATTTCAAAAAAAAAAATATATATTTTAGGGGTTAAAATCCCAAAATTTTGCAAATCCGAGATTGCCATTTTAAAGAAAATGCCATTTTGTATCTTTGGTGAATTGCGTTTGCAATTTGCTTTAAAACTCTGTTTTCTACGATTTTTCAAATATTTCTCATTTTTTTTACCAACATGACGTCATTAAAACATTATTATCTCCCAAACTATTTAACCAATTTCAAAAAAAAAAATACAGCCTACGTATAATTGTTGTAAACTCAGTTACCAAAAATTTCAGCAAGATGTACTTCATGTGTCAAAAGCTATTCAAGAAAACCTCAGGGGGGGGGGGCAGTCAGCCCCCCCCGTAGGGCGAGGATTAACGTCGATTAGCATGTAGGTACTTGTTACTTGTTACTTGTGTTACTTGTTACTTAGGTACTTGTTATTTAGCGCCGCGAAGCGGCGCGATTTTTTTCTTCTCGGGTTTGCGTGATAAAACCCAGAAACATAGGCATTTTTAGCTTCTTAGCCTTGTAGAGGATAAGAAGCTAAACATATTATTAATTCAATTCAGCGTTACGACGAAACGAAGACGATGACGATGGCTTCGTTATGACCATGGCCACTGATGTGACGCCGCGAAGCGGCGTGAACATTTTAAGTTAAGGTCGTGGAAAACACAATTTTAATATTGGAACCAGACCGTGAGTGGAGCCAAGCCTCAGGTTTTCCCTTTTCCTTTCCCTTTTCCTGGTTGCACATCTCGGTATGATGAAACATGTTGAAATTAAAGTAGTTTTTCATATACATTAACCTGGGATAGTAAATCACGATGACCGGTGGCAATCTGCGCTCAATAGTACATATGATAATAACTGTAGTCCGTATACAAACCTATTTACCGAACTGTAACAAACAACTGGTAACGGTGCAAATGGTTTCAAAGTAGTAAGAGGCAAACCGACATTTCCGCGCATAAATAGTCCCTGTGGATCTGGAGGAGCCTGGGGGAGATGGCTTGGGGAGATAGTCCTGGCCTGGTCCCCACTATTAGCTCTTCGGGCCAGCAAGTTGGGCAACGCTGGAACAGTTCTTGGTTGCCGAGGTCCGCGTCTTTGCGTTTGCGTCGGCTTTTTCGGAACTCGGCAGACTAGTTAACATGCAGCCCGCTTTAAAGTTAATATTTTATGAAGAGAGTTGTCCCTGGGGCCAGCAATTACCGCCAAGGAGAGCCTCTGCAAGACAGGGGCGGCGCCACGGATTTTTTTTGTTAGAGGGCGGGGTTGGGGGGGGGGGGGGGGGGGGGGGGGCGGAGGCAAGTGGAAATTTAGGGGCCTCCATTTGAGTGGGGCCTCCATTTGAGAGGGGCCTCCATTTAAAAAGGTGCCTTTGACCTCCATAGGGCTCCTCTCGCCTTCCCTCTGGCTTCCAGAGGGCCGCTTATGGACTTCAGGGGCACCTCTGACCTCCATAGGACCCCTCTCTGGCCTACAGGGGACTAGGGGCGTAGACAGGATTTCTCTCAGGGGAGAATGGGATCAGAGAGACCCCCGTAGCCAAGGGGGCCTACATAATTAAAATAGTACAGTATGTTGTATGTTGTTACAAATAACTTTTGACAACGATTTTTTTTGTGAGTCAAAAATCCGCGATAGCCATTTCAATCTAATGTTATTTCCTTTCTTTCGTTTTTTATAGGCAATTTGCTTCAAAACTAGATTGTCTACGATTTGTCAAACATCTATTATTTTTCCACCAAAAATTTCATGACAGGACGTGATTAAAACATCATTATCTCCCAAAGCATTTCACAATTTTCATTGAAATTTTGTGATAAGAGGAAGATTGGATACAGCATAAGGTACTGAAAGGTTGACGTCGATATTTATCATTGTTTTCAAGTTATTGAGAAAATCGGGGAAGGGGGAGCAGATTTACAGAAAGCTTTGTATACCGTTTACTTATAATTTTTCTTGAGAAAAAAAAATAAACCACATTATGATACGAGTGGTTTCTACAACACGATAGAGTCATATCTTTACACGCGCCCTGGAGGGCCTCTAATAATTACACGCCCTGGGGGGGGGGGGGCGGATTCCTCCCCCTCCTAAGATCTAAAAAAACACGCAACGTAGCGACAAGCGGAAAATGGCGTTACATAGCTCGAGACAAGTCCTATGGAAAGTATATCTGTATGTTTTAGGTCAGCTCAATATTGAGGTCACCAGAGGTCATCAAAGGTCAGATTTTCCAGTTTTAGGAGTTCGCTCGAGAAACCCCCAAATATATCTGAACTGATAGCTAGGAAGAAACGAAAACAACAATCGAAAGCTCTTTAAATATTCAATCCCCATTTGTGTCCTTAAATTTGAGCTCAGGACAATAATGGCTCCAGAGGTCATCAAATGTTAAAAAAATGCTTTTGGCAAAACAGTTTTACGAAAATAACTTTATACCTAGTGAAGATAAGGCACTATTTTTACGCCATCGTGTTTGTCTCGTCAAGGCGCTTCTAATTCAAAATCGTAGAAGGATAAAGATTTCCACTGGGGGTCGCTCAGGAAAGTACGGGCCAACGTGTTTGTCCGATTGTGTGTCCGGATGCGAGATCTTTGGCCACCTCTGCAGGTCGACGCTGTGGTTCGGAAGATAACCAGGGGGGGGGGGCGAAAAATGCCGCCCTAGCCAATGGTGTTCGGCTGAGACCCCAGCCAATGCCGGGTTAATACTTGTACATTGTCAAAGCCTTGTACTCCTCTCAGACGTTACTAGCATACTCTGAAAAACAATGAGAACTTTGACTGGTCTTCCTTCGAGAGCATCACCGGCACTCGACCGGCAGACCACCTCTACCACCACAGGACCCTCTAAAGAACAGCAAAGGCACTCTACAGATCGGCAGGGGCTCTAAAGGCCGGCAGATGACCATCTGCAGATCGGCAGGGCCCTCTAAAGGCCGACAGAGGACTCTCGACCGATCGACAGGGCCCTATTAAGGTCAACAGAGGACCCTCTACAGATTGGCTGGGACACTGCAGATCGACCGGGCCCCTAAAGGCTGGAAGAGGGACCTCTACAGGTCGACAGGGCCCTCTAAATGCCGACAGAGTCCCTCTGTAGATTAGCAGGGCGGTCTACAGATCGGCAGGGCCCTCTTAAGGCCGACAAGGCCCTCTAAAGGCCGCCAGGGCCCTCTAAAAGTCGGCAGGGCCATCTAAAGGCCGACAGAGAGCCCTCTATATATTGGCTGGTCATCGAGAGATGACCACAAGTCATCTCTCGTCAGGTCACCAGGTCAAGTCAAGCGACCCCACCTCCAAAACGTTTGCCGTCGTACCACAGCTACAGTTTCTGGCCGATTGGTTTCCAACTTATAGGATTTCATAAGATCATAGGTACCTTCATTTGTTATATCTCGGATTTTTGTATATCGGTGACCTAAGGTCGAGTCAATTTCGTGACTTCCCCGTTATAAGTCAATGGGAGAAATATTAAAAGGCTTCCTATTGCGTGAATACGCATGATATCCGTCCAATTCCTGCTAGATCATGTTATCGCAGGCCATTCCTGAAGATCCAGGTGCAATTTTTGTTCAGTGATCTTTACAGAGTGAGCCGAGGTCATCCGAGGTCACCAACACCTTTTTGTCAATAACTCTCGACAGAATGAAGATGGATAAGTGAAAACGGTATAATTTGTTTGTCTCGTCGAGACACGTCTCGTTGTATGCAACATTGTCTACTTGAGTCACCACTTGACCTTGACCTGAGGACAAATTAATAAGTTGACCTAACATGGTCAACAGGAATATGATTCGAAGCACCTTGCCGAGACCAACACAATGTCGTCAAAGTTATTGACTTACCTGTATTAGGTAAAAAGCTATTTGCGAAAAAAATATTTTCCCCAAAAAATATACCTTTTGACCTTCGATGACCTCTGGAGCCTAAACTATTTACCTGAGCGCAAATTTGAGGACACCACGTACGACAACAGTTTTCAAGAGCTTGCTATTACTTTTGTCCGTTTGTTCCTAGCTATTATAGCTCCAGAGATATTTTGTGGTGTTCGAAGCGAAGCCCCAAAACTGGAAAATCTGACCTTTGATGACCTCTGGTGACCTCAATATTGATCTGAGCCAAAAAATTACTTGAATAGTTTCCAAATTCTTTTTGACAAACTTTCGAACGGGATTTTCTATTTGTGTCT
Organism: Chirona hameri; assembly: GCA_036785665.1. NCBI lineage: Eukaryota > Metazoa > Arthropoda > Thecostraca > Balanomorpha > Balanidae > Chirona > Chirona hameri. The sequence continues at coordinate 354,101 of JAXIVJ010000125.1, read as the reverse complement.
ACGTCTCATAGAAGTCGAGTTCGAGAGAAGGGGAGGGCGGACCCCCCCCCCCCTCCCACCCCACCCCCTCTAGTGGGTGTAATTCTCAGAGGCCTTCTATGGTGCGTGATAATCAAATAAGGTAACCTTAAAATCAAGAGATCATTTAGGTTCTCAATATATCGATATGACAGAGACAGGCTCATACTATCACCAAAACGGAACCCGTGTCGAGTGCTGGGAGCCAACACAGCTGTACAGATATTGTGACAGATAATGCGAACGTTATAACGTTCTCATACCGTACGATATAAGTACGGTATGCAACGTTATAATGTTGAATTCCGTACTTATACCGCGCTCGTATGCGGTTAATCTATAACGACTCCTTGGCGCAATGGTAGCGCGTCTGACTCCAGATCAGAACGTTGCGTGTTCAAGTCACGTCGTGGTCATCTGTCTGGTTTCAGCTCGCTATTGACTGGTGTCTCCGCCGAACGGCTTTGGCTGACTGGACAGTGGGCAGTATTGGCTTTCTGGTTTTCTTCTGAATCAGTGGTTGTACTGTCACGACAAAAACGGCAGTAAAAAGCCTTTAACGTTTAACCCGCGCGGCGCTGGGGTCTCCATCCGAACGTGCGGTGCTGGGGGGTAAATTTTACCCCCCTCGTATCTTCCCAACCAATAACCGCAGCGAGACGCACAAGGCGGCGATCGAAAGCACTCAGTGAGAAGAATCTAACGCATGCCCGAAATTATTAACATAAGGTCACATGTCAGGTCACGGTCAGGTCAAGTGTCAAAATTTCAGTATTTGGGTTTTTGGGCTATACTTTCCATCCAAAGCCTTGTATTGCAACTATTATCTCACAAAGTGCTCCCAAATGTAGAATGCATCTCCCGCATAAGTAAAAGTGCAATGTTAAGCAAAGGTCAAGGTCAAGGTCAGGTCACAAAAGGTCACAGGTCTACGAAAGCCATGCGACACATGTTGTATGGGTTATTTTACACGTATAATTCGATAGAAGCAGCATTTTCACAGCCGGACACCATATAATCGCCCTCAGGTCAAGGTCAGGTCACAAATAAGGTTAAAATGTGAAAATTATTAATCTAAATAAACATTGCATGTTTCTAGACTAGTTTTGTCTTCGAAATACAGTGGCGGCATTTATTTGTCTGTATCTGGTCAGTAAAAGCCAAAAAACGCAATTTAAACAAATGACGTCATGAGTTACTTATTCTTAGAGAGCCATAAGTCAGTCAAAAATAAAGAAATTGCTTTGAAATTTGGTTTGAACATCGTTCATACTCGGCTCTCTAATATATCTTCCGTTTTTTTGAAAATTTTCAAACAAAAAACTTTTGTGGAAATTCTTCCCCAAAAATCAGTTTTTTGCATTTTTGGGAGTCAAAAACCCAAAATTTGGAAGATCTGAGATAGCCATGTTAAAGACAATGTTATTTCCTTTCTTTTAACGCCTTTTATTTGCGATTTGAATCAACACGGTATTTTCTACGATTTTTCAAACATTTAACGTTTTTCACCACGTCACTAAAACGTCACTAATGACGTCACTAAAACGTCATTATCTCCTCACAATTTTCACGAATTTCAACAAAATTATAACACAAGATGTAGAATTGATGCACTATAAGGTAGCGCTAGTTTCACTTTGATATCTGTCATAGTTTTCAAGTTATGGAGAATATCCGGGAGGGGGGGGGGGGTAAAATTTACCCCCCAGCGCCGCGCGGGTTAAAACTCCTAAGCATGCTGGCAACTGTCAAATTAAGGTCTTATTGCATGTTAACCCGCGAGTTACTGTGGGGTGGGGTGGGGGCTATTTTCCCCCACCCATCCCGTTGATTTGCAATATCTCCTAAACCAACACCAGAATCGTCAGCGAACTTTCAGTACCCTCTCTCATATTAATTTCACACATGTTGGAGAAAAAAATAAGGTTATGATAGGGTCACCGGAAATGACGTCAGAGTGACGTCGTGTTCTGCGTTTTTTTTAAATAAGGGTTTGCGAAAAACGTAGTCAAAAAACATTTTTTTTATATAAATTAAATTGCTATGAATGACTAACAATAGACTCAGCTATCAAACTGCACTTCGGACTTTCCAACTTTATTTCAATTCAAAATGTTGAGAAATCTTTTTTTATAATTTTCTTATTTGCCAATATTACAAAATTATCGAAAAAGCGGAATATATGTGATCGAGACGTGTTCGGTGAAAATGTGTATCGAGTTTTAAGACGATATCGTCGCGAATGACTGATGAAAATGACTGAAAACGAGTGACCTTTCAAAGACAAAAATCGTCATGCATAAAAATGCATTTCCGGTTTTTGCTTTGTACTTAAATTGCTATGGAAAAAACAATGTACTAAGGTAATTTGGTCGTGTTCTAGACGAAAAACGAACCCATAAACATGTGTAACAACGCCTAATGACTGTAAACCGCAGTTTAACCCTATTCCCTGCGGGGTGCAGATTCTGCCCCTCCCGGTGGTTTTTCACTTGCGGCTTCTACACCATTAAGCCTAGCGTCCTGAAACTTTGTGAATTTTCTTAGAATTGAACGGCGCGTGTTGTGTTAAAGTTTTGAAAAATCGATCTAGCAGAGGCGGTTCCAGGCTCCTGTTTTGGGGAGGGTGTTACGAATGCGGTTTTGCGTCGCATACTTCCTTCGTGGTCTGCAGTGCAATACATGCATCAGAAACCGTTGCAATGTAATACGCATCATAGATACTTGGAATGTACATATTTTTTGGGCAGAGGCGCACTCAAGACAAAAAAAATGGGAGGCGATACCCACCCTCAAATTAGGTCCAACTTCAAATTAGTAAGATGATAGAAGCGTTACGCGCATGTTTGCTATGAATGTTTACGCCCCCATGTTTTCCCCCTGGATCCGCCTATGCACAATATATACAATTTAACAAATTACAGCATATAATCCCCACATGTGACGTTAATGTCGTTGCAAACAATCACGAACAGCACATATTTTTTCCCCCAGAAAATCCCCCCAAATTACATTCCCTGAATACGCCTATGATTTTGTATGTTGTTTTTGTCTTTTGATATATTAAATACTAGTACATTTGAAGCTCAAAAACGTTTAGAGGATACAAATCAGTCGAGCCACATGGCCAAAATGACCTTAAAAAAAACGTATTTTTTCCCCCTGGCCCCCTTGTTTTAAACAAAACAAAAATGTCGGGGTAAAAAAGAGAGATCTTGTCATGACGAATCGAATTGCGTTTTCCCCATCGAAATCGACCGAGCGGTTCTCGAGATCTCTGGGGGGGGGGGGGGGGCAGAATCTGCCCCCCGGAGGTTAACGTAATTCTGGCCGCCCGCAGGGAATGGGGTTAACTTCGTGACCTCGGATGACCTTGACCTGATCGAAGGTCATCAAAGGCTTAGGATGGTACTTATAAGTGTCAGACATACGAATCGTACCGATGTATTAACTGCTTATGCGTTTAATATCGCAATTTGGCGCGATAATTCCATCCTCCGAGAACTTTATGACACGGTCAAATATTTTGTCTTTGACGTGACCTCTGACGTCATCGGTGACCCCGAGGTCAACAATATTAGATGTCCTTTGAAAAAATTGGCAAGGGATATCGAAAGTAGTTTGATTTTTTTAATCGGTCTAGTAATTCTGGAGATCCAAGGGGGGGGGGGGGGGGAATAGGCCCCCAAGTAAGTCGCGTTATGGAAAATATTCCAGTAACTGCCGGGTTAATTTAACGTCAAAGTTTAAAATCGTAGTTTTGGACGCATTAGTAATATTTGCTATCAATATATTTGCAGTATGACCAGTTTCATCTAGTGTGCTCTCATGAACCACTTAAGCTCACAGTTTCTACCTTATTTACCTGGTTAATGTATTCTACAACCAAACATACATAATTACCCCAAAACCGAACAGTTGACCCCGACGCGATTTGAACACTATGACCTACTCACCTCGGACTGGAGCCAGGTAGACGGCGCCACCGACGTCAATGCCTGTGTGCGGCACTTCATGGGCGTGTGGAACGTCGTGATGGATCGCCACTGTCCACCGAAGCGAGTGCGCATGTCCAGGCCGTGCTGTCCCTGGTTGGCCGAGGACCCGACCCTGCGAGCGCTGATGTCCGAGCGGGACTCTGCTCGTGACACCTGGCTGTGCTTGCGTACGTCAGAAGCCAAGGATGATTTTACCCGGCTTCGCAACCAGGTGAAGAGCCGTCTGATCGCAGCAAGACGCCAGTTCCTGTGTAGCGAGTTGGTGTCGGGGGAACGCCGCAACTTCTGGTCCAACTTCAAGAGGTTCGCCAAGGCGCCCCCGATGCCAGCCGGGAACGCGTCCGCAGAGACACCGGAAGAAGCTGAAGCAGCGGCGGAAGAGATGAACCGCTACTTCGCCGCGGTGGGGCCGCGCATCGCCAACGACCTCCAGAGCGCAGTCGATGCCGGCCGCTCGAACCTGAGGCCACCTACCGTCTGCGCTGCGGGTTTCCGGTTTCAGCCGGCGACACTCCCAGAACTGTCTCGCTGTGTTGGACGGATGAGCTCGTCGTGCGCGGTGGGGCTGGACGAGGTTCCACTCGCGGCGGTGCGTGAATGCTTTCCTGTGATAGGGCCGTATTTATTACGTCTTGTGAACTTGTCACTGATAACGAAAGTGTTCCCCGAACAGTGGAAGATGGCTTGTGTTGTCCCAATTCCCAAATCTGGTGACCCAAGAGTACCATCCAATAACCGACCCATATCGTTGCTAAGTGTGCTATCAAAGATTTTGGAAAAGGTGGCCTGCTGCCAACTGACCACCTATCTACACTCTGCACACTTGCTTAACCCATCTCAGTACGCCTATAGGTCACGCCACTCCACCGAGGATGCCGTGCTCGACGCTGTCGAGCGCCTGGTCACCAACACCGACAACGGACTGATTTCGTCGGTAACGACGATTGATCTTTCGAAGGCGTTCGACAGCGTCGATCACGGCGTTCTCCTCACCAAGCTATCTTGGTATGGTATTGACGTGGATTGGTTTAGGAGCTACCTGAGCGGTCGTCGGCAGATTGTGCGTGGCGGACGGCTAGCTCTACCTATGTCTTGCGGTGTGCCGCAGGGTTCGATCATCGGACCAATCCTCTTCATCATGTTCACCAACGACCTTTCCGGACATCTGACTCATGGCCACCTCATCTCATACGCCGATGATACTATGCACCTCGACTGCGCGTCCCCTGACAGACTGGGTCTTGACTCTCTCAAAAATAGACTAGAGCTCACACTCAGTGAGCTCAAGTCCTGGTTTAGCGCGAACTCACTGAAAATGAATGAGAAGAAAACGGATTTTCTGCTTATCGGATCCAAGCCAAATTTGAAAAAAATCCACGGACTTCCACTTCATCATTGACGGTTTGGCCGTACATTCATCCAAAAAGGTAGCAATTTTGGGCGTAATAGTAGACACCTGTCTGTCATGGGACGAGCACGTCACGCGGGTGATTCAAAAATGCAATGGCATTCTGGTCTCTCTGTACAAAATTCGTCATTACTTTTCGACAGACATTCTAAAGACTCTCATTCAGGCGTACGTATTTCCTCACATCACGTACTGCCTCTGCGTATGGGGTGGGGCAGCCAAGGGTCAGCTCCAAAGAATCCAAAAAGTCATCAACTTTTCGGCTAGAATCATCTCTGGAACCAAAAAATATGAACATATCACCCCGGCTTTAAATTCTCTCGGATGGCCGAGGATCGAAACCCTGGTGGCACACCGTGACGCAATCAAGACCTACAAGGCACTGAGGGAAGAGGGCGCGCCTATCGAGATCCGCGAGCTGTTTACGGCGCGTGCGGCTGTCTCCTCCCGCGAGACACGCTCGTGGGAGAGCGGAGACCTCCACCTCCGCAAATGCAAACTTACTGCCACCCAAAAGGCTTTCTCATATCGCGCGGCCTCAGCTTGGAACCGTTTACCATCCTCTGTCAGATCTGCTCCGACTCTGGGCGCTTTTAAAGCGGCTGTTCGTGAGACCGTGGAGTGAGGAAATGTGTTTTTATCTTTTTGACCAATCCACTGTTTTTGTGATGTTAGTATATGTGACGTTGGTATGTGCATTGTTAACGCGAATTGTGCTGTCTTACATTGACAGGCAATTTTTCAGCCTGTTGGCAGTTCTTGTATAATTGACGTGAGATTGTAATACCCACCTTGTGGATTGTCTTGAATATATGAACATGAACATGAACATGAACACGCAACCTTCTAATCTGGAGTCAGACGCGCTACCATTGCGCCACGGAGTCGTCTTGTCGTAACGGTAACGTTATCATCATTTACAACACATGAGTGCACAGTTGCGCTGGCTCCCAATACTCGTCACTGATTCCGTAGCGGCGATAACCATGAACCTGATAATACATCTATCGATATATGAATAGCATAATGCTTCTTTGAGGATAATTCCATGCCTTTTGAGTCATCTTTCTTCAGATAGTCGGCTCGACGAAAAAAGCGACATTGATATTCCTCTCAGGTACTGTATTATCATTAGCTGTCAACGCGTGGAGGCATATTACTGTATCACTTTGCCAAGCAATGGCGAAATAAGAATACACAGCTGGTAGCATTAAGCATGGTACTGCATAGAAGAAATGTTCTTGACCCTGGGCTAACTTTCGGTTTCGGTTTGTAAAAGACTCGGTTTGCTATAAAGCACTGCCGCCTGTGAGAATTGACTACTAAGTGATTTTCGCGACAAGACATCCTTGGGCATTGGATGCCGAAAATGTCCAAAGAAATATGCTTATGTCCGTCCGAAAACCGGATCGGTCTTCGGAAAAATTCGAAATTCCGAAAATGATTGTACCGATTGGCACCACTGGACAATACGCTTGAATTGCAAACAAAATATACAATTTATATCACGTTCACGGGTGCATTCTATAATGCAGATTAGTGGTGACAATCGGTACCATCATTTTCGTAATTCCGAAATGGTCCGAAGACCGATTCGGTTTTTGGACGGACATAAATCATATTTCTTTGGACATTTTCGGACATACAATGCCCACGGATAGCTTGTCGCGAAAATCACTTAGTTGCTTTTTTACTAAACGAATGGTACACTGGATGTTATACATTCCATATCAAACACTTGTTCTGATTTCGAACAAATCTCGGACAATCAATGATTTTCGGACAGTTTCGGACGGACAGCTGACCATGGTATTGGACATCGGTCGGACATTGGAAAAATATTTTCTGAAACTGGCACCACTAGTTTTGTCCTCGGATGAACATCCGTCGGACAGCTTTCTGCATCACCAATCACAACTGCACACCTGGGTGCGGACAATACAGCACAATGCAACCAACTTCAACTCAGGTTTCCTAAAATTGTGTCAGTGTTAACACGTATAAGCCCCATCCTATCAAAGAGTCAGCCGCCTTAGCTCAGTGGCAGAGCACCTGTCTCGTAAACAGGGGGTCGTGAGTTCAATTCTCACAGGCGGCAGTGCTTTATAGAAAACCGAGACTTGTACAAACCGAAACGGAAAGGTAGCCCAGGTTCACGAACGTTTCTTATATGCAGTACCATGCCCTTAATGCTATCAGTGGTGTATTCTTATTTCGCCATTTCATGGCAAAGTGATACGTATTATTCCTGCACGCGTTGACAGTTAATTATAATACAGTACCTGAGATGAATATCAGTGTCGCTTTTTTCGTCGAGCCGACTATCTGAAGAAAGATGACTCAAAAGGCATGGATATTATCCTCAAAGATGCATTATGCTATTCATATATCGATAGATGTATTATCATGTTCATGGTTATCGCCGCTACGGAATCAGTGACGAGTATTGGGAGCCAGCGCAACTGTGCACTCACATGTGATACAAATGATGAGAACGTTACCGTTACAAGAAGAAGACTCCGTGGCGCAATGGTAGCGCGTCTGACTCCAGATCAGAAGGTTGCGTGTTCAAATCACGTCGGGGTCAACTGTTCGGTTTTGGGGTAAGTATGTATGTTTGGTTGTAGAATACATTTACCAGGTGAATAAGGTAAAAACTGTGAGCTTAAGTGGTTGATGAGAGCACATTAGATGAAACTGGTCATACTGCAAATATATGGATAGCAAATATTACTAATGCGTCCAAAACTACGATTTTAAACTTTGACGTTAAATTAACCCGGCAGTTACTGGAATATTTACCATAACGCGACTTACTTGGGGGCCTATCCCCCCCCCCCCCTTCAGATCTCCGGAATTACTAGACCAATTTTAAATTTCAAACTACATTCGATATCCCTGGCCAATTTGTCAAAAGACATCTAATATTGTTGACCTCGGGGTCACCGATGACGTCAGAGGTCACGTCAAAGACAACATGTTTGACCGTGTCATAAAGTTATCGGTGGATGGAATTATCGCGCCAAATTGCGATATTAAACGCATAAGCAGTTAATACATCGGTACGATTCGTCTGTCTGACACTTATAATTACCATTCTAAGCCTTTGATGATCTTCGATCAGGTCAAGGTCATCCGAGGTCACGAGATTAACCCTATTCCCTGCGGGCGGCCAGAATTACGTTAACCTCCGGGGGCAGATTCTGCCCCCCCCCCCAGAGATCTCGAGACCCGCTCAGTCGATTTCGATGGGACAAACGCTATTCGATTCGTCATGACAAGATCTCTCTTTTTGGACCCCCACATTTTTGTTTTGTTCAAAACAAGGGGGCCAGGGGGCAAAAAATACGAAAATTTTGTCTGTCTTTTGAAAGGTCATTTTGGCCATGTGGCTCGACTGATTTGTATCCTCTAAACGTTTTTGAGCTTCAAATGTACGAGTATTTAATATATCAAAGGACACAAAACAACATAACAAAATCATAGGCGTATTCAGGGAATGTAATTTTTGGGGATTTTTTTGGGGAAAAAATATGTGCTGTTCGTGATTGTTTGCAACGACATAACGTCATATGTAGGCATTATATGCTGTAATTTGTTAAATTTTATATATTGCGCATACGCGAATCCAGGGGAAACATGGGGGCACCATGTGCGTAACGGTTTTATCATCTTTACTAATTTGAAGTTGGACCTAATTTGAGGGTGGGTATCGCCTCCCATTTTTTTTTTGTCCTGAGTGCGCCTCTGCCCCAAAAATATGTACAATCCCAGTATCTATGATGCATATTACATTGCAACGGTTTCTGACGCATTTATTGCACTGCAGACCACGAAGGAAGTATGCGACGCAAAACTGCATTCGTAACACCCTCCCCAAAACAGGAGCCTGGAACCGCCTCTGCTAGACCAATTTTTCAAAACTTTAACACAACACGCACCGTTCAATTCTAAGAAAATGCACAAAGTTTCAGGACGCTAGGCTTAATGGTGTAGAAGCGGCAAGTGAAAAACCACCGGGAGGGGCAGAATCTGCCCCCCGCAGGGAATAGGGTTAAACTGCGGATTACAGTCACTAGGCGTTGTTACACATGTTTATGGGTTCGTTTTTCGCCTAGAACACGACAAAATTACCTTAGTTCATTGTTTGTTCCATACAAATTTATGTAAAAAGCAAAAACGGAAATGCATTTTTATGCTTGACGATTTTTGTCTTTGAAAGGTCATTCGTTTTCAGTCATTTTTGTCAGTCATTCTTGACGATATCGACTTAAAATTCGATACACATTTTCACCGAACACGTCTCAATTACATATATTTCGCTTTTTAAATCAATCTGTTTTTTTAATATTGCAAATAAGAAAATTCTTAAAAACAAAATTTCTCAAAGTTTTGAATTTAAATACAACTGGAATATCCGAGAGAGCAGTTTGATAGCTGAATCTATTGTCAGTCATTCATAGCAATTTCATTTATATTTAAAAAAATAGTTTTTTTACGACGTTTTTCGCAAACCCTTATTAAAAAAACGCAGAACGCGACGTCACTCTGACGTCATTTCCGGTGAACCTATCATAACCTTATCTTTTTCCAACCTGTGTGAAATTAATATGAGAGAGGGTACTGAAAGTTCGCTGACGATTCTGATGTTGGTTTAGGAGATATTGCAAAACAACTGGATGGGTGGGAAAAATAGCCCCCCCAACCCCTCCGTAACTCGCGGGTTAACATGCAATAAGACCTTAATTTGACAGTTGCCAGCATGCTTAGGATGTTTTAAACGTTAAAGGCTTTTTACTGCCGTTTTTGTCGTGATAGTACTACCACTGATTCAGAAGACAACCAGGAAGCCAATACTGCCCACTCCCAGTCAGCCAAAGCCGTTCGGCGGAGACACCAGTCAACAGCGAGCTCAAACCAGACAGATGACCCCGACGTGATTTGAACACGCAACCTTCTGATCTGGAGTCAGACGCGCTACCATTGCGCCAAGGAGTCGTTATAGATTAACCGCATACGAGCGCGGTATAAGTACGGAATGCAACATTATAACGTTGCATACCGTACTTATATCGTACGGTATGAGAACGTTATAACGTTCGCAATATCTCTCACAATATGTGCACAGCTGTTTTGGCTCCCAGCACTCGACACGGGTTCCGTTTTGGTGATAGTATGAGCCTGTCTGAGTCATATCGATATATTGAGAACCTAAATGATGTTTTGATTTTGCAGGAATTGGACGGATATCATGCGTATTCGCCCAATAGGAAGCCTTTTAATATTTCCCCCATTGACTTATAATGGGGAAGTCACGAAATTGACTCGGCTTTAGGTCACCGATATACACAAATCCGAGATATAAGAATTGAAGGTACCTTTGATCCTATGAAATCCTATAAGTTTTAAACGCATCGGCCAGAAACTGTGGCAGTGGTACGACAGCAAACGTTTTGGAGGTGGGGTCGCTTGACTTGACCTGGTGACCTGACGAGAGATGACTTGTGGTCATCTTTCGATGACCAGCCAATATATAGAGGGCTCTCTGACGGCCTTTAGATGGCCCTGCCGGCTTTTAGAGGGCCCTGGTGGGTTTTAGAGGGCCCTTCCGGCCTTTAGAGGGCCTGGTCGGCCTTTAGATGGCTCTGCCGGCCTTTAGATGGCCCTGCCGATCTGTACATCGCCCTGCTTATCTACAGAGGAACTCTGTCGGCATTTAGAGGGCCCTGTCGACCTGTAGAGGCCCCTCTTATAGCCTTTAGGGGCCCGGTCGATCTGCAGTGTCCCAGCCAATCTGTAGAGGGTCCTCTGTTGACCTTAACCCGCGCACTGCAGGGGGGGTTGATTTCCGAACCCTTAGGTTTTTCAAGGATAGCGAAAAAACGGCGGCGTGCAGCGCCGCTGGGTTTTGGCACACCTGTTAGGACATCAATTGCGTACACTTTGAGAAAAAAAAACTCGGGTCTTCTCAGGTCAGGTCACCAGACCAGGTTAAGTTACCCCACCTCCAAAAATGTTTGCAGTTGTGCCATAGCCAGAGTTTTTCAACGATCAGTTTAAAACTTACAGGATGTCATGAGGGCATAAGTACTTACAATTCGTTTATCTCGGAATTTTGATATCGGTGACTTAAAGTCAGGTCAATTTCGTAACCTCCCCATAAGTCAATGGGGAAATATACAAATGCTTCCTATTTCAAGGATATGCATGATAATAGTCCAATTACTTCTGGATCATGTTATTATAGGATATTCTTGATCATCCAAGTGTAATTTTTGTTCTGTGACCCCTATTGGGTCATTTGAGGTCATGCGAGGTCACCATCACTTCTTTGTCAATAACTACTGACATAATGCAAATAGAGAAGTAAAACAGACATCAATGTGTTTGTCTCGTCGAGATACGTCTTCCCATATGCAACATTCCCTACTTGGGTCACCACTTGACCTTGACCTGAGGTCAAATTGTTAAGTTGACGTAACAAGGTTACCATGTAAATCATTCGAAGCGTCTTGACAAGATAAACACAATGGCGTAAACAGTTTCCCGTTATCTTTATTAAGTAAAAAGTTAATAACAAAAAACGATTTAGCAAAAAAACGTCACTTTTTTCCTTTTGACCTCTGGAGCCTCAAATATTGACCTGAGATCAAATCTGAGGACACCATAGCGATTGTAAATTTCCCTGGCTGGCGTTTTCTTTTTTCCGTTTGTTTCTAACTAGCAACGTTTCTGAGATATATGGGAATTTCTGGAGCGATGTCCTAAAACATATATTTTTTGTTGAAAATTTGACCTTTGATAACCTCTGGTCACCTCAATTTTGACCTGATCTAAAAGAACACTGAATGCTTTCTGTAGAACATTTACCAAGCTATCAAATGTATTTGTCTGATTCTCGCTACGTAGCGTAGTTTTCGAGATCTCAGGGGGGGGGGGGGGCGGAAATCACCCCCCCTGCAGTTCGTGTTCGGCGCAAAGCCCCTGCAGTGCGCGGGTTAATAGGGCCCTGTCGATCTGTAGAGGGCCCTCTGTCGGCCTTTAGAGAGTCCTGGCGATCTGCAGATGGTCATCTGCCGGCCTTTAGAGGCCCCTGCCGATCTCAAGAGTGCCTTTGCTGTCCTTTAGAGGGTCCTGTGGTGGTAGAGGTGGTCTGCCGGTCCAGTGCCGGTGAGACTCTCGAAGGAAGACCAGTCAAAGTTCTCATTGTTTTTCAGTGTATGCTAGTAACGTCTGAGAGGAGTACAAGGCTTTGACAATGTACAAGTATTAACCCGGCATCGGCTGGGGTTTCAGGTGAACAGCATTGGCTGGGGTGGCGTTTTTCGCCTCCCCCCTGGTTATCTTCCGAACTAATAACCGCAGCGTCGACCTGCAGAGGTGGCCAAAGATCTCACATCCGGACACACATCCGGACAAACACGTTGGCCCATACTTTCCTGAGCGACCCCCAGTGAAAATCTTTATCCTTCTACGATTTTGAATTAGAAGCGGCTTGACCAGACAAACACCATGGCGTAAAACAAAATAGTGCCTTATCTTCATTAGGTAAAAAGTTACTTTCGTAAAACTGTTTTGCCAAAAAAAACATATTTTAACATTTGATGACCTCTGGAGCCAATATTGTCCTGAGCTCAAATTAAAGTACACAAATGGGGATTAAGTATTTAAAGTGCTTTCGATTGTTGTTTTCTTTTCTTGCTAGCTATCATAGTTCCAGAGATATTTGGGGGTTTCTCGAGTGTACTCCTAAAACTGGGAAATCTGACCTTTGATGACTTCTGGTGACCTCAATATTGAGCTGACCTAAAACATACAGATATACTTTCCATAGAACTTGTCTCGAGATATCTAACGCCGTTTTCCGCTTGTCGCTACGTTGCGTGTTTTTTTTTAGATCTTAGGAGGGGGCGGAATCTGCCCCCCCCCCAGGGCGTGTAATTATTAGAGGCCCTCCAGGGCGCGGGTAAAGATATGACTTTATCGTGTTGTAGAAACCCCTCGTATCATAATGTGGTGGATTTTTGTTTATTCTCAAGGAAATTTATAAGCAAACGGTATCCAAAGCTTTCTGTAAATCTGCTCCCCCTTCCCCGATTTTCTCAATAACTTGAAAACAATGATAAATATCGACGTCAACCTTTCAGTACCTTATGCTGTATCCATTTTTCGTCTTATCACAGCATTTCAATGAAAATTGTGAAGTACTTTGGGAGATAATGACGTTTTAATCACGTCCTGTCATGCCTTTTTTGGTGGAAAAAAATAATAAATGCTTGACAAATCGTAGACAATCTAGTTTTGAAGCAAATTGCAACTAAAAAAAATTGAAAGAAAGGAAATAACATTATATTGAAATGGCTATCGCGGATTTTTGACTCACAAAAAGAAGAAGAAAAAAAATCGCTGTCGAAAGTTATTTGTAACAACATACAACATATTGTACTATTTGAATTATGTAGGCCCCCCTTGGCTACGAGGGTCCCTCTGATCCCATCCCCCCTGGGATAAATCCTGTCTACGCCCCTAGTCCCCTGTAGGCCAGAGGGGATCCTATGGAGGTCAGAGGTGTCCTGAAGTCCTTAAGCGGCCCTCTGGAAGCCAGAGGGAAGGTGAGAGGAGCCCTATGGAGGTCAAAGGCCCCTTTTCAAATGGAGGCCCCTCTCAAATGGAGGCCCCCACTCAAATGGAGGCCCCTAAATTTCGACTTCTCCTCCCCCCTAACACAAAATTCGTGGCACCGCCCCTGTCTTGCAGAGGCTCTCCTTGGCGGTAATTGCTGGCCCCAGGGCCAACTCTCTTCATAAAATATTAACTTTAAAGCGGGCTGCATGTTAACTAGTCTGCCGAGTTCCGAAAAAGCTGACGCGAACGCAAAGACGCGGACCTCGGCAACCGGAAGCTGTTCCAGCGTTGCCCAACTTGCTGGCCCGAAGAGCTAATAGTGGGGACCAGGCCAGGACTATCTCCCCAAGCCATCTCCCCCAGGCTCCTCCAGATCCACAGGGACAATTTATGCGCGGAAATGTTGGTCTGCCTCTTGCTACTTTGAAACCATTTGCACCGTTACCAGTTGTTTGTTATAATTCGATACATAGGTATGTATACGGACTACAGTTATTATCATATGTACTATTGAGCGCAGATTGCCACCGGTCATCGTGATTTACTATCCGAGGTTAATGTATATTAAAAACTACTTTAATTTCAACATGTTTCATCATACCGAGATGTGCAACCAGGAAAAGTGGGTTACCTGAGGCTTGGCTCCACTCATGGTCTGGTTCCAATATTAAAATTGCGTTTTCCACGACCTAAACTTAAAATGTTCACGCCGCTTCGCGGCGTCACATCAGTGGCCATGGTCATAACAAAGCCATCGGCATCGTCTTCGTTTCGTTGTAACGCTGAATTGAATTAATAATATGTTTAGCTTCTTATCCTCTACAAGGCTAAGAAGCTAAAAATGCCTATGTTTCTGGGTTTTATCACGGTAATCCGAGCAAAAAAATCGCGCCGCTTCGCGGCGCTAAATAACAAGTACCTACAATAACATGCTAATCGATGTTAACCCTCGCCCTACGGAGGGAGGGGGGGGGGGGGGGGGGGGCTGACAGGCTTTTCACCCTGAGGTTTTTCTTGCATAACTTTTGACACATAAAGTACATCTTGCTGACATTTTTGGTAGCTGAGTTAACAACAATTTTTCGTAGGCTGTAACAAAAATTGAAATTGGTTAAAAAGTTTGGGAGATAATAATGTTTTGATGACGTCATGTTGGTAAAAAAATGGGAAATATAAAAAAAAAAAATCGTAGAAAACAGAGTTTTAAAGTAAATTGCAAACGCAATTCACCAAAGATACAAAATGGCATTTGTTTTTAAAATGACATTCTCGGATTTTCAAAAAAATTGGGTTTTGACCCCTAAAATAAAATAAAACTGTGTTTTTTTTAAATTTCAAAGCAATATCTTCATTTTTGACTAGTGATAGCTTCCTAAGTGTAAGAAACTGATGACTTCATTCCTTTTTTTTAATAAACATTTTTAGACAAGGTACGAAGAAATAATTATATTTTTTGGTATTTCTGAGCCAAAACTGGTCTAGGAACATGCCTTTTTATTTACATTTACCAATTTCTAATTTTGAGGTTTTCTGAAGAGCAAAATCGCTGTTCTGGACGTGGTAAATCCGAGGTCCTTCACTTGACCTGGAAGGTCACCCATTGACCTGAAACCTAAAAATCGCATACTGTTAGATTTCTCTAATGACAGGCAACATGCTGGTTCTTACCGCAGGGCTCTAAGTTGCTTGGTTTGGAAGTTAGCAGGGGGGCTGTCAGGCCTGCCGCGTAGGGTGAATGTGAAAAAAGCTTCCGTAGGGCGAGGGTTAATAAGGCTGCAAAGGCTTAAATACACGCATAACAAATTGAGGTACATTTTTTTCTCGTCATTTCAGACAACCCCACTCAAAAATTATCGGCGACGTCCCAGGGTACAGCTGACAATTGACATAGTTTTGCTCAGTGTAAGGCAATGTCGGAACAATACAAACTGCAAGCTGACATTTTTCCATTTTTGATATCCCAAAAGGTCGAAAACCTTAAAAAAAATAGAAAGCGTGTGGTTGCAAAATAAAGTGGCCCAGATCCGGGAAGAAATTCGAAATTGGGGGTAAGTAAGGCTCGCTAAAAAACAGTGTGCCCCCACCCCCCAACGGCCGGCTGGATCCGCCCTTGTGCCAAATTGATATCACTGTTGCTATGTGGGACGTATATTTTTTTTGGATACTGGGACGTGTTTTTTTGGTAGACTGCATTTTCATGTGTGAACCAATTTAGTAGAATTTGCCTTCGAATATCCCACGATTCGCTGTAAAAAGCACACGCATGCAAAAATGCAGCATGTGGCTCCTCTGATGTTGCATTTGTGATGAAAAAAATAGCCAATCTGGTAAGAAAAAGACAAATTTTGTTCTCCGATGTCGCCCAGCAGGACGGGGCATTTTACCACCCCTGCACAATGCAACCAACTTCAACTCAGGTTTCCTATAACTGTGTCAAAGTTTTAACACGTATAAGCCACATTCCACCAAATAGTCAGCCGCCTTAGCTCAGTGGCAGAGCACCTGTCTTGTAAACAGGGGGTCGTGAGTTCAATTCTCACATGCGGCAGTGCTTTATAGAAAACCGAGACTTGTACAAACCGAAACCGAAAAGTAGCCCAGGCTCAGGAACTTTTCTTCTATGTAGTACCATGCTGCTACCAGTGGTGTATTCTTATTTCGCATTTGCATGGCAAAGTGATACAGTAATATGCCTCCACGCGTTGACAGCTAATGATAATACAGCACCTGTGATAAATATCAATGTCTTTTTTTTTCGTCGAGCCGACTATCTGAAGAAACATAACTCAAAAGGCCTGGATATTATCTTCCCCACCATTAGAGGGGCCCCGCATTTCATAAGGGGGAGGCACGTGGGTCAGTGTGTCCCCCTTGTGTGCGCCTCTGGTATGAGGCACACTTCGCGTCTTATTTTATGTATTGATATTTGTTCTCCTTAGAGCTTCGATCCGTTACACATTTTCGCGATAACGTCGCTTTCTATATTTTTGCGGTGGGCCCCTTCGAAAGAAAATAATAAAATGAACACTTTCACTTGTCATGTCTCCATGGCCATTTGATTTGTCATGTGTGGCCATACATCAGGATTTAAAAAAAAAAAAAAAATACAACCGGACAGGGGCCCCACCGCGGGGGGGGGGGGCTGTCCGTAAGGGGGCCCCCACCGTGGAGCCTCTTACGAAATGCGGAAACTCATAGGGGCCCTGCATTTCGTAAGGGGGCATGGGCCCATGCGCCCCCTAGCTTGTGTGCGCCTCTGGGCCCTTGGGGTGAAAATATAATATGTAAAACTTTTACTTTCATTTGCAAAAAAATCCGGATTTTTAGTTGAAAAAATACAACTAAAAAGGGGCCCCACCGGGCAGCCTTAGAGGAATCTCCATGGTTCCTCAGAGGGGCCTCCATGGCAGCCTCAGGTGGGCCCACGGGGCCGCCTCAGAGGGGCCACACAAGGCCGCCTCAGAGGGGCCCCGCATTTCGTAAGGGGGGGGGGGGCATGGGCCCGTGTGCTCCCCCCCCCCTTGTGTGCACCTCTGCTGCCATCATGCCTCCATAGTCATTGGTCAACAATCTAAAATATACTCTGGGTTTCTAAATGTGTTCCAACAATTATATCATTTGGTTTGTCAGCATATTAGACCACAAATATAGTTGTTTTTATAGACCATACAAAGCTGTCAGCAAGCTACTATTTCAGTCGTCAACGGTTTGGGAGAACCGCGGAAGACCACTCATTGACTTTGAACGGGAGACTCTCCGACGTCCGCCCGGCGGATCCGCTGGCTTTATCAGCTTATTTCGCTGCATAGTTTCGCTACTATGCAGCAAAATAAGCTGATAAAACCAGCGGATCCGCCGGGCGGACGTCGGAGAGTCTCCCGTTCAAAGTCAATGAGTGGTCTTCCGCGGTTCTCCCAAACCGTTGACGACTGAAATAGTAGCTTGCTGACAGCTTTGTATGGTCTATAAAAACAACTATATTTGTGGTCTAATATGCTGACAAACCAAGGGCGGATCCAGGGAGGGGGGCGAACGGGCCCATGCCTCCCCCAAGGCTGTTTAAGGGGGGGGGGGGGCAAACTATGTTTTCCCAGACCTGAAGTCTAATACATGCTATCTTTGCGCTTTTAGAACGGTACTGGGCATCCCAAAATTGCAGCATTCAAAATCCAGCTAGCCACAGTACAAACAAAAACTGTGAAATTTCGCGCCGCTTCGCGGCATGACACAACTTTCGCAGTTGCATATACAAATTTTGGAAATTAATTTCATTAAGTATCTTGCAGAAGCATTCGCACCGTTACCAGTTGTTTGTTACAGTTCGGTACATAGGTATGTATACAGACTACAGTTATTATCATATGTACTATTGAGCGCAAATTACCACCGGTCATGGTGATTTACTATCCGAGGCTAATGTATATGAAAAACTACCTTCATTTTAACATTTTTCATGATACCGAGATGTGCAACCAGGAAAATTGGTTACCTGAGTCTTGGCTCCACTCACGGTCTGGTTCCAATATTAACCCTAGCCCTACGGGGGGGGGGGGGCCTGACAGGCCCCCTGAGGTTTTTCTTGAATAACTTTTTACACATGCAATGCATCTGGCTGAAATTTTCGGTAGCTGAGTTTACAACAATTATACGTAAGCTGTAAAAATTTAATGAAATTTGTTAAGTAGTTTGGGAGATAATCATGTTTTGATCACGTCGTGTTGTTAAAAAAAATGAAAAATCGTAGAAAATAGAGTTTTAAAGCAAATTACAAACGCAATTCACAAAAGATACAAAATGGCATTCTCTTTCAAATAGGTGTCTAGGATTTACAACAAAAAAAGGTTTTTGACCCCTAACATAAAAATTATAAAATTGGGAAAAATCACCACAAAATCACAATTTTCAAAGATGTTAGAAAAACCGGAATATGTGTGAGAAAACTGAATATGGACAATACCCATACCAAATTTAAAAGCAATATCTCCATTTTTGACTGAGTGATGGCTCCCTAAGTGTAAGAAACTGATGACGTCCTTTTTTCAAATAAATTTGTGTGACTTTTTTGACAAGATACGAACAAATAATTACCTTTTCTGTATCTCTGAGCCAAAACTGGTCTAGGAACATGCCTTTTTATTTACATTTATCAATTTCTCATTTTGAGGTTTTCTGAAGAGCAAAATCGCTGTTCTGGACGTGGTAAATCCGAGTTCATTCACTTGACCTGGAAGGTCACCCGTTGAC
The DNA here is from genome assembly GCA_036785665.1 of Chirona hameri. Taxonomy (NCBI): domain Eukaryota; kingdom Metazoa; phylum Arthropoda; class Thecostraca; order Balanomorpha; family Balanidae; genus Chirona; species Chirona hameri. The sequence continues at coordinate 334,808 of JAXIVJ010000125.1, read as the reverse complement.
CGGAAACCTAAAAATCGCATACTGTTAGATTCCTCTTATGACAGGAAACATGCTGGTTCTTACCGCATTGCTATAAGTTGCTTGGTTTGGAAGTAAACAGGGAGGTCTGTCAGCCCCCCCCCCCCCGTAGGGCGAAGGAGAAAAAACTCCCGTAGGGCGAGGGTTAAAATTGCGTTTTCCACGACCTAAACTTAAAATGTTCACACCGCTTCGCGGCGTCACATCAGTGGCCATCGTCATAATGAAGCTATCGTCATTGTCTTCGTTTCGTCGTAAAGCTGAATTGAAGTAATAACATTGTTAGCTTCTACAAGGCTAAGAAGCTAAAAATGACTATATTTCTGGGTTTTATCACGCAAACCCGATAAAAAAAGGAAGAAAAAAGTACCTACTATAATAACATGCAAATCCACATTAAAAATGCTGTAAAGGCGCTGTATAGACGCATAACACATTGGGGTAAATTTTTTATCTCTCGTCATTTCAGCCGACCCCCCACTCAAAAATTATCGGCGACGCCCCTGGGTTCAGCTGACAATTGACATAGTTTTGCTCAGTGTAAGGCAATGTCGGAGCAATACAAACTGCAAGCTGACAATTTGGGGTTCTTGGGGCATCGAAATTGGGGTTAGGTAAGGTCCGCTAAAAAACAGTGTGCCCCCCCCCCAAACGGCCGGCTGGATCCGCCCTTGTGCCAAACTGATATCACTGTTGCTATGTGGGACGTGTATTTTTTTGGAAGGCTGGGACGCGTTTTTTTGTAGACTGTGCATTTTCATGTGTGAACCAATTCAGTAGAAATTGCCTTCGAATATCCCACGATTCGCTGTAAAAAGCACACGCATGCAAAAATGCAGCATGTGGCTCTTCTGATGGATCATTTGTGATGAAAAAAATAGCCAATCTGGTAAGAAAAATACAAATTTTGTTCTCCGACGTCGTCCAGCAGGACGGGGCATTTTACCACCCCCTGCACAATGCAACCAACTTCAACTCAGGTTTCCTATAACTGTGTCAAAGTTGTTAACACATATAAGCCCCATCCTACCAAACAGTCAGCCGCCTTAGCTCAGTGGCAGAGCACCTGTCTCGTAAACAGGGGGTCGTGAGTTAAATTCTCACAGGCGGCAGTTTTTTTTATAGAAAACTGAGACTTGTACAAACCGAAACTGAAAGGTAGCCCAGGGTCACGAACGTTTCTTCTATGTAGTACCATGCTTAATGCTACCAGTGGTGTATTCTTGTTTCGCAATTGCTTGGCAAAGTGATACGTAATATGCCTGCACGCGTTGACAGCTAATGATAATACAGCACCTGATATTAATATGGATGAATATGAGATGAATATGAGATGAATAATTATTGGGCGTGAGGGGCCCTGGGTGGGACTGAGGGATCTCAGTTGGCCTGAGTGGCTCTGGCCTGGCCTGAGTGGCCCTCTGTATGCCTGATGGGACTTCGGTATGCCTGATAGGACCTCGGTATGCCTGATGGGACCTCGGTCGGCGTGAGGGTCTGAGTGGGCCATGCATGATTTGTCTGAGTGGGCCTGAGGGACCCTGACTTGGCCTGATGGGCCATTGGTCGGCCTGAGGGGACCATCGGTCGGCTCGAGTAGCTCTTGCCAGGCATGAACGGGGCCTAGGCTGGTCTTAGAGGGCCATTGTCTAGTCCGGAAATAACCCGGCGATCTGAGAAGGGCCTCAGTTGGTTTGAGACAGTATTTGCTAGGCCTTAGAGCCTTAGGCTCCTTGTCGTTCTGAAATGTCCGTTGCCAGACCTGAGCGGGCCTTATGCCTGTGTGAGAGGTCTGTTTCCCAGTTTGAAAGGACCCAATTAAACGTCTAGTGTGTGGGGGGTATTTTCTGGCCTAAGAGAGCCCGAAGTCCCTAAGAGAGGACCCTCCGCTTCTTTGAGGGGATCATCGGTCGACCAGAGATGACCACTGTCTGATCTGAGAGGGCCTTACGCTTGTCTAATAGGGCTATTGTCAGACCTAAGAGGGCCCTGTGTAAGTCTGAGAGAGCTCTCGTTCATTCTGGAGAGCCATTAAACGGGCTGAGAGAGACATTGGTCGGTCGGAAGCAGTCTTGCAGCATCGGAGTCGAAATTTGAGTCTATCGGAGTCGGTAATGTTTGTCGGAGTCGGAGTCAGTCAAATTTTGCCGACTCCGGCTGGCATGTGAACATTATGTATGAGAAACGTGTTTTTTGGATGCATTTTTAATTGGCCACCGATGGCGATAATGTAACATTTTACGGTTTTGAAATAACGAAAAAAATAGTATAATAAACTATGTTGACAAAATTGCGGTTTCGTGGTAATAATTATTACCACCAAACCGCAATGTTGTAAACATATTTTATTCTTACCAACATCTTACAAAATTAGAGGGACATTTCTAGCCAAAAATAGCTTGTAAAAGTTTTATAGTTTTCAAAACTTTCAGAATCTTTCAGAAACTTTTCAGCGCAATATCCTTCGTGAAAACGGCTATTGTGATAGTTTTATCATAAATATAATATATCATAATTATACACTATATACATATATAAATATAGTATTTGATATTTAGTTTCAACTTGAGCATTCGGCCGTTGGGCCCACCTCCCCCCCCAACCGATTTTATAAAGTTCCACCACTGATGAGAACGTTACCGTTACGATACAACGACTCCGTGGCGCAATGGTAGCGCGTCTGACTCCAGATCAGAATGTTGCGTGTTCAAATGACGTCGGGGTCAACCGCTTCGTTTTGAGGTAATTCAGTATGTTTGGTTGTGGAACATATTTACCAGGTAAATAGAGCAAAAACTGTCAGCTTAAGTGGTTGATGAGAGCACATTAGGTGACGCTAGTCATACTGCAAACAAGGGCGGATCCAGCCGGCCGTTTTGGGAGGGGGGAGGGGGCAAACCGTTTTTATAGGAGACCTTACCTACCCCCAATTTCGAATTTCTTCTCGGACTTGGGCCACTTTATTTTGCAACCACACGATTTCAATTTTTTTATTTTAAAAAATCTTCTTTTTTTGACCTTTTGGGATATCGGAAAAGGAAAGATGTCAGCTTGCAGTTTGTATTGTTCTTACATTGCCTTACAATGAGCAAAACTATGTCAATTGTCAGCTGTACCCAGGGGCGTCGCCGATAATTTTTGAGTGGAGGGGTCGGCTGAAATGAATAAAAAAATGTACTCCAATTTGTTATGCGTGTATTTAAGTCTTTGCAGCATTTTTAATGTGGATTTGCATGTTATAGTAGGTACTTGTTATTTAGCGCCGCGAAGCGGCGTGAATTTTGTTCGGGTTTGTCTGATAAAACCAAGAAACATAGGCATTTGTAGCTTCTTAGCCTTGTAGAGGATAAGAAGCTAAAAAAATCAAGAATGCCCAGGTACAAGTTGTTATGCTCAAAGTGCCTCTTCTCATTATATAAGTGTATATGTTCTCTTGCATGAATGAATGATTTGTCTTTCAAAATAAGACAGCCTTGCCCAGAACTTGCTTCCTTGATTTTCTTGGAAGAAATGTCTAGTTTCTGTATCACACCATTTATGCACAACTTTATGCTATTGGCTGATTATTGGTGTGTGCATGGCTGTGTGTGAGCTACCATAAGGTAGGTAGTCCTTACCTACTTTATCCCAGCATTAATCATGCTGGGAAAGCATCATGCTGCATGATGCTTTCCAGGTTTTTAAAGATCCATTAGGCTCTTGATTGAATGGTTTCTGAACCAATTTGGGAACCTACATGGATGCGTTCACTATGATGTACAGTGCATATTTTTCGATATAATTTTCCAGGCATTTATTTGCTATATGGGTCTAACGGGTCCCAAATTTCATTGCACCTGGTCTGACTGGGCCCTTACTTCAGCTTATCTGACCGGGTGGGGAACGGTTCCTAAAAAAATCAACTTGTGCGACCTCTAGTTTTGGCCAATTACAGTCGATGGAGAAACTTGCATACACGCTACCCAAAAACGTACCTATGGAACACATATGAAATACCTACGACTACCTATGACACACTTATAAAACAAAGTACTAAAAACAAGTCAGTATTTGTATACCATCAACGTGCACCAAACCTTGGTTAGCTGATGCCTAACCAAACCATATCCAAACAACATGTTCATCAATAAGTCGGTAAAAGGGCGGGTTGTGGTGTTTTACGCAATGCCTCCTCTAGGGAAAAAGTCGCTAACTGAAGCTCTCGCCCTGCTCCATGGGTATAAAGCGGGCCAGGTGAAATCTTTAACAGGATTCTAACCGGATAATTATGCCCCGGTCCCTTACACAGACAAATATATTACCAATTACCACTTTCCACGTACCACTGTGTAAAATTGCCACCCCAGCGAGATGCTGGGTACTCATATCGCCCACCTCACCCTTCCCAGAAAGCCGCGTCTCTGTTGTCGGCGCAGTGCGGTGACCCCGCGTGTTACGTCACTTGTGGTGCGGTGACGTCACTGGATTTGCACTGCTGCGGGCGTAATGGGCGGAGCTATATATACCCGGCGCCACACAGCCACTGTCAGAGTTGAGCTATACGGCCTCAGAGAAACAGGTAAGACAAAAGTAACTGAATTATCTTTAGGAAAACTCACTAGATTCGCTAGTTCTACAAAAATCACTAGAATAGATCCGAAACATAACTGGGTAACCGAATACTACTTTTTCGCGCTGAACATCTTTCGTTAATTGCATGGTGTGTATTCTTTTGGAACTAGCAGTGGCATTGAGTTCGTTTCCGAGCCAGGTGTTGGTTCACTCAGTGTCTGTCTTTGTTTCGGAGCCATGTTTGGGAATCATGCTTACTACGCATTAACCTGTGTTTCAGAACCATGAAGCTCCAACTTCTGTTGATCGCTGTCTGTGTTTGCGCCGCTTCGGCGGGCATCCCCAAGAAACTCTTCAAGAAGTATGCCATGAAGAAGGTAATATCTTAATCATGTCTGACTTCTAATATATCATGCGTGAGGCTCAGCTACCACACTATCTGAAGGTGTTTTGGTTTTTCATATCATACTGTAACCGAACATTTTCATATCATTATTGAGATTTAGTGTTTATCAGCTTCGATAGTGGGAATGGGATGAGTGCACATAATTCAAGCACTGCACATGCAGTTAACCGACACATGTCCGGAAGTGGACGTATGCAAGTATTCACGTAATATTCTTTTCAGGTGATGGAGAGCTGCCTCGGGGAGCAGCTGATGTCCGACATCAAGCAGGAGGTGGAGGCCGCCTGTGACAAGTGCCACGGACAGCAGGGACCCGATATGCCGATGATCCGTAACCGTCTGCAGGCCATGTTCGCCGGCTCCGAGTTCGCCCCCAGGCCGGCCCAGTACAGACAGAACGTCCAGTATGTGGCCATCCCCGTCCAGTTCCAGCCGGTAGGTGGCCGTTCTGGAAGTTTGCGGTTTCGAATAGATGGCGGAGCATGGGGGGCTTCTCAAGATAGATAGATGGGGCTTTTCAAGTTGGTAACGATACAACGCCCTTGGTACTTTGTGTAACGATGTGTATTGATGTGGTGAAAGTCCGCACAATGCGTCGACTATATAAGCAGATTAAGCAGATTAGCTGATGTTTTCCATCTTTACATTGCAAAGTTTCTATTGTCGTCATTGGTGATGTACCTATCCAAAGTATTCGAATTCGATATATGTTATATGTTGATACATCCAGTATGTCGTCGAGAATATATATATATCTGTCGAAAACATGCAAATCCGTAAATTTAGTTAATGTTTAGCAATTGCTCACCCAGTCTGTACATTGTGTCCCGGTATATGACGTGTGAGAAAACCAACGCCATGACGAGTGTGCAATTGTAAACAACGCTTTAACAAACCGTTTGACTGTACTCGCCAGGCGCCTGCTCAGCGCCGCTGGAGGCGTGGAGCCCACCACGGCAAGCTGAGCCCTGCCAAGATCCTCAAGCTCCGCAATAAGATCTCCTCCATCGTGGGCAACGTCACCTGCGTGATGCAGCAGATGAAGATGCTGAACGCCGCCAACGAGGTGGACTACGACTCCATCAAGGCGCGTATCATGTCGCTGCCGCTGCCGAAGGAGATGGTGGACGACATGTATCAGGGCATGGAGGAATGCCGCCAGTTCGCCTCCTGCCTGCCTGATTCCATCTTCGAGAAGACGCCGATCGCCGCCGGATTCGGCAAGCAGATCGCTTTCTTCAAGTGCATGAAGGTCAGTGCATTTCATTGCTGCGGATGACTTAAAACAGATGACTTCGTTTCAAATTACACTGGGACACTATCCAATATACACTATCGAATATACCTCGTACACAGGGATATAAAGATAACTTGATAATTTGCAGTAACCATTGATAACTAACCAACCAACAAGGTGACGTCATCCAACAATCGTGTCGAATTATCATTGACAATGTCTGCGGTTCGTTTGCAGATGGCCAAGGTGGAGGCTTGCATGAAGCAGGACTTCCGTGAGGAGTACCTTCCGGCGCTGATGAAGGACGGCCTCGACACGGACGGCGAGGAGAACTTCCAGACAATCATCACCTCGGCCCTGCTGGAGGAGGATGACGGTATGATGTGAACAGCTTCACGGAGGACACTGCATCACACGGAGGAGGCGTAGAGGAGGAAGAGGATTGAAGATTACACAGGGACGTCCAATGTGGGCGCCCGTTTCTCTATCCCTCTCTCTGGCTGTGTTGACTGAGGGCATTTTCAGCGGAGATTCTGTGACGTGGCTCTAAAAGCAATGACAGTTATGTTACTGAGTTTTATGGCATTGACAAATACATTTATGCTTCTACAAATGATTATGTCTTGTGTGTCGTCTGCATGGTGCGATTCTACACCAGCTTGGTTGTGGACTGTGGTGTCCTTGTTTTTGACAGACGTAAGTTACTATTGATGAAAATTGCAATGGATTTACAAGTTTTAGAAGAAACAATTTCTCAACGAAATTTGTAGTCTAAAATTATTTTGCGATGTTTGATACGTTATATACAAATGCCATATTGGTGTATATGCAAATCCCTAGATCATAAATGTATATTTAATTCACTACATGATACCTGATGATCATATATTATTTTATAATGTCATAGAAGTGATGAGTTAAATCATCAGCATATATATATCTGCGAAGAATTTACAAGAGCATAATCTTAACTCATTAGCCTAAAACCTAAAAAACAAACGAAACTATCCATCTGCGAGGTAACACAATATTATGGACAATGCAAACATGAATAATAGCTGAAAATAACTTATAATAACACGAGAGATAAACAAATGCAAAATATACAAGTCAAAACATGTTGCTTAACCCGCGCGGCGCTGGGGTCTCCAGCCGAACGCGCGGCGCTGGGGGGTAAATTTTACCCCCTCGTATCTTCCGAACCAATAACTGCAGCGAGACGCGCAATGCGGCGATCGCAAGCTCTCAACGAGAAGAATCGAATGCATACTCGAAATTCTTAAAATAAGGTCACATGTCAGGTCACGGTCAGGTCAAATGTAAAATGTAAATATTTGAGTTTTTGGGGCTATACTTTCCATCCAAAGCCTTATATTGCAACTATTATCTCACAAAGTGCTCCAGAGTGTATAATTCATTTCCCGCATAAGTAAAAGTGAAATTGTAAGCAAAGGTCAAGGTCAAGGTCAGGTCACACAAGGTCACAGGTCTACGAAAGCCATGCGACACATGTTGTATGGGTTATTTTACACGTATAATTCTATAGAAGCAACTATTTTCACAGCCTGTCACCATATAATCGTCCTCAGGTCAAGGTCAGGTCATAATAAGGTCAAAATTTGAAATTGATTAATCTAAATAAACATTGCATGTTTCTAGACTAGTTTTATCTTCGAAATACAGTGGTGGCATTTATTTGTCTGTATCTGGTCAGTAAAAGCCAAAAAACTTAATTAAAAAAAATGACGTCATGAGTTACTTGTTCTTAGAAAGCCATAAGTCAGTCAAAAATAAATAAATTGCTTTGAAATTTGGTTTGAACATCGTTCATTCTCGGTTCTCTAATATATCTTCCGTTTTTTTTAACATCTTCAAACAAAAACTTTTGTGGAAATTCTTCCCAAAAATCTGTTTTTTGCATTTTTTGGGATCAAAAACCCAAAATTTTGAAAATCTAAGATAGCCATGTCAAAGACAATGTTATTTCCCTTCTTTTGACGCCTTTTATTTGCAATTTGCAGTAACACGCTATTTTCTACGATTTTTCAAACATTTAACGTTTTTTCACCAAAAATGACATGACATGACGTCACTAAAACGTCATTATCTGGCACAAATTTTCACGAATTTAAAAAAAAAAATTGCAGAAGACGTAGAATTGATGCACCATAAGCTATCGTAAGTTTCACTTTGATATCTGTCATAGTTGTCAAGTTATGGAGAAAATCCGGGAGGGGGGGGTAAAATTTACCCCCCCAGCGCCGCGCGGGTTAAACTATGACGTGGTTGAAGTAAATACAAAACCCGAATATTTTAGTCGAAACGTCAAATACCACGGGGGGGCCGGAGGCCGGAGAGGGGGGCCTCTCCGGCCCTACGGGGGGGGGGCCGGAGAGGCCCCCACTGTTAACTTCCAAACCAAGCAACTTAAAGCAATGCAGTAAGAACCAACATGTTGCCTGTCATGAGAGGGATCTAACAGTATGCGACTTTTAGTTTTCAGGTCAACGGGTGACCTTCCAGGGCAAGTGAATGACATCGGATTTACCACGTCCAGAACAGCGATTTTGCTCTTCAGAAAACCTAAAAATTAGAAATTGATAAATGTAAATACAAAGGCATGCATATTCCTAGACCAGTTTTGGCTCAGAAATACAAAAAAGGTAATTATTTGTTCGTATCTTGTCCAAAAAATGTCAAAAAATTATTAAAAAAATGACGTCATCAGTTTCTTACACTTATGATGCCATCACTCAGTCAAAAATGAAGATATTGCTTTGAAATTTGGTATGGGTATTGCCCATGCCCTGTTCTCTGACAAATTTTCCAGTTTTTCTAATATCTTTGAAAATTCTGATTTTGTGGGGATTGTTCCAAAAAAAAACATTTTTTTTCTTCAAATTTAAGGGTCAAAAACCCAAAATTTTGAAAATCAATGATTACCATTTTAAAGAGAATATCATTTTGCATCTTTGGTGAATTGCGATTGCAATTTTCTTTAAAACTCTGTTTTCTACGATTTTCCCAATATTTCTCATTTTTTTTTTAACCAACATGACGTCATCAAAACATTATTATCTCCCAAACTTTTTGACGAATTGTAATAAAAAATTTACAACCTACGTATAATTTTTGTAAACTCAGCTAACAAAAATGTCAGCAAGGTTCACCATATGTGTCAAAAGTTATTCAAGAAAAACCTCACGGGGGGGCCTGTAAGGCCCCCCGTGACCCTTCCCCGTAGGGCGAGGGTTAACTTGGTTAAAACATACTGGATGATCTGCTGACCGACTAAGGAGTACGCTAAGCTTACTGAGGGGTCAAAGGATACAAAATGTTGCCGCTAGAGTAATGGGCCATCCTCACCGAAGGGCCCATACAGGCACCGCAAGCGTGAAACACAAATTTACCATGAACTGTTCATCCACGCTGAGCCGGGTACCTTAACGCCGCATCTCCCTTAAGTTATTTTTTTCCTCTCGAAAATACTGGGAAAACGGCGGCACAACGCGGCCTTTTCAAGACCAGCTGTGGTCATTTGAGGTCACCAGCACGTGTTTGCCGATGAGTTTTGATAGAATAAAGACGGAAAACTGAGATAAACAGCAGTCTCATCGAGATGACTCCGGTAATGCGAACACATCACCTTCCTTAGTCACCATATGACCTGGAATGGCCTTGCCCTTGGTCTTCCCCCACATACGTTATTGTATAACGGTGTAGGGCAACTGTACCGCAGCACAGAAGCTGCGCGTCCAAAAGGCGATTCACTTCGGTGTCCGCATCGTGGCCGGACTCGGCCGGCGCGACCATGTCACTCCGTCATTACGGGAGCCGGGCTGGCCTAGTGTTGAGGAAATGCTCACCGAACGCGACATTGGCACAATGCGCAACTTCATCACTTCCCACAGCGCCTCAGAACTGTTGCGCCACCGAGTTTTTGCGGCGCGCCGACGTGTCCGATCGCCGCACGAGCGCCACTGATGGCGGCCAGCTTGAGCTGCCCCGCGTGCGGACGGAGTTTGCCATGCGCAGCTTCATGTGCCGAGCCACGCGCGCATGGAACGGCCTACCGCCAAAGACTGGATAATAGCTGCATGTGCCTCTCTGTAGCAGTATTGACCGTCTTGCGATTGCGCATTCTGTCACTTTTTTAATGTTGCCACCATTGTGTTTTATTTTGCGTGTTTTGTACTATAGCGTTTCACATACATGTAATGACGTGATGCCATAAAAATCATGTAATGGAGGATCCGAATACATTATCTGTATCTGTATATGTTGATGAAAAACACTGACGTGGAATTTCACGAATATGTATTTGACGTTTCGACTAATATATTCGGGTTTTGTATTTACTTCAACCACGCCATAGCTTAAGCAACATGTTTTTACTTGTATATTTTGCATGTGTTTATCTCTCGTGTTATTATAAGTTATTTTCAGCTATTATTCATGTTTGCATTGTCCAAAATATTTTGTTACCTCGCAGATGGATAGTTTCATTTGTTTTTCAGAGTTGAGGCTAATGAGTTAACACGCGCCCTGGAGGGGGGGGGGACGAAATCCGCCCACCCCTCCGGTTTTTCAAGGATAGCGCAAAAACGGTGGCACGCAGCGCCACCGTTTTTTGTATACCTGTTTAGAAATGAACTTTCCGCATTATGTAAAATTCTTGGCCTCAGGTCATCTCAGGTCAGGTCACCAGACCAGGTCACGTGATGACCTCAACTCCAAAACGTTTGCAGTAGTACCACAGCCACAGTTTTACGCCGATCGGTTTCAATCTTGCAGGACTTCATAAGGCCATAGATACCAACAATTTTTTTGTCTCGGATTTATAATATCGGTGACCTAAGGTCAGGTCAATTTTGTGACCGCCAACACGGTTTTATCAATAACTATCGACATAATGAAGATAGTGAAGAGAACACGGTACCAATATGTTTGTCTCGTCGAGACACGTCTCCAAATATGCAACATGACCAACTTGGGTCACCACTTGACCTTGACCTGAGGTCAAATTTCTCAGTTGACCTAACCCGGTCACCACGAATATGATTCGAAGCACCTTGACAAGACACACGCAATGACGTAAACATTATTGCTTTATATTTATTAGGTAAAAGGTTATTTGGGGAAAACAGTTTTGAAAACAAAATCACCTTTTTGACATTCGATGACCTCTGGAGCGTAAACTATTGACCTGAGCTCAAATCTGAGGACATCAACGTCGATTGCATTTTTCAATGACTTTCGATTGCTTTTTTCTGTTTGCTGCTAACTATCATAGTTCCCGAGATATTTGGGGATGTTCGAACCGAAGTCTTGAAAACTTGAAAATCTGACCCTTGATGACCTCTGGTGACCTCAATATTGACCTGAAAAGAAAAATAACGAAATACTTTCGAAAGAACTTGTCTCGAGCTATCTAACGTCGTTTCCCGCTTGTCGCTACGTTGTGTGGTTTTCGAGATCATAGGGGGGGGGGGGGGGGAGCGAAATCCGCCCCCCCCTCCAGGGCGTGTAATTATCAGAGGCCCTCCATGGCGCGTGTTAAGATTATCCTCCTGTAAATTCTTTGCAGATATATATGCTGATGATTTACCTCATCACTTCTATGCCATTATTAGATAATATATGATCATCAGGTATCATGTAGTGAATTCAATATATATTTATGATCTAGGCATTTGCATATATACCAATATGGCATTTGTATATAACGTATCAAGCATCGCAAAACAATTTTAGACTACAAATGTCGTCGATATTTTTCTTTCTTTCTAAAAATTATACATTCATTGAAATGTTAATAAGTAGTAACTTACATCTGTCAAAAACAAGGACACCACAGTCCACAATCAAGCTGGTGTAGAATCGCACCATGCAGACGACACACGAGACAGAATCATTTGTAGAAGCATAAATGTATTTGTCAATGCCATAAAACTCAGTAACATAACTGTCATTGCTTGTAGAGCCACGTCACAGAATCTCCGCTGAAAATGCCCTCAGTCAACACAGCCAGAGAGAGATAGAGAAACGGGCGCCCACATTGGACGTCCCTGTGTAATCTTCCATCCTCTTCTTCCTCTACAAACACTGCATCTCCGTGTGATGCAGTGTTCTCCGTGAAGCTGTTCACATCATTCCGTCATCCTCCTCCAGCAGGGCCGAGGTGATGATTGTCTGGAAGCTCTCCTCGCCGTCCGTGTCGAGGCCGTCCTTCATCAGGGCCGGAAGGTACTCCTCACGGAAGTCCTGCTTCATGCAAGCCTCCACCTTGGCCATCTGCAAACGACCGGCAGACATTGTCAATGATAATTCGACACGATTGTTGGATGACGTCACCTTGTTGGTTGGTTAGTTATCAATGGTTACTGCAAATTATCAAGTTATCATTATATACCTGTGTACGAGGGATATTCGATAGTGTGTATTGGATAGTGTCCCAGTGTAATTTGAAACGAAGTCATCCGCAGCAATGAAATGCACTGACCTTCATGCACTTGAAGAAAGCGATCTGCTTGCCGAATCCGGCGGCGATCGGGGTCTTCTCGAAGATGGAGTCAGGCAGGCAGGAAGCGAACTGGCGGCATTCCTCCATGCCTTGATAAATGTCGTCCACCAGCTCCTTCGGCAGCGGCAGCGACATGATACGCGCCGTGATGGAGTCGTAGTCCACCTCGTTGTCGGAGTTCAGCATCTTCATCTCCTGCATCACGCAGGTGACGTTGCCCACGATGGAGGAGATCTTATTGCGGAGCTTGAGGATCTTGGCCGGGCCCAGCTTGCCGTGGTGGGCTCCACGCCTCCAGCGGCGCTGAGCAGGCGCCTGGCGAGTACAGTCAAACGGTTTGTTAAAGCGTTGTTTACAATTGCACACTCGTCATGGCGTTGGTTTTCTCACACGTGGCATACCGGGACACAATGTACAGACTGGGTGAGCCATTGCTAAACATTAACTAAATTTACGGATTTGTATGTTCTCGACAGATACATATATATTCTCGACGACATACTGGAAGTATCAACATATAACATATATCGAACTCAAATACTTTGGATAGGTACATCACCAATGACGACAATAGAAACTTTGCAATGTAAAGATGGAAAACATCAGCTAATCTGCTTAATCTGCTTAAATAGTCGCCGCATTGTGCGGACTTTCGCCACATAAATGCACATTGTCGCATAGAGTACCAAAGGCGGTGTATCGTTACCAACTTGAAAAGCCCCATCTATCTATCTTGAGAAGGCCCCCATGCTCCGCCATCTATTCGAAACCAAAACTTCCAGAACGACCACCTACCGGCTGGAACTGGACGGGGATGGCCACATACTGGACGTTCTGTCTGTACTGGGCCGGCCTGGGGGCGAACTCGGAGCCGGCGAACATGGCCTGCAGACGGTTACGGATCATCGGCATCTCGGGTCCCTGCTGTCCGTGGCACTTGTCACAGGCGGCCTCCACCTCCTGCTTGATGTCGGACATCAGCTGCTCCCCGAGGCAGCTCTCCATCACCTGAAAAGAATATTACGTGAATATTTGTTTACGTCCACTTCCGGACATGTGTCGGTTAACCGCATGTTCGGTGCCTGAATTCTGTTCGCTCATCCCATTCCCACTATCGAAGCTGATAAACACTAAATCTCAATAATTATATGAAAATGTTCGGTTGCAGTATGATATGTAAGTCCAAAACACCTTCAGATAGTGTGGTAGCTGAGCCTCACGCATGATATATTAGAAGTCAGACATGATTAGGATATTACCTTCTTCATGGCATACTTCTTGAAGAGTTTCTTGGGGATGCCCGCTGAAGCAGCGCAAACACAGACAGCGATCAACAGAAGTTGGAGCTTCATGGTTCTGAAACACAGGTTAATGCGTAGTAAGCATGATTCCCAAACATGGCTCCGAAACAAAGACAGAAACTGAGTGAACCAACACCTGGCTCGGAAACGAACTCAATGCCACTGCTAGTTCCAAAAGAATACACACCGTGCAATTAACGTAAGATGTTCAGCGCGAAAAAGTAGTATTCGGCTACCCAGTTATGTTTCGGATCTACTCTAGTGATTTCTGTAGATCTAGCGAATCTAGTGAGTTTTGCTAATGATAATTCAGTGATTTTTGTCTTACCTGTTTCTCTGAGGCCGTATAGCTCAACTCTGACAGTGGCTGTGTGGCGCCGGGTATATATAGTTCCGCCCATTACGCCGGCGGCAGTGCAAATCCAGTGACGTCACCGAGCCACCAGTGACGTAACACGCGGGGTCACCGCACTGCGCCGACAACAGAGGAGCGGCTTTCGGGGAAGGGTGAGGTAGCGCGATATGAGCACCCAACATCTCGATGTGGTGGTAATTTTACACAGTGGTAAGTGGTAAGTGGTAATTGGTAATTTATTTGTCTGTTTATATGGGACCGGGACATAATTATCCGGTCAGAATCCTGTAAAAGGTGTCACCTGGCCCGCGTTATACCCTTGGAGCAGGGCGAGAGCCTCAGTTAGCGACTTTTTCCCTAGAGGATGCATTGCGTACAACACCCCAACCCGCCCTTTTACCGACTTATTGATGAACATGTTGTTTGGATATGGTTTGGTTAGACTATGCAAGGTTTGGTGCACGTTAATGGTATACAAATACTGACTTGTCTTTAGTACTTTGTTTTATAAGTGTTTCATAGGTAGTCGTAGGTGTTTCATATGTGTTCCATAGGTACGTTTTTGGGTATAGCGTGTATGCAAGTTTCTCCATCAATTGTAATTGGTCAAAACTAGAGGTCTCAAAAGTTGATTTTTTTTAGGAACCGTTCCCCACCCGGTCAGATAAGCTGAAATATGGACCCAGTCAGACCTGTTGTAATGCAATTTGGGACCCGTAAGGCCCATATAGAAAATAAATGCCTGGAAAATTATATCGACAAATATTCACTGTACATCATAGTGAACGCATCCATGTAGGTTCCCAAATTTGTTCAGAAACCAGTAAATCAAGAGCCTAATGGATCTGTCAAAACCTGGAAAGCATCATGCTGGGTCAAAGTAGGCAAAGACTACCTACATCATGGTAGCTCATACACAGCCCTGCACACACCAATAATCAGCCAATATAATAAGGTTGTGCATAAATGGTGTGATATAGCAACTAGACATTTCTTCCAAGAAAATCAAGGAAGCAAGTTCTGGGCCAGGCTGTCTTATTTTGCAAGACATGCATTCATGCAAGAGAACATATACATTTATATAAAGAGAACAGGCACTTTCAGCATAACAACTTGTACCTGGGCCTTCTGGAAAATAATGGAAAGAATGGTTTAGCTGATTAAAATTATGTATGCCTTATACCCACTGCCCCACAATTCAACCTGCACTGTCAATGGATTAACCCTCGCCCTACGGGGGGGGGGGGGCCTGAGAGGCCCCCCTGAGGTTTTTATTGAATAACTTTTGACACATGGAGTGCATCTTGCTGAAATGTTTTGTAGTTGAGTTTACAACAATTATACGTAGGACGTAAAAATTAATTTGAAATTTGGGTATGTGTTTTGGGAGATAATAATGTTTTGATGACGTCATGTTGTTAAAAAAGTGAGAAATATTTGAAAAACCGTAGAAAACAGAGTTTTAAAGAAAATTGCAAACTCAATTCACGAAAGATACAAAATGGCATTCTATTTAAAATGGCAATCTTGGATTTTCACAATTTTGGGTTTTTGACCCCTAAATATTTTTATTTATTTTAGGGGTCAAAAACCCAAAATTGTGAAAATCCAAGATTGCCATTTTAAATAGAATGCCATTTTGTATCTTTTGTGAATTGAGTTTGCAATTTTCTTTAAAACTCTGTTTAAAACTTATTTTTTGGGGAAAAATCCCCACAAAATCAAAAATTTCAAAGATATTACAAAAAACGGAATATATGTGAGATAACTGAGTATGGAAAATACTCATACCAAATTTCAAAGCAATATCTCCATTATTGGCTGAGTCATGGCTTCCTAAGTGTAAGAAACTGATGACGTCATTTTTTCAATACTTTTTTTACATTTTTGGACTGTTAGATTCCTCTCATGACAGGCAGCATGCTGGTTCTTACCGCATTACTCTAAGGTGCTTGTTGCGGAAGTTAACAGGGGGGCCTGTCAGGCCCCCCCCGTAGGGCGAAGGTGAAAAAAGCTCCCGTAGGGTGAGGGTTAAATTGAAATTGCATATTGTTTGAAGGTTTTCAAAATATGTATCTGACCTGCAAATGATTTGTATTTAGGTCTACTATCTTCAAAGGTCAAGGTACACCCAACCTGACCTACTTACTTTGCAGAAACAACACTGATTTCAAAAAACCTGTAATGCGTCACAAATGGTGTTCTGCTGATGAAACCTTTTATATTTAGTAATGCACGTATAAGCTCTGGCACTTATGAATCCATGGCACTTATGATATGAACCCGCAACAACACAAATAATACATAATATGTTTGTGAGGTATAAATGAAACAAACAAAATTGCATTTTAAAGCATGATTTCATGCTTTAACACGCGCCCTGGAGGGGGGCGAAATCCGCCCACCCCTCTGGTTTTTCGAGGATAGCGCAAAAACGGCGGCGCTGCGCGCCGCCGTTTTTTGTATACCTGTTTAGAAATGAACTTCCCACATTATGTAAAATTCTTGGCCTCAGGTCATCTCAGGTCAGGTCACCAGACCAGGTCACGTGATGACCTCAACTCCAAAACGTTTGCAGTAGTACCACAGCCACAGTTTTACGTCGATCGGTTTCAATGTTGCAGGACTTCATAAGGTCATAGATACCAACAATTTGTTTATCTCGGATTTATAATATCGGTGACCTAAGGTCAGGTCAATTTTGTGACCGCCAACACGGTTATATCAATAACTATCGACATAATGAAGATAGAGAAGAGAAAACGGTACCAATATGTTTGTCTCGTCGAGACACGTCTCCCAATATGCAACATGACCAACTTGGGTCACCACTTGACCTTGACCTGAGGTCAAATTTCTCAGTTGAACTAACCCGGTCACCATGAATATGATTCGAAGCACCTTTACAAGACACACGCGATGGCGTAAACATTATTGCTTTATCTGTATTAGGTAAAAGGTTATTTGGGGAAAACAGTTTGGAAAAAAAATTACCTTTTTGACATTCGATGACCTCTGGAGCCTAAACTATTGACCTGAGCTCAAATCTGAAGACGTGTGTGTCGATTTCATTTTTCAATGACTTTCGATTGCTTTTTTTTCGTTTGCTTCTAACTATCATAGTTCCCGAGATATTTGGGGGTGTTCGAACCGAAGTCTTGAAAACTTGAAAATCTGACCCTTGATGACCTCTAGTGACCTCAATATTGACCTGAAAAAAAAATTAACGAAATACTTTCGAAAGAGCTTGTCTCGAGCTATCTAACGTCGTTTCCCACTTGTCGCTACGTTGCGTGGTTTTCGAGATCATAAGGGGGGGGGGGCGAAATCCGCCCCCTCTCCAGGGCGTGTAATTATCAGAGGCCCTCCAGGGCCTCTTAGTGTTAAGGCTAACCCGCGAGTTAGTGTTAAGGCTAACCCGCGAGTTACTGGGGTATATTCCATAACGCGACTTACTGGGGTGCAATTTTCCCCCCTTCGGATCTCCGGAAATACTGGACTGATTGTACAAATTATAACGATATTCGATAGCCCTGGGAAATTTATCGAAGGAAACTTAATATTGTTGGCCTCAGGCTCACCGATGACGTCACAGGTCAGGTCAAGTAAAAATGTGTGACCATGTCGAAAGGTCTCGATGGATGGAATTGTCGCGCAAAATTGCGATACCAAACGCATAAGCAGTCGATAAATCGTTATTATTTGTTTGTCTGACACTTTTAAGTACCATTCTAAGCTGACTTGACCTCGACCTTGTGCCAGTTCAAGGTCATCCGAGGTCCCGAGGGCAAACTGCAGATTACGGTCATTAGGCATTGTAACACATGTTTATGTTTTTTCGTCTTGAACGCGAAAAATGACCTTAGAACATTGTTTGTTCCATATAAATAGAAGTAAAAACAAAAACGGAAATGGATTTGTTATGCATAGTATTGTGAATGTGAGATCATGTGGTCGAATGTGATATCATCGAATGTGAGATGTGGTCGATTTTTGTCATTTAAAGGTCATAAGTCAGTCATTTTTGAAGATATCGACTTCAAATTTGGTACACCTATTCACCGATGACGTCTCGATTGCATATATTCCGGTTGTTGGCTAATTCTGATTAAAAAAAAACATTTGTAAAACAAACAAAAATGTATTTGGATTTCTCAAAGTTTTTAATGTCAAAGAAACATAAAAATCCGAGACAGCAGTTTGATAGCTCGGTCTATTGTTAGCAAATTGATTTAAAAGAATTTAATTTATCTCAAACATTGTACCTTTGACAGCGTTTTCCGCAAACCATTATTTTTCAACAAAAACCGAAGAACATGACGTCACTATGACGTCATTGCCGGTTGACCTATCATAACCTCATCTTTTCCCTTTAGCTCACATATGTAGAATTGATGTGAGACAAGGTACTGCAAGATTAGTGACGATACTGATGTTGGTTTAGTAGTTATTTTAAAATAACGGGAGGAGGCAAAAAATAGCCTCCCCAGTAAGTCGCGGGTTAACAAGGAAAACAAAAAAAAAACAATACTTTGAAATAATAACCATACACCAAATAAAATATATTGATATACATTTTTGCTTACTGTTTCTCGACTCCAGAGGAAAAGTGGTGTTCGTTAAAATGTGCACAAAGTGTGGACGAGGGTGTACGGGGCTCCTCCCCAAGGAAATGAAGCGGATGCTTACGTCATGATAGCATCCGATCACACCATTTACGAGTCCAAAGAACACGATAATCACTTGACGATTCCGTGATTGTCTCATCTGCGCCAAGCGTCTATTGCACGGGAAACAATGAGATAAACGTGTTTGGTGGTGGTGTTAGAGTATAGACTGTAAGTACATCTTTCTTGAGGTCGGGGTAATATTTTTGGAGATTGGTGATGTTAAATTAATTGGTTGGAAAATGGCTTTGTCGGTTCATGATGTCTACATCTGAACTTTTCTTGAATCTCATACATTGCTTTTCCCATTTGTGAGGTAAGTGTCTAAGTCATAAGTGATGGTCAACAAGCATTGTGCAGTCTTTATTTGATTGCAGTAAGAGTTGATTAGAGTGAAATTAATTCAAATAGTTTAAAGGTTAGCTGTACAGCACAATTGTAAATTGAGGGACCATTACTGAATGCTGTTCTTCGCCATGGGTCATTATAAATATGGTTTGTTTTGCCATTTATCCACACATTATATTTTGTCTGATAGTTTTCTTGTCTTGCTGAATTGAAGAATGACCTATGAGGTATGTACGTACATCTGAATTTATGTTAATCCGAACTTTTCTAAATCTGAACTTTTCCTCTCACACATGGTTTTTCCCATTTGAGATAGTAGGTACCTAAGTCATGAGTGATGATCAACAAGCTTTGTTCAGTCTGTATTATATTGCAGTAAAAATTTATCAGAGTGAAAGTAATTGAAATTGTTCAACGGTTAGCTGTACAATTATTACAATTGTTAATTGGGGAATCATGCCCATTTGCGTGAAACTAACATCAAGCGATGGTTGGACCCAGTTGGACCCGGTTATAATTTGACAGGACCCGGTCTAGGCCCCACCGGGTCCCGACCGGGTAAATTGACCGGGTTCTCGGGTCCACCTTTTTCCACCTCTAGTCACAACTGCTAATAGTGTACCTGAGTCCTGAGGTCGTGCGTAGATGTTGGACGCAAGTTTTATTCACTTATCATCATTGAGTATGCTACACTGATGTTTATTGTTTATGGTATTATGTCTATTGTTTATGGTATTATGTCTATTGTTTATGGTATTATGTCTATTATGCTTATTGATATCATTTTAACTTTTTATTAAGGTAGCAGTGATACCAGCTAACCCGCGAGTTACTGGGGTATATTTCATAACGCGACTTACGGGGGGGGGGGCGGTTGGCCCCCCCCCCTTCCCCCCTCGGATCTCAGGAACTACTGGACAGAATGTAAAAATTCAAACGGCATGCGATAGCCCTGGGAAATTTATCTAGGTAACCCTAATATTATTGACCTCGGGGTCACTGATGGCGTCACAGGTCAGGTCAAGTACAAAATGTTTGACCTTGTCAAAAGGTCTCGATGGATGGAATTGTCGCGCAAAATTGCGATATTAAACGCATAAGCTGTCGATAAATCGGTATGATTCGTGTTTCTGGCACTTCTAAGTACCTTTATAAGCTGTTGATGACCTTGGGTCAGGTCAAGGGCATCCGAGGTCACGAGGTCAAACTGCAGATTACGGTCATTAGGCGTTGTAACCCATGTTTATTAGTTTGTTTTTCGTCTAGAACCCGTAAAATGACCTTAGAACACTGTTTGTTCAATATAAATAGGAGTAAAAAGCAAAAATGGCAATGCGTTTTTTATGCATAGTAATGCTGTGAGAGGTGGTCGGTTTTGTCCTTTAACCCGCGAGTTACTGGGGTATATTTCATAACGCGACTTACTGGGGGGGGGGGGGGAGGGGCTATTTCCCCCCCCCCCCCCCTCTGATCTCCGGAACTACTGGACCCAATGTAAAAATTCAAACGGCATTCGATAGCCATGGGAAATTTATCGAGGGAAACATAATATTGTTGACCTCGGGGTCACCGATGACGTCACAGATCAGGTCAAGTACAAAATGTTTGACCGTGTCAAAAGGTCTCGATGGATGGAATTGTCGCGCAAAATTGCGATATTAAACGCATAAACTGTCGATACATCGGTATGATTCGCGTGTCTGACACTTCTAAGTACCTTTCTAAGCTGTTTATGACCTTGGGTCAGGTCAAGGTCATCCGAGGTCACGAGGTCAAACTGCAGATTACGGTACTTAGGCGTTGTAACACATGTTTATGGGTTTCTTTTTCGTCTAGAACGCGAAAAATGACCTTAGAACATTGTTTCTTCCATATAAATAGAAGTAAAAGCAAAAATGGAAATGCGTTTTTTATGCGTGTAATGCTGTGAGAAGTGGTCGATTTTGGTCATTTAAAGGTCATAACTCGGTCATTTTTAAAGATATCGACTTTAAATTTGGTACACATATTCACCGCAAACGTCTCGATCACATATATTCCGGTTTTTGGATAATTCGGATTTTTTCTTGAAAATTTTGTTAAAAAAAAAATGGATTTCTCAAAATTTTGAATAAAAAAACCCTCAAAAATCCGAGATGGCAGTTTGATAGCACGGTCTATTGTCAATAATTTGAGTTAAAAATTTAGTTTATCTCAAATATCGTACCTTTGACAGCGTTTTCCGCAAACCATTATTTTGCAACAAAACCCGAAGAACATGACGTCACTCTGACCTCATTCCCGATTGACCTATCATAGCCTCATATTTTTCCGTTTGCCAACATGTGTAGAATTGATGTGTGAGAAGGTACTGCAAGTTTGGTGACGATACCGGTGTTCGTTTATAAGTTATTGCAAAATAACGGGAGGGGGGGCAAAAAATAGCCCCCCAGTAACTCGCGGGTTAAAGATCATAACTCAGTCATTGTTAAAGATATCGACTTCAAATTTGGTACACATATTCACCACACACGTCTCGATCACATGTATTCCGGTTTTTGGATTATTCGGATTTTGTCTTGACAATTTTGTAAAAACAAAACACAAAATTTATTTGGATTTCTCAAAATTTTGAATAAAAAAACCCTCAAAAATCCGAGACAGCAGTTTGATAGCCCGGTCTATTGTCAGTTATTTGATTTAAGACAATTGAGTTTATCTCAAACATCGTACCTTTCACAGCATTTTCCGCAAACCATTATTTTGCAACAAAAACCGAAGAACATGACGTCACTCTGATGTCATTTCCGGTTGATCTATCATAACCTCACACTTTCCTTTTTGCCAACATGTGTAGAATTGATGTTAGAGAAGGTACTACACGTTTGGTGACGATACCGGTGTTAGTTTAGGAGTTATTGCAAAATAACAGGAGGGGGGAGGGGGGGGGGGGGGGGGCAAAAATAGCCCCCCAGTAAGTCACGGGTTAACAAAATTTAACCAGTAGGTATGTAACTAATGCCATTAATTTAGCAGGCAAATTACTAAAAGCTCAAACACAGTCTTCGCGCAGCTGCGCGAAGTAGATGCGGGTGCCTATTCAAATGCATTGAACGGAGGTTGCAACAACTGCACGATGCGCACGTTGCGGGAAGAAAAAATCGACTGCGGAAATTTACCCATGTATTTGAATAGGGGCTGCAGGCACCCGCATCCACTTTCTGCAGTTCAAGGTCCTAGATACTAGGTAGACCCATCCTGGGTAGGCAGCGAATTGCGTGACGTCACGGGCACGTGACGTCACACCTTTTGTATTCAAATAGTGTTAACTGGGCCTATTTATGCGCCCTACCATTTGAATACCTAAGGTGCCAGCGGGATGAATTAAGCACTAAATTATATATTGAAATGTCTTCTACAGCTCGCTCTTCGGTCATTTTCTCCTAAATTGCAATGGTGAGCCGCTAGGCGATGCCAAACCGAGGCATGCAAAAAGTGGGAGGTACATACCCATATAAGGTCAAGGCCCGCCCCTGTACACAAACATGTCGGCCGCGCCGGTCCCGAACGCTCCCGATTCGGCTACCCCGTTGCACTATGGGCCAGGAGCCCGATCTAGCCCGCCATAATTGATTATTAACCTCAGATAGTCTTTTTCAGCCTCAGATCATTAGCATGGGCACTTGGAGCAAGTATTATGAATTTGGAAACCATTTCGTTCTAATGGTTTCCAAATACTACCGTCACTACCGTCACTACCGTCACTACCGTCACTAAACTACTACCGTCCAATCTCCGCTTGAAAACGCACGTTAAGCGCAGCTCGGCACTCACTGAGGCTCGCAGAGTCGCCACCATCTCTGCATTGTCAGCAGTCGCTCCGTGGTGTGGTCCAGTAAGCTTTGATGTCGGACCTCAGCGTGGGTGGTCGTCACGCTCCGTGGTGTGGTTCAGTAGGCTTTGATGTCGGACCTCAGCGTGGGTGACCGTCACGCTCCGTGGTGTGGTTCAGTAGGCTTTGATGTCGGACCTCAGCGTGGGTGGCCGTCACGCTCCGTGGTGTGGTTCAGTAGGCTTTGATGTCGGACCTCAGCGTGGGTGACCGTCACGCTCCGTGGTGTGGTTCAGTAGGCTTTGATGTCGGACCTCAGCGTGGGTGACCGTCACGCTCCGTGGTGTGGTTCAGTAGGCTTTGATGTCGGACCTCAGCGTGGGTGGCCGTCACGCTCCGTGGTGTGGTTCAGTAGGCTTTGATGTCGGACCTCAGCGTGGGTGGCCGTCACGCTCCGTGGTGTGGTTCAGTAGGCTTTGATGTCGGACCTCAGCGTGGGTGACCGTCACGCTCCGTGGTGTGGTTCAGTAGGCTTTGATGTCGGACCTCAGCGTGGGTGACCGTCACGCTTCGTGGTGTGGTTCAGTAGGCTTTGATGTCGGACCTCAGCGTGGCTGGCCATCACGCTCCGTGGTGTGGTCCAGTAGGCTTTGATGTCGGACCTCAGCGTGGGTGACCGTCACGCTCCGTGGTGTGGTTCAGTAGGCTTTGATGTTGGACCTCAGCGTGGCTGGCCGTCACGCTCCGTGGTGTGGTTCAGTAGGCTTTGATGTTGGACCTCAGCGTGGGTGGTCGTCACGCTCCGTGGTGTGGTTCAGTAGGCTTTGATGTCGGACCTCAGCGTGGGTGACCGTCACGCTCCGTGGTGTGGTTCAGTAGGCTTTGATGTCGGACCTCAGCGTGGGTGGCCGTCACGCTCCGTGGTGTGGTTCAGTAGGCTTTGATGTCGGACCTCAGCGTGGGTGACCGTCACGCTCCGTGGTGTGGTCCAGTAAGCTTTGATGTCGGACCTCAGCATGGGTGGTCGTCACGCTCCGTGGTGTGGTTCAGTAGGCTTTGATGTCGGACCTCAGCGTGGGTGACCGTCACGCTCCGTGGTGTGGTTCAGTAGGCTTTGATGTCGGACCTCAGCGTGGCTGGCCGTCACGCTCCGTGGTGTGGTTCAGTAGGCTTTGATGTCGGATCTCAGCGTGGGTGGCCGTCACGCTCCGTGGTGTGGTTCAGTAGGCTTTGATGTCGGACCTCAGCGTGGCTGGCCGTCACGCTCCGTGGTGTGGTTCAGTAGGCTTTGATGTCGGACCTCAGCGTGGGTGGCCGTCACGCTCCGTGGTGTGGTTCAGTAGGCTTTGATGTCGGACCTCAGCGTGGGTGGCCGTCACGCTCCGTGGTGTGGTTCAGTAGGCTTTGATGTCGGACCTCAGCGTGGGTGGCCGTCACGCTCCGTGGTGTGGTTCAGTAGGCTTTGATGTCGGACCTCAGCGTGGGTGGCCGTCACGCTCCGTGGTGTGGTTCAGTAGGCTTTGATGTCGGACCTCAGCGTGGCTGGCCGTCACGCTCCGTGGTGTGGTTCAGTAGGCTTTGATGTCGGACCTCAGCGTGGGTGGCCGTCACGCTCCGTGGTGTGGTTCAGTAGGCTTTGATGTCGGACCTCAGCGTGGGTGGCCGTCACGCTCCGTGGTGTGGTTCAGTAGGCTTTGATGTCGGACCTCAGCGTGTGTGACCGTCACGCTCCGTGGTGTGGTTCAGTAGGCTTTGATGTCGGACCTCAGCGTGGGTGACCGTCACGCTCCGTGGTGTGGTTCAGTAGGCTTTGATGTCGGACCTCAGCGTGGGTGACCGTCACGCTCCGTGGTGTGGTTCAGTAGGCTTTGATGTCGGACCTCAGCGTGGGTGACCGTCACGCTCCGTGGTGTGGTTCAGTAGGCTTTGATGTCGGACCTCAGCGTGGCTGGCCGTCACGCTCCGTGGTGTGGTTCAGTAGGCTTTGATGTCGGACCTCAGCGTGGCTGGCCGTCACGCTCCGTGGTGTGGTTCAGTAGGCTTTGATGTCGGACCTCAGCGTGGGTGACCGTCACGCTCCGTGGTGTGGTTCAGTAGGCTTTGATGTCGGACCTCAGCGTGGCTGGCCGTCACGCTCCGTGGTGTGGTTCAGTAGGCTTTGATGTCGGACCTCAGCGTGGGTGGCCGTCACGCCCCGTGGTGTGGTTCAGTAGGCTTTGATGTCGGACCTCAGCGTGGGTGGCCGTTACGACCATTGTGTCATGTTTGTACCTTAATTTGCCTATATTTTGAAGTGTTTTAGAGTAATTCCTTTGTGTTTTGAAGTTTTCCTTTTGAACGGATGTTACGTCACGGCTACCATATTTTATTTGGCACCAAATTCGATGTCGCTTTGCGGAAGTGTCAAATATACCTTCCACCACCACCTCACCTGACGATCGTTTGTGCGTGCTGCGCTTACCACCGAGCTGACTGAAGACCGAGACTGAGAACCACCAAGACTTTAACTTTGGTTGACGTATTATTATTCTTTTCTCAAATCTTTATAACGAACCGGCATTATTTTAACTTACACTTTCAACATAGTCTCCCGGGCCGGATTAAGATTACTTGTTATTGTTATTTAATTTTGCTGATTTGATTTGGCTGATACTTTGGTTCGCCGATTGAATTGTATGTCAAGATTTGATTCTGTGTGACCTCAATATTTGTGATGGCAGAAGCCGACCTGAAGCATCGAAGAACAGTTGCAAGAGGTAAGGCAACAAAACTTGTTAAAGAGTGTAAAAAGTGTACCGATTCAGTTCACAGTATTGTATTAACAGAAAATACAATCAAAATGAAATTACAGTAGCGGATTGGCGCAAAAGCAATGGCTTAAATTAAAGCGCCTCTCCCAAGGAGTATAACTAAAATAATAAACTGACATAAGTCCACATAAACAACCTAACAAAAATGACATACACTAGAAATAAGAGAATAACTAAAGCAGGGGATCAGACAGCGCCAACCCCGCCAACGACCCTCCGAGCAACCGTTTGGTACACTTAATGTGTCCCAGGCACCGGGCAGCCGAGGTCAGGTCAACAAGCCGAATGGGTAATGTGTGAATGTTGGGGTGTGGAGATGAATCGACGGGTGCGTAGAATGAATGTTTGTAAGTGGTGGGCAATGAACGTTCCTTGGTTTTTGTTGAGATTTTTGCCGCAAAGGAGGGTGTCAAGTTTTCTTTGAGCAGAGAGGTTATCGAAGTTGGGTATGATAGATTTTATCGCAGTGAATAATTGTGATCGATTAGTGTCATGTAGGGGGCACCAAGAGGGATGGGTAATGGGCGAATATCTGCGAATCTATGGGACTGATTTGGGTGGGGTCTTCACCATTCGATCCGTCATGGTCCAAAACAGTACAATTTTGAGTTGCATCCACTTTGGTCTAATCTAAGTGGACCAAATTGGACCAAAACCGCCAAAAATAGTTGCAGACGACGTCATGCTCCGAACATATTGGACCGATTTGAACGGAGTCTTCACCATTAGATCCTGCTTGGTCTAAACGTTGTTGTTTTGAGTTTTATCCACTTTGGTTCAATTGAAGTGTACCAAATTGGACCAAAACAGACAAAAATCGTTGCCGACGTCATGCTCCGAACCTATGGGACCGAATTGGGTGGGGCCTTCACCTTTTGATCCGTTTTGGACGACGCTGGATAGCTGTGTGGTGTTACTAGTTAGTCACCCTGACAATGTGTGTACCAAAAATCGTGTCTCTAGCTGCAATGGTAGCTGAGATATCCGCCCGTGACCCCTCCCCCTTGGGGGTAATTTGAAAACACGCACGGATATTGGCGGAAAATATGGAAATTAGAGGAAAAACGCACTTCTTGCGTTGTTAGGCAATACATTGACAAGTATTTTTCAATGTAAAAAATTGAAATCAGAGGTGTATCCGGAGTCACACGAGGTCAACGAAAACAAGGTCACGAGGTCATGGTTTCAAGGTCATTCAAGGTCACGAAAAAAAAAACAGAAATAGAATCTCTGTTTCATTGCAATTTCAACCATATAACTATTTTTGATATTTAGTTAAGTAAAATGCGTTATTTTGGCCTCCACACATACCTCTGCAGCGTGCCCTTGCCAAAATGCCCGAGGCTATAACTCGAAAACCTAAGGTCAGATCGACCTAATATTGCCACAGCTGAATTCAAGACCCAAGATAACCATATAGATCAATTTTGAACAAAAAGTGAGAGATGAGGGTTAAAATTTGAGGAAAAAATTGTCGAAATGTCGTGGAATGCCCCAGCGTCGATCAGAGCGTCCTCTGTCGGGTGACATGGACGGTAAACATGATATTGCAATGGCGTCAGTACATGGTTGTCAAGTAGGTAAGAGCTGAGCTGCGAGTAGACGACCTTCTCCGCGATTTTCGACAGTACAGAGAATATAGAAATGGGCCGAAAGTTGTTGAGGTCAGACTGATCGCCCGACTTAAACATCGGGGTGACGCGCGAGATCTTCCAGAAAGATGGGAAAATACATGACGATATAGAAGAGTTGATCAGGTGTAGAAGATGACAGCCGATTACAGGGAAACACTTCTTCACAGCAAGGAGAGGCACACTGTCGACACCAACGGCCCTCGACGCACTCATCTTCCCGATTGCGGTTGAAAGTTACTAGTTCGATGACTATCTATGAGCACTCGTTACGATCAACTAAGTATTACAGTCTAACTGCCAAAATGGAATGAGACAATATGATAAATCCTCGCAGACGGAAATGGAGCCAATGCAAACAAAAATGAGACTTCCATTCGCACAGAATGGGTTCTATCAGTCCAAGCGAGAGCCATTTCAGGCCAGCTGGGGCCCTCTGATTCATTTTGAGGACCTGTTCAGGCAGGTCAAGGGATCTCTCTTGCCGGAAGAGGGCCTTCACAGTGAGGTCGAGGATTTTCTCGACTGGCCATGGGGCCTCTCAGGCTGCTAAAAGCTCTATTGGAACTGAGTAGTCAAATACAAACACAAATATACATATTTCGTGACGACTCACGAAATAAGTTCATTGAGCAGCGAGAATGGTTTTCAGCGAACTCGGCTATAGTTCGCCACTACGAAACACGCTCTTACACAATCGAATGTTGAAAGTTACCATGTTGGTAAATGGTAGCTGTATATATGCTTACTTATTTGACGGCTTTATCAGGCTTATAGTAATACTGCAAAGCGTATATATGCTCCCGTCCCTGTTCATCTTTTCTGAAGTATTCTTACTCCAGTTTACCATTGTGACGGCCAAAATACTGCGAAGCGTATGTATATGCTCCCGTCCCTGTTCATCTTTTCTGCAGTATTCTTACTCCAGTTTATCATTGCGACTCACTGCCAATCCCGACTAAATTGTCCGGTAACGGACATCATCAGCTACGGTGGTGGATGACATGACGGGGTCTGTGACCGCAGCTTCGCCGTCCAGCGCACCCCCCCCCCCACCCCGTCGTCCCATCCCTTCTCTATTATCCGTTCCCGGCGACAAAAGAAACGCGCCGACGCTGGTTCAACGGTCTGGGAAGTGCCTCGTCACGTCGACAGAGCGGGTCTGCGAGTGAGGCGGCTGGCTAGCCGGATAGCAACCGGGACGCCCGCCGCTTCCTCGTGCGGTTGAGCGGACTGAGCAGTCACGGCCCCGGTGCCAGCGCCCGGACGGTGCACATGACCGGCGCTCGGTCGGCGCACATGACCGGTCTCCAGTGCGTCAGACGCGGATCGTGGTGGAGTCGGCGGTACGGAAGGTGGCTGACACCGCCGCCCGCCGCCGCCCGCCGCCGCCGTTGGAGTCGGGTGGGGTTGGGGTAGGTCGGTCCATGGCGAGGGGTGGTGTGGTGGTAGGAAGGCGATAGGGTGTATTTTTTTAGTTGTTATGGGCTGCTATTACATAATATTAGAGTGCAGTTATTCGGCTGCAGGTTTGGGATTATATGTGTAGTAGGTAGTTGTAATCTGCAAGTTAACCCTATTTGTAACAGGGGGAGGGGGGCGGATTTCGCCCCCCCCCCCCCTCATGTTTTTCGAAGATATATCCAGAACGGCTGGGAACAGGCCCATAATACTTCGGGACTTCTCCTAGAATTGAACTCCGCATTTGAAGTCAAAATGTTGAGTTCTTAACCTGAACAGAGGCGGTTCCAGGGCACGGTTTTGGGAGGGTTCGGCGGCGACATTCGGCGATAATACTGAAATGTGATATTCACGGTTTCTTCCTAACTGCCTCAAGTATGAAGGAGTTACATCGGTTTACGGTGATTGCAACAAGTGCAAATTAGTTGATGTTAATGAAATATCATAAAAATTGCATGGCAGAGGCGGTTTCAGAGGCTTGAAAGGGGGGGGGGTGTTCCAGGAAGTATTCAATGATTGGCGGGAAGCCAATAGAGCAATGTAAGGAGCGTTTATAGCTATCAAGATGTAAATGATAGCTTCTCCTTCCATTATTTTCATAATTTATTGCATATAGAGTTGCAGGGGCGTGTTCAGGCACATGAAAAGGGGGGTGACTGGCATGGTGATGACGATATGCCAGCGATTACGGCGCAATAGACAGTTAACTTATAATTATATATGCAGATATGAGGCCAGGAGAGGGAATACAATCATTTTTTGCAGAGGTGCGCTCAGGAATGGAAGAAAGGGGGTCATATTATTGCAAGGAAACTAAGATGCACGGGCCTACAATGACATAACATTCTGCAGTTTTCAGATGAAACACGCACCACAGGGTACTCTACGAACGATTATGAGATAATAGGCGAGTCCAGGTAGGGTTAAAAGGGGGGTAAGAAATGTGAATTGAAGTTGTAGGTGAAAGAGTCATTGTTGACTAGATAGTATCATACTAGCGGATACTATACTTATCAAAATGTCTTGCGCCTCCCCAGTTTGGATCCTGGATGCGCCTATGATGAAGTACAATATGCAAAAAGGAACTTTCTACGATCAGAAACTTATTTATAGTGCTGGGTAGCAACATACCTCCGGTTAATATTTTTGTTCCTATTTGACCTCCCTTTTTCACCAACCTGGTACCACCTATGGCAAAAAAAAGAAGATTTATAACTGTTTTGTCTAATGTCACAATGACATACCATTTCATTTATCAAAAAACAACATAAAAAATAGTTGTATTCCGCATTTACTTCACCCCCATATTAAATGACCTGCACACGCCTATCATTTTTGAATTTGCCAAAGTCATTGCCATATATCAATTTTCAACTCAATCTCTATCGATGCCTATTAGTTGTGTTAAAATCGGTTGATAAACATGACAGCTGTGTTGGATCACATATACCACTAAATTGTTTAATTTTTGCCCCCCGCCTGTTGCCCCCTATCAAAAATGTCGATTTTTTTGATTTTTTAGAAATGTAGATAGTATTGAGGGGAACCAAACGCCGTTTCATTTTTGAAAATCGGACGGGTAGATCTCGAGATCTCTGGGGGGGGGGGGTGGAATCCGCCCCCCCTTGTTACAAATAGGGGTAGCCAGGAGCCTGTTACAAATAGGGTTAAAGCGCATTGTTTGACCGTGATCTGTAATGTGCAATCATTTCTCTCGTTGGAGTCGTCAGTTGAAAACAATACAAAAAATTGTTGGTATGTTCATAGTTCATACACAATCCTACTTGCGTTTTTCAAGAAATGACTCAGGTATTCCATGCATCAGCTTCTGTAAATGACAATATTGTATTGAATCCATAAACGAGTAACGATGGCGGACAATATATTTGTGGTTAAGACCAGCAGCATATATATTCAGGCAGGTATAGATGCATGCATACATTCGAAATAAATAACTATAATGTGAGCTCATTCAGGCATATTCTCTAACTCTAACATATTGTTGTACTTGCGTATCTTGAACGGTCACAAACAATATATCTGACAGCGTCTATCTTGTTTCCCTCTGAGGTAAGTATAAGTACATTTGGTTCGCTTACACATTATTAGGCCGATATTTGTCATGTTCACAGCTGTTGTTTATGAAGTACACGGCTGCTGGACATAGTCTAGACAGAAGCCGCGATTGCCGTCCTCAGCCGATGTACTGGAGGCCTCCTGAGAATCGGTGTGGTAGAACAGGCGGAATGGCTTGGTGAAGCCTGTAACAGCATAGATCAGAGGGGCTTGGAAAAGCCTGAAACAGCACAGATAATAGGGACTTGGTAAAGCCTGAAACAGCACAGATAATAGGGGCTTGGTGAAGCCTGAAATAGCACAGATAATAGGGACTTGGTGAAGCCTGAAACAGCACAGATCAGAGGGGCTTGGTGAAGCCTGAAACAGCACAGATCAGAGGGGCTTGGTAAAGCCTGAAACAGCACAGATAATAGGGGCTTGGTAAAGCCTGAAACAGCACAGATCAGAGGGGCTTGGTAAAGCCTGAAACAGCACAGATAATAGGGGCTTAGTAAAACCTGAAACAGCACAGATCAGAGGGGCTTGGTGAAGCCTGAAACAGCACAGATCAGAGGAGCTTGGTAAAGCCTGAAACAGCACAGATCAGAGGGGCTTGGTAAAGCCTGTAACAGCACAGATAATAGGGACTTGGTAAAGCCTGAAACAGCACAGATCAGAGGGGCTTGGTGAAGCCTGAAACAGCACAGATCAGAGGGGCTTGGTAAAGCCTGAAACAGCACAGATCAGAGGG
This sequence comes from Chirona hameri, assembly GCA_036785665.1. NCBI lineage: Eukaryota > Metazoa > Arthropoda > Thecostraca > Balanomorpha > Balanidae > Chirona > Chirona hameri. Next base: position 302,880 of record JAXIVJ010000125.1, on the reverse strand, counting down.
GCTTGGTGAAGCCTGAAACAGCACAGATAATAGGGGCTTGGTGAAGCCTGAAACAGCACAGATCAGAGGGGCTTGGTAAAGCCTGAAACAGCACAGATCAGAGGGGCTTGGTGAAGCCTGTAACAGCACAGATCAGAGGGGCTTGGTAAAGCCTGAAACAGCACAGATCAGAGGGGCTTGGTAAAGCCTGAAACAGCACAGATAATAGGGACTTGGTGAAGCCTGAAACAGCACAGATCAGAGGGGCTTGGTAAAGCCTGAAGCAGCACAGATCAGAGGGGCTTGGTAAAACCTGAAACAGCACAGATCAGAGGGGCTTGGTGAAGCCTGAAACAGCACATATAATAGGGGCTTGGTGAAGCCTGAAACAGCACAGATCAGAGGGGCTTGGTGAAGCCTGAAACAGCACAGATAATAGGGGCTTGGTGAAGCCTGAAACAGAACAGATAATAGGGGCTTGGTGAAGCCTGAAACAGCACAGATCAGAGGGGCTTGGTAAAGCCTGAAACAGCACAGATCAGAGGGGCTTGGTGAAGCCTGTAACAGCACAGATCAGAGGGGCTTGGTAAAGCCTGAAACAGCACAGATAATAGGGACTTGGTGAAGCCTGAAACAGCACAGATCAGAGGGGCTTGGTAAAGCCTGAAACAGCACAGATCAGAGGGGCTTGGTGAAGCCTGAAACAGCACAGATAATAGGGACTTGGAAAAGCCTGAAACAGCACAGATCAGAGGGGCTTGAAAAAGCCTGAAACAGCACAGATCAGAGGGGCTTGCTGAAGCCTGAAACAGCACAGATAATAGGGGCTTGGTAAAGCCTGAAACAGCACAGATCAGAGGGGCTTGGTGAAGCCTGAAACAGCACAGATAATAGGGGCTTGGTGAAGCCTGAAACAGCACAGATCAGAGGGGCTTGGTGAAGCCTGAAACAGCACAGATCAGAGGGGCTTGGTAAAGCCTGAAACAGCACAGATCAGAGGGGCTTGGTAAAGCCTGAAACAGCACAGATCAGAGGGGCTTGGTAAAGCCTGAAACATCACAGATCAGAGGGGCTTGGTAAAGCCTGAAACAGCACAGATAATAGGGACTTGGTGAAGCCTGAAACAGCACAGATCAGATGGGCTTGGTAAAGCCTGAAACAGCACAGATCAGAGGGGCTTGGTGAAGCCTGTAACAGCACAGATCAGAGGAGCTTGGTAAAGCCTGAAACAGCACAGATCAGAGGGGCTTGGTGAAGCCTGAAACAGCACAGATAATAGGGGCTTGGTAAAGCCTGAAACAGCACAGATCAGAGGGGCTTGGTAAAGCCCGCAACAGCGCAGATCAGAGGAGCTTGGTAAAGCCTGAAACAGCACAGATCAGAGGGGCTTGGTAAAGCCTGAAACAGCACAGATCAGAGGGGCTTGGTAAAGCCTGAAACAGCACAGATCAGAGGGGCTTGGTAAAGCCCGCAACAGCGCAGATCAGAGGAGCTTGGTAAAGCCTGAAACAGCACAGATCAGAGGGGCTTGGTAAAGCCTGAAACAGCACAGATCAGAGGGGCTTGGTAAAGCCTGAAACAGCACAGATCAGAGGGGCTTGGTGAAGCCTGTAACAGCACAGATCAGAGGAGCTTGGCAAAGCCTGAAACAGCACAGATCAGAGGGGCTTGGTAAAGCCTGAAACAGCACAGATCAGAGGGGCTTGGTAAAGCCTGGAACAGCACAGATAATAGGGACTTGGTGAAGACTGAAACAGCACAGATCAGAGGGGCTTGGTAAAGCCTGAAATAGCACAGATCAGAGGGGCTTGGTGAAGCCTGAAACAGCACAGATCAGAGGGGCTTGGTAAAGCCTGAAACAGCACAGATCAGAGGGGGTTGGTAAAGCCTGAAACAGCACAGATCAGAGGGGCTTGGTAAAGCCTGAAACAGCACAGATAATAGGGACTTGGTGAAGCCCGCAACAGCACAGATAAGAGGGGCTTGGTAAAGCCTGAAACAGCACAGATCAGAGGGGCTTGGTAAAGCCTGAAACAGCACAGATCAGAGGGGCTTGGTAAAGCCTGAAACAGCACAGATCAGAGGGGCTTGGTAAAGCCTGAAACAGCACAGATCAGAGGGGCTTGGTAAAGCCTGAAACAGCACAGATCAGAGGAGCTTGGTAAAGCCTGAAACAGCACAGATCAGAGGGGCTTGGTAAAGCCTGAAACAGCACAGATAAGAGGGGCTTGGTGAAGCCCGCAACAGCACAGATAAGAGGGGCTTGGTAAAGAGCGCAACAGCACATATAAGAGGGGCTTGGTGAAGAGTGCAACGGCACAGATAAGAGGGGCTTGGTGAAGCCTGCAACAGCACAGATAAGAAGGGCTTGATGAATCCTATAACAGCACGGATAAGAACCATGAGCGAACCACAGAGTTAGCCAGTGCTGACTGCAACAATCCTCTGCTACGGCCGGGATTTCAAAAGCACCGCTGTGTCGTTCGAAAGATGCTGAAGCACCATGTGTCTTGTGCTTGGATATACTCAGAATCCATGAAAGAGGCGAACCTAAGAAGGTGCAAGTGGTGCAATCGGTGTTTGCTCTACGCACTGTATGCGGCGGCGGAGGTGGTGCTGCCGGAGACGGTGTTGAAGGCGTCTCCACACAGCCGGTCCACGCAGACGTTACTGTCACTCATCGACGTCAGTGGAGTGTTGACGTTGTCTGTGTTGCAAGGGATGAGGGGTGGCAGCAGGGTAAAACAGACGCCACAGACGACCAGACTGTCAGACAATGGCCACTGGAATATGGCATGGCTTACAACGAGCTCCATACAGCTCGGATCCATACAGTAATGTTAGATACACCTCGCTTACACTTTCAGGCAACCATGATATAACGATGACATCATGCCATACAAAGACATCAAGTAATCATCATATCAAGACGTGATTAGGATGATCCACGAAGCAGAAACGTCATAGAGGCGTCACAGAGACGTCATAGAGGCGTCACAGAGACGTCACAAAGGCGTCATAGAGGCGTCACAAAGACGTCATAGAGGTGTCACATAGACTTCATAGAGGCGTCACATATACTTCATAGAGGCGTCACAGAGACGTCACAGAGGCGTCACAAAGACGTTACAAAGACGGCATAGAGGCGTCACAGAGACATCATAGAGGCGTCACATAGACGTCATAGAGGCGTCACAGAGACGTCATAGAGGCGTCACAGATACGTCACAGAGACGTCACAGATCCGTTACAGTGAAGTCGTCACAGTGACGTTAGACTGACCGGAAGCGCAGGGTATGATGAGCCAGTCGGTGGTGCAGCTGCTTCCTGTGACGGCGTTCGCAGTAGTGGTCGAGCTGCCGCCGAGCGAGAACGAGTTCGTATTGCTGCTGTCTGTGGGACTTGGCAGTGTTAACAAGGATTTTACGGGCACCATATGGAGCAGTAGAAACGTCACCAGCCGCTAAGTCCTCAGACGCAGTAATCAAACAATCAAACACTTATCAACCTGTTGATAAGCACACCCTTCAACCCACATATAACCAATTGAAGTCTTGCAAGTGCAAGTGTTATGGTGTTAACCAGCTATGTGTAACGCAGAGCATATTGTCATATAAAATGCAACCGATATTGATTCAGAGACTTACCACGTTATTTTTCACCATTCGGAAATAACAATTTTATTTTTTTGTTTGATGAGAGCTGCTCGTTTCGTACTATGTATAAGTATAAAGCCCACCTGCGTCGGTGCACGGTTGGTACTGAATACCGCAGAAGTTCTGCTCCATCCTGACGCAGATGGCGTAGTCCTGATTCGACAGCTGCAGGCCCGAGGTGAACTCGAAGTTGAAGGACTGCAGCGTTCCCGAGATGCCCGTGTGGTACTGCAGGCATCCCGGCTCGGCTGAAATGGACACTTTGTCAGCGCTCCCATCACTGTGGTAATCATCGTCGATTACCATGCAGTGGTGAGAAGGGTCTCAGGAACGATAATCGGAACTGCAATGCCGCACATGGCACTAACACCTCCGAACCCCTTCTGAGAAACGGAAGAACCACCGTGGGGACTGCAATGCGGCATTTGTCAGTATCACCAGGGTGATCGCAACACTGCAGCGGCAAGTAACACTAACCAGTATTTGCAAACGTCTTTTGGGAAGGGACTTCGAAGCGGCAAAATAACACACAATTCTTGTTTTCATATACAATTTCGTTATCATTTGGAAATGTAAACTAGTTTCTTTACCTTTGTTAGTCTTTCGCTCACCACATCCAGTAGCTGAGGCAGCATGAGCAGGTATCGTCGGTGTTTCAGTTAGTACAGCCCAGAACCCCTGCCACTGTCATTGGTGTCACGTTCATTTTGTCGCGCTATCCCTTCGATTGGTGTCGTTCGATACACGACAGAGCGGGGAGCAGTGCTCCTTTTGCGTCGATTCGTCTGTTCACGGGCGACTTGGGCGTTACACCCGTCGGTCGGTCGAACAGCTGAACCGCACCGAAGATACAACAGGACGCCTGCCGCACCGGCCGCGCAGCACTGCGCAGAAGACTGACGCATTGTCATTGAGCCCGTACAATTACCCGAGTTCCCGAACCGAGCCGGCTTGCGAAATGTTATAAATGACTGGGTAAACAGGACCGATTGCCAGCGGAGCACAGCGGAGCACAGCGGAGCACAGCGGAGCACAGCGGAGCACAGCGGAGCACAGCGGAGCACAGCGGAGCACAGCGGAGCACAGCGGAGCACAGCGGAGCACAGCGGAGCACAGCGGAGCACAGCGGAGCACAGCGGAGCACAGCGGAGCACAGCGGAGCACAGCGGAGCACAGCGGAGCACAGCGGAGCACAGCGGAGCACAGCGGAGCACAGCGGAGCACAGCGGAGCATCCTAACATCGGAGCGACTCGGTTCAACATCTTCCGCTACTTAGTATTCAAAATTGTTAGCAATTTAAGATCTATGAAACGATGTCTAAACGACGAAACGACATCACTGTGTTTAAATGGGATGGTCACGGTGCACACCGGAAACACTTGGTTTCAAGGTCGTCATCAGCATGCGACGTGAAATATTGCGCTTTCGCTACGCGCTGTGCGTAAAGGACAAAGAAGGCTAGACGTAGGGTTACTGCAGTAATTGGTCATTTCAAAGCTGTTTAGAGGTAATTAAATTCCTCCATTAAACTATTAACTACAGAGCGCAACTTGTATGGGAAGCTACCATGGCAATATATATAATTTCCACTAACTAGCCAAAATCGGTGGAACCGAAACACCGAAGCTTCTCCGGGACCGAAGAGTAACAGAAGCTTCTCTGTAGTAAACGTCGTTGTTTATTTATACACATCATGAGGTAGCTCCGTGAAACACGGCTATTCTGCACCTCGAGTCATAAAAGCATAAGCAGCGAACAATCTGGAGTCAGGCATTCACAGCAGGCGCACGATGTCACATTGTGTCACAGTATTTATGTATAGACATATCAGTCATCGTCACCAAACTGACTTCTTAAGAGCCATCTTCGCACCTCGCCTTTGAAAAGTGAGGGCTGCATATCACGCATGGCTGCTGGCAGGCCGTTGAATTTGGTCACGATAGAGTATAAAAACCTGCGCTTTCCCGACTCAGATCTTATCTGAGGGGTCACAAGCTGATCCGACTGCCTAGTGGAGCGATGGTGGATGTCGTGTCTGGTGATAAGACCATGGGCAAGTGTCTCTGGCTCAGATATACACCGGATCTTGTTCAGAAGTGTGAGGCCGTGATACAAAAACATATTCTCGGCTGTGAGCCATTTAAGCTCCCGTAGCACGTCACTGATGTGGTCGTACTTTCTGCGACCGGAGATGACTCGTTGTTAGTCAATGCTCAGGCACTAGCCATATTTCTAGTAATCCATAATGTTCAACTTTATATGGAATGAAAAAAGGGATAGCATTAAACGTTCCACAATGAGAAATGTCTACAGCAATGGTGGTCTACAAGTCCCGGACCCATCGACCCAAGCGGATAGCCTGAAGGTCACATGGATAAACAAATTATTGACGAAAGCAATCACGCTAAATGGAAGCGGGTAATGCAAAATAAACTCCGTGTCGGAGGATCACTCTCCGTCTTCGAGTGTAAGCTGTCAAAAAGAGAGGTATAATCCAAGCTCCCAAACAAGTTTGGCGAAACACTTTTCAGTCCTGTCAAAAATTAGTAGCAAATGACCTGGAAACAGCTCATTTGGTCTTGTATGAAGCTTTGTGACTGAATAAAGACCTGAAGTTGGAAAAGAATGTCGGAATTCCCCCCAAAAAACAGCTCACCAAGCGCGGTGTGGTACGCATGAAAGACGTATACGATGACGGTGCACGGAGGTTGATGACGGCCAGCGAACTGACAAATACATATAATTTTGGTAATTTTTAATGTGACACGCAATGCTAAGCGCAGTTCCACAAGAGTGGAAAAATACATTACGCCGTGGGAAACCTAGGGTCAAGAGTGCAATGCCAGAAATTTACGACACGCTAAATAATACTTCCAAAATAGCTAAATGGGCATACATAATGACGTAAAACTAAAATAGTTGCAAATGCGCACCCTGCATAGAGTGCTGCCAGCGAATAGATCGTTAAGCTTGTTTGGAATCAAGGAGTCTAGTAAGTGCGAACGTTGTTATGACCCAAACGAAAATATTTATATTGTGTTTTAGGACTGTAGGTACTCAAAGATTCTGGACACGTTTGCAAAGAAAGTTGTCTTTGCCTCAGACCGTCACACCGGATAAATTATCCTTGGAAACGCGAATACGAAAGGGTACCTAATGGGCGGCGGCACCGTTACGCATGTGTATATTATTAGGTAAGCAGTTTAGTTGGCAATGTAGATGGTCCGGAGAAATCCAAGACGTCTAAAGTTTCTCTCGTTATGTTTCATGTACGTGTCTGTTGCACTGGCGGATCCGGGAGGGGAGGGGGGGGGGGTTATCAGGGCCAAATTCTCCTCCCTCATGAATCTGGGGGGGGGGGGGGCATTCAATCCAAGAATGCCCCCTCCGCGCGTTCCTTGCACTGAATGTAAAATACAATGATCTTAGGAGAAAACTTCATGAAAACGGAAGTTGTCTCGAGTTATTGAATTTGAAGTTTGTATACATCCCCTTATTTCAATGATAGACAAAACGGCCAGCTGATGCAATTCAAGCAGCCCCGGTTACACTTAACTCCCGCCACGCTGGAGGAGGGGGGGGGGGGCAGAATCTGCTCCTCCCGGATTTTCTCATAAACTTAACAACTATGATAGATACAACGAGAAACGTTCAGTGCCTTATACTGCATCAATTCTTCGTCTTCTCACTAAATTTCAATGACATTGATGTAGCGTTTAGGGAGAAAATGACGTTTTAATGACATGTCATGCCATTTGTTTTTGTGGAAAAACGATACATGTTTGACAAATCGTAGAAAATCGAGTTTTGAAGCAAATTACAAATACAAACGTCACAAGAAAGTACATTACATTTTCTTCAAAATGGAAATCGCGGATTTTCTAATTTTTGGGTTGTTGACCCCCCAAAATAAAAATAAATGACTTTTTTTGGGCAAATTTCCACAAAATCAATTTGTGTGAATTTGAAAAGTGCATTTCTTCAGTTCAAATACCAAAATAAAGTGACCGGCCTAAATCTGCGGGAAAAAAATGAGATCACTCTTTTTTTGCCACAAACAGATTCCCCCTCCCCCACGGAGAGAGGCTAGTTCCGCAAATGGCCTGTTGAGAGATGTATTGTAGAGCGTAGGGGAAGAAGAAATAAGTTTGACGATACTTACAGTGACCTATCCGACGTACTGTGTAAGCAAGATGAGAGTGCTGTGTAAGCATGAGAGTACCGTGTATCAAGAGTGCCTAAGCATCGCTTTCGTAATAATAAACCGCCAGCGGGAAGCTGGACAAAGCGATAGAAAAACATGGGAAGCTTAGCTCATTGTCACTAAGTCGTTTGTCATAGAAATGGACATGTGAAATGCATATAAAAGGAACAAATAATAAGACAGGCCCCCACCCTTTCTCCACCCGGGCTAACCCGGGACCGGTCCTCAGCATGAGCTGCGGGGCCGGTCGGCCGACCGAGCGTGCGGTCGCCGGCTCCGCTGGTCGACGGCTCGCACGCCCGGCCGGTGGCGAGGGGGCGCCGCTTCGCGTCCGTGAGCTGATGTAAAACGCGAGGCGGCGTGGGCGGGGGTCGCCTATGATGGTCGCCTATGATGTACTGTATGTTGTTACTGCTGTATGTTACTGTGTAGTATGATGTTTAGTGTATGTTACTGTGTGGAGAGCCGAACTGACTGGTCTGAGGCCTGCCTCATTTAAACGGAACTTGCGGGTCTACATGAAAGGCCGAGGTGTAAACTAACGTGTGGCAGCCATGCTTTGTCTGTGCTATTGTTGTCACATTACCAGCTTATGTCCATTTTGTGTCGATGCCTAGTTTTGTAAGCCGTTCACCATTGTTTAATCTGGTATGTATCTGCGTATGAATGGTTGACTCCCTGTTTCCCCATGTACCTACTGTTTTATGTTTTGTGACGCCGGGCTAGGAATAGCCACGTGTGTGGATGGCCCGAAGTCGTTAAATACAATACAATACAACCAGTAAGGCGCCGTAGTTGGCGATGAACGAGCGAGCGCGAAATAAATGTATCGTGAATTTCAACCCGATCCGGCAAGTAGTTCCTGAGATACAAAGAAGGTGCGCACGTGCGCACGTGCAGAGGCCCCCACCCATGACTTGTGGGTAGGCGGCGGCAGAGGGGTCCCTAACCACACACCAAATTCGAACACAATCGGCTCAGCCGTTCTTGAGATATAGAATAGGGGTGTGCATGTGCGCACGTTCAGAGGCACCCTATCCCTGACTTGTGGGAAACTGGCGGTTGAGAGGTCCCTAACCACACACCAAATTTGAACAAAATCGGCTCAGCCGTTCCTGATATACAGAAGAGGGGTGTGCACGTGGGCACGTGCAGAGGCACTCCACCCCTGACTTGTGGAAAGGCAACGGCTGAGAGGTCCCTAACGACACACCAAATTAGAACACAATCGGTTCAGCCGTTCCTGAGATATAAAATAGGGGTGTGCACGTGCGCACGTGCAGAGGCACCCCACACCTGACTTGTGGAAAATTGGTGGCTGAGGGGTCCCTAACCGCACACTAAATGTGCACACAATCGGCTCAGCCGTTGCAGAGTTGTTGCGAGAAAACACTTTTCAACACCCCTCACGCGGCAAGCGTCACGCGCAGTGGTAGTCACCCACATGAGTCGTCACCGGTCTCAAACAGGATAGGTTAGATGTGGCTGCTCAGCAAAGAAGTCAGCTTGTCAATCAGACTTATGGTTGCAGAGATATGAGCTTCTCAAAAGCGTCGCCACCGGTCGGGTCGGGTCGGGTCGGGTCGGGTCGGGTCGGGTCGGGCCGGGTCGGGCCGGGCCGGGCCGGGCCACTCATATTCAGATTGTTCCCATATACCACGGAAAGACGAGCGAGCACTTCGCGCTCGCTCGTAATTACTGTATGTTACTACTTACTGTAAGTTGTGGTGAAAAATATACCTTTCTTACTGGAAAAAGGTATTATGTCTAGTGAGTTGCTGCGTAGATACATGTTCATGTGCGATGTCTGCGGGGAGCACCATGTCTAAAATATGGATTTTTGCAGACGTGCAGCTGACGTATTGTAACAATCAACCCAGCCATATCACGAACGTAAGTCGGCACTGTAGTGGTTCAGCGCCGGTGATTCGACTCTTAGTCTGTACCATATGAATGCGAGAATGCTGTCCAGCGAACAATGATCGCCGGTCAGCCTGTGTCCTGAGATAGGCTGACAGTCCCCCGGCCCTGTTATACATAGTTATTCGCGTTATTCAAGTTCAGTCCACTCGTGCGGGCTCCTCATCACACCACAGAGCTAGTAAGCGTTCCGAGGATTTTGTTTGCGTACAGAAAGTGCTGACTCATCATGACTGCACAGCCATAGTGCCGACTCATCACTAGCCGGGGAGCCCTCACGCTCGGTCGGCCACGCGCGCAGGATGGGATCCTGCGCGCTGATTACTCGCTGTCTAGGAACGCCACTATTGGTGGGCATCCTAGCGTCATGAGGCTACCTAAAGAGGATCATGTAACCCTCAATGGACGCTTTGTTGACAACGTTCAGTAATGGCGTTCCGCTCCCGTTGTCCCGTGAAGCCTGATTTTTTTTGTTGTTAGCAGTTTGGAGTAACTGCTAAATGCAATTACCGTGATTACGTTTCTGATGAAAAGTGAGACCATCAATTTGAGCACACAAAAACGAGTCGCGAAGTAAATTGCTGCCTTCAGTATGACATAGATTAAAGAAACCGGTGCTTAGAACTGCTAAATGCGTTTACTGTGCGCAAATTAACCTCTGTCAGTGATTGCGGCACATGTATAGTTCCCATTATTTGCGACAGTGTTGATGGTTGTGCGCATCTATGGTGTCGACAAACTACTTGTTTTTGCCCGGTGAAATTGAGGTGTGGTAATTTCAGGTTATATTTTAAATTTACGATCTTCTCATATTCATACAGATTGCTTAGCTCATTTTGGCAATAATTTTATTTTAAAAAGACCTGAAGTTTTGCATTTACTGTGAAAAAATGAAGGTTATTTTGTAATGTACAAAACGACGCAGCTCTCCTGCAGCTTCTAGACTTAGCTCCTCGTCAACAGGCAACCAATATAAACAATACTTCATATAACTCTGCTCCCCTTATTTCCACTCATTTGTATGACAAGCCGTTCCCTAAAATCCATTCTAGCTGGCGTTAGTCATGCAAATCATGACACCATCCACGGGTCCTTGTAAGCGAAGTTATTTGATGGTTGTTCGTCCCATTCACTCTGACGCACAGGCATCGTTGCATACTGCGCAGTACAGACAGACGCTCAGGCCGCCGGATGGACCCACGCACCTGTGTACAGCTCATTGCACGGAATGTGCGAGACGCGAATCTTCCAGGAGCGTGCGTAGGTCACCCCTGACGTGACGACCGACAGCGTAATGGGCGAGGAGGTGTTCAGCACTCCCGTGTCGACATACACTGAAATAGGCACAGAGGTAGGGTGATATACACTAAAACATAGCATAGCAACAGATCAATACACACTGAGACATAGCACAGAGACAGGGCAGCATACACTTAGACACGGTACAAAGACAGAACAACGTACTCTGAAACGCGACACAGAGACAGAGAGATACACACTGAAACTCGGCAGTGAACTGAGCGATACACACTGAAACTCGGCAGTGATCAGAGCGATACACACTGAAACTCGGCAGTGAACAGAGCGATACACACTGAAACTCGGCAGTGAACAGAGCGATACACACTGAAACTCGGCAGTGAACAGAGCGATACACACTGAAACTCGGCAGTGAACTGAGCGATACACACTGAAACTCGGCACAGACAAGACACAATCTAATTACAATGAAAAGTGAGAGCGAGATCAAATCATACGAACTAATATGTGTTCATCATTTAACCCGCGAGTTACTGGGGTATATTTCATAACGCGACTTACTGGGGGGGGGGGGGGGGGCTATTTTTAGCCCCCCCCCCCCTCTCCTCTGATCTCCGGAACTACTGGACCGAATGTAAAAATTCAAACGGCATTCGATAGCCCTGGGAAATTTATCGAGGAAAACATAATATTGTTGACTTCGGGGTTACCGATGACGTCACAGGTCAGGTCAAGTACAAAATGTTTGACCGTGTCAAAAGGTCTCGATGGCTGGAATTGTCGCCCAAAATTGCGATATTAAACGCATAAGCTGTCGATAAATCGGTATGATTCGTGTCTCTGACACTTCTAAGTACCTTTCTAAGCTGTTTATGACCTTGGGTCAGGTCAAGGTCATCCGAGGTCACGAGGTCAAACTGCAGATTACGGTCATTAGGCGTTGTAACACATGTTTATGGGTTTGTTTTTCGTCTAGAACGCGAAAAATGACCTTAGAACATTGTTTCTTCCATATAAATAGAAGTAAAAAGCAAAAATGGAAATGCGTTTTTATGCATAGCAATGCTGTGAGAAGTGGCCGATTTTTTTCATTTAAAGGTCATAACTCGGTCATTTTTAAAGATATCGACTTGAAATTTGGTACACATATTCACCGCATACGTCTCGATCATATATATTCCGGTTTTTGGATAACTCTGATTTTGTCTTGAAAATTTTGTTTAAAAAAAATAATGTATTTGGATTTCTCAAAATTTTGAATTTTACAAAATCGCAAAAATCTGAGACAGCAGTTTGATAGCCCAGTCTACTATCAGTAATTTGATTTAAAACAATTTAGTTTATCTCAAATATCGTACCTTTGACAGCGTTTTCCGCAAACCATTATTTTGCAACAAAAACCGAAGAACATGACGTCACTCTGACGTCATTCCCGGTTGACCTATCATAGCCTCATATTTTTCCTTTTGCCAACATGTGTAGAATTGATGTGGGAGAAGGTACTGCAAGTTTGGTGACGATAACTGTGTTTGTTGAGGAGTTATTGCAAAATTACGGGAGGGGGGAAAAAATAGCCCCCCCAGTAACTCGCGGGTTAACTGAAACTTGAAAGCACCAATCAAATGTCAGTGGAGATAGCGTGCATACTCACTGTGATTTCCTGTGTTGGTTCCGCAGATAGAAGACACTGCGCTGGCTGCATCCACCACAAACTGATCGTTCAGGCACAAATGGTTACTTGTCTCCGGCTGAGCAATGTTAAACGTTTCGAAATCCAGCCTGAAAATATGTTGCGTTAGTACGTTACTTGGAAGGAAGGTTGTAAATTTAAAGAAGTGATTTTGAAACGCTGGAAGGCATCTTTGAAACAGGACAACATACTTATAGTCAAACAAAACAAAACGAATCAATGAATTAATAGGTTTCATTCCATATTTAATGCCTTTAATATGTGTTATGAGTGGTTGTCCAAATAGTATCGCATTTATAACTTTAAGCATGAATTGACCAACAACCATCGTCATTCGCACATTAAAAACATGTCTGTCATGTCCATGTTCGTCATGTCCATGTCCGTCAAATCCTCCATATTTAGTGATTCGACGAGAGCACCCGCCGCCCGTCGCGGCGGCGCTGGAAGTGCTAACCTGAGCTGGCAGATGTTGGAGTTGACTTTGGTGATCTGGAGCTGACACGAACCCGTGCCGTCGTAGGACGAAGGGTAGTTCTGGTTCACAAAGTAGGTGTTGTTGGTGCTGGTGCTGTCACCACAGCTTTTCATCACTGAGTAGAATTTCGTCATGGTGAGTGTGCGTTGCAGTTCAGTAGGTAAACAGGTATTCGCAAAATAATTATGTTTGGAAATATGAGTTTCCGTATACGTCGATACATAATTAGGTACATTTGCGTGTACCTAATATCTTTACCGACCTAAGTATGTTAATATCTTTACCAAAACGTTGTGTATTGGGGCCTCCCTTGGCCCCAACACACATCGTGTTTATCGCTTGCTTTTAAATTGTCTGTCTCTTTTGAAACTATCTTTGTTCACTAAGCATTTCTACGAATACCCTGCACCCCGACGCCAACGAGTATTTTCCACCACTAGAAACCTGCATTCCTTTATCATCCAGCAAGCAGACAATACTCACATACGCAGCAGACACCATAGCCCTGGGCGCATTCGCCCTCCTCGACTCCGCCGAGCCGCGAGCACTCAGCAGCGGTGTAGCACGTGCCGTTCGAACCGGACGTGGCGCTACAAACGAAGTTCGTGAACCGAACCAGCTTCAGCAGAGATAAAACTGAAAGCAGCAATCATTTTGTTTTAGAGCTTCCAGCAGTAGTCAACGTCATTTCCTATCCATCAAATACTACCATGATCAAAGTTGGCACTAGACGGATGACTTGACATTTTAACTGGAAAATGTACTGTAACCTAAAGCTTTATGGAACGATGGCGGTTTGACATTCAATGAATTGGCGCTTCCTACCATATCAGCTACTACAATTCCCAATGTAGCCTAGAAACTTGGACCCTTTTTGTTGTCCTGACATGCTTGGGCCTTGGGCAAAAGGCTACCCATTTATTGTTACGATTACCTCGGATTTAGAGCCTGCGATGAATCACCAGCATAGCCACTCAATCTAACAAGTTCGACGAAATCGTTTGTCACGTTCCCCTCGGCTACACCGGTGGCACTTCCGTCGCCTGGAGGGGCAGAGAAGCGCGTGGCGATGCTCCCTCCAGGATTCACACATGGTGGGCGGTCATGTTGACCTTGCCAGCCTACACATCCCCAAACCAACCGCCACTTAACTGCAGTAGCGGGCCAGCCATCACCTATTGATGGCAAACAATATCAGCAGCCGAAGGTCACGATTATCACCAATCGCCAACTTCCAATTAAATACTAAACGTGATCTTGAATGGCTTTTAACACTGTTTTGAGAGACATAATGATAATAATAAGTGTTAACCTTACTCATAGTGCCGAAAAAGAGCATTTAGTTTATACAAAATATAAGAAGCTTTCGGCTTGCGCCTTCATCAGTCATGGCTGATGAAGGCGCAAGCTGAAAGCTTCTTTTTTGTTTATTTTTGTTTACGAAATCATCTTTTTCGGCACTATGAGAGTTAGGTTAACACTTATTATTAAAATACTAAACATCACCTATTAAATATATGATACGTATTTTTGTTTGCCGCTTCAACAGCACATTCCTCGAAATGGAGGATCACGGTCAAAGCTGTCCAAAAGAGCGGTATCACACCCCTCATGATACCGCTCTTTTGGACAGCTTTGACCGTGATCCTCCATTTTGAGGAATGTACTGTTGAAGCGGCAACAAATCACGTTTCAGATATTTAATAGGTGACGTTTAGTATTTTTATAATAAGTCAACCTAACGCTCATAGTGCCGAAAAAGATGATTTAGTAAAACAAAAACAGATAAGAAGCTTTCAGCTTGCGTATTCGTAAGCCATGGCGGATGAAGGCGCAAGCCGAAAGGTTCTTATCTTTTTTTTGCATACTAAATCATCTTTTTCGGCACTATGAGAGTTAGGTTAACACTTATTATTAGCATTATGTCTATCAAAATAGTGTTAAAACTATTAAAGATCCCGTTTAGTATTTAATTGGAAGTTTGCGATTGGTGATAATCGTGGCCTTCGGCTTACATTTTCCCCGGCGTGTGACTGTTCGGTTTTCTTTCAGCTCTTCATACGGCTCGATGTCATCTCCCGTCCTTTGGTGAGCACTATTGGCCTCCAATTCGTCCACCACTGGGTCCTCCGTGACTGCAGTGGGCCGTTTCGCAGAGCTGTGGTCTCCTTGGCCTCCATGCCGCAGTGGTCGTCGGTGGTCCTGCGGTCGTCGACGGTCCTGGTGATGTCGACCTTGGTCCGCGGTTGGTTCCGTCGTCTTGGAGACAGCTGTACGCGGCAGTTGCGCGTCCGGACCGACCTCTGGCGCGGGGGCGGTCGTCTCCATGGTCGGTTCGGTCGGGTTGTAGGTGGTCGTGGCGCGGGTGACCGGATTAGGCCGGACGGTCGGCGGCCGCTGCCAGCGTCGGGACTCGTACCTCGCGCTGTATCGGTCGGTCCTGTCCCGGTGCCAGTCGCCAGCCCGGCCAGTTCGCGCGGTGGTGACCTCAGGTCGCCTCCGGTCGTCCCCGGCGTCCCCCGCGTCCCCAGTGCGGCTCCAGGGTCGCAGCCAGTGGTCACGACCCCGCTCGGCAGAGGTTCGATCGTAGCTCAGGACAGTGGATGCTACACCAGCCAACAGCAGAAGCAGTGCAATGCACTGTACAGAAGCCATGGCTATCAGAGTAGTCCTGCACCTGCTGAGGTAGCGAACGCTCCTAGGGCGAACACTGTGGTGCCCTCACAACGTTTGATCAGGAAATGACAATGCTACTCTCAGGAACCTACTGGCACTACTGACGGTAAACTAGGCTTCCTCCTCTTTCGAGCTAGTGTCGAACAATAGACCAATTAGACAGGGTATTAAGGTGACCTGGAAGAGCACTAGAAACTCTCCGCCACGGACTATCAAACTGGCTACTTCTGTTTTCCATGTCACATGCTGCGCTTGGGTGGCGCCCCTCCTGAGAAAGTTTGACAAGCTGCGGTTGATATTGTGTCCATGTAACTAGAATAACCAAGACTAACCATAACTCACGATCTTCTAAGGATTGCTTCTCACTTCAATAGTATTTTCTGTAAACGGGAATGATTGACATAGATTCAAGAAACCGGTGTTAACCCGCGAGTTACTGGGGGGGCTATTTTTTGCCCCCCCCTCCCATTATTTTGCAATAACTCCTAAACGAACACTGGTATCGTCACCAAACTTGCAGTACCTTCTCTCACATCAATTATACATATGTTGGCAAACGGAACAATATGAGGCTATGATAAGTCAACCGGGAATGACGTCAGAGTGACGTCATGTTCTTCGGTTTTTGTTGCAAAATAATGGTTTGCGGAAAACGCTGTCAAAGGTACGATATTTGAGATAAACTAAATTGTTATAAATCAAATTACTAACAATAGACCGGGATATCAAACTGCTATCTCGGATTTTTTATTTTTTCGAAATTCAAAAATTTGAGAAATCCATTTTTTTTATATTTTTTTTAACAAAATTTTCAAGAAAAAATCAAAATTATCCAAAAAACGGAATATATGTGATCGAGACGTATTCGGTGAATATGTGTACTAAATGTAAAGTCGATATCTTTAAAAATGACCGAGTTATGACCTTTAAATGACAAAAATCGACCACTTCTCACAGCATTACTATGCATAAAAAACGCATTTCCATTTTTGCTTTTTACTTATATTTATATGGAACAAACAATGTTCTAATGTCATTTTTCGCGTTCTAGACGAAAAACAAACCCATAAACATGTGTTACAACGCATAATAACCGTAATCTGCAGTTTGACCTCGTGACCTCGGATGACCTTGACCTGACCCAAGGTCATAAACAGCTTAGAAAGGTACTTAGAAGTGTCAGACACACGAATGATACCGATTTATCGACAGTTTATGCGTTTAATATCGCAATTTTGCGCGACAATTCCATCCATCGAGACCTTTTGACACGGTCAAACATATTGTACTTGACCTGACCTATGACGTCATCAGTGACCCCGAGGTCAACAAAATTATGTTTCCCTCGATAAATTTCACAGGGCTATCGAATGCCGTTTGAGTTTTTACATTCTGTCCAGTAGTTCCGGAGATCAGAGGGGGGGGGGGGGGGGGGGGCTAAAAATAGCCCCCCCCCCCCCAGTAAGTCGCGTTATGAAATATACCCCAGTAACTCGCGGGTTAAAGGGACTGTCCCACCTTCCCAAAAGTTGTCAAATGTACGCCGCTTGTGGTGCAAAGTATGAAGTAATTGCTGCCGAACACGATTATGACATTTGTTTCTGGCAAACAGTGCTCAATTTCATACAAAGTTAAGTTGTAATATTTATGTTGATGACGTCATATTGAGCTCTAAGGAGCTACACATAAATCTTTTACGCTGCCAAATTATGGCACAATTATTTCGAGACAATTCTGGCGCTCTGATTACAAAACAAACCAATTGCAAACCCATTGAAACGTAGAAAATATATACAAGGGTCACCTTAACCCGCGCACTGCAGGGGGGTTGATTTCCGCCCCCCCCCCTCAGTTTTTTCAAAGATAGCGAAAAAACGGCGGCGCACAGCGCCGCTGGGTTTTGATACACCTGTTAGAACATCAATTGCGCACACTTTGAGAAAAAAAATATGCTCGGGTCATCTCAGGTCAGGTCACCAGACCAGGTCAAGTGACCCCACCACCAAAAATGTTTGCAGTTGTGCCAAAGCCAGAGTTTCTCACCGATCAGGTTGAAACTTACAGGATGTCATGAGGGCATCAGTACTTACAATTCGTATAACTCGGAATTTTGATATCGGTGACCTAAGGTCAGGTCAATTTCGTAACCTCCCCATAATAAGTCAATGAAGAAATATACAAATGCTTGCTACTTCAAGGATATGCATGGTACTAGTCCAATTACTTCTGGATCATGTTATTATAGGATATTCTTGATGATCCAAGTGTAAGTTTTGTTCAGTGACCCCTATTGGGTCATTTGAGGTCATGCGAGGTCACCATCACTTTTTTGTCAATAATTCTCGACATAATGAAGATAGAGAATTAAAACAGACATCAATGTGTTTGTCTCGTCGAGACACGTCTTTCCATTTGCAACATGCCCTTCTTAGGTCACCACTTGACCTTGACCTTAGGTCAAATTGTTAAGTTGACTTAACCAGGTCACTATAAATATCTTTCAAAGTGCCTTGACAAGATAAACACATTGGCGTAAACAGTTTTCCGTTATCTTTATTAAGTAAAAAGTTAATAGCAAAAAACGATTTAGCAAAAAAACTGCATTTTTCTTTCTTTTTGACCTCTGGAGCCTTAAATATTGATTTAAGATCAAATCTGAGGATACCTTAGCGATTACAAATTTCACTGGCTGGCGTTTTCTTTTTCCGTTTGTTTCTAACTATCATCGTTTCTGAGATATATGGGAATGTCTGGAGCGATGTCCTAAAACAGGAAAAAAACTGGAAAATTTGACCTTTGATGACCTCTGGTCAATTTTGACCTGACTTAAAAAAAAACAGTGAAATACTTTCGATAGAACATGTATGAAGCTATCAAATGCCTTTTTCCGCTTCTCGCTACGTTGCGTAGTTTTCGAGATCTCAGGGGGGGGGGGGCGGAAATCAACCCCCCTGCAGTTCGTGTTCGGTGCAAAGGCCCTGCAGTGCGCGGGTTAGGACAAGTCGACTACCATCGCCATTTGGTAAAGAGAGACGTCATCGTTTTTAGACCCGTATTCAAATACACGTAGGGTTTATTCGTTACAATTGTGAAGACCAAGCTCGAATTTCTTTTCGATTATACTTATGTGGTTGTTTCAACTGCTACCCTACTATATTGCAATGCAAATCTAACAACATGGCTATCTTAACTCAAATATAACGTTAAGATGGGACAGTCCCTTTAACAACTGCTTAATGTATTTACTGTGCGCAAATTAACCTCTTTCAGTGATTGCGGCACATGCATAGTTCCCATTATTAGCTGCGGTGTTGGGGGTTGTGCGCATAGTATGGGCAAAAGACTTAAAAAAGCAAAAAAGTTTGTAATTACAAATAATTTCTTTGTAATTACAAATAATTTTTACACATGTTTGTAGTTTGGATTTCACAAAACCCCAGGACAGTAAATCTCAATTTACTATTTACAAACTACTTTACAAAGATATTGTTTGTAATTTTGTTTGCAATTGCACATGTTCTATTTCTCAAAGGTTGACGGAAGTGAGGAAGTGTTTGCAATTACAAACTTGTAATTCCAGTGGGTCAGAGGTTCTGAATTTCAGAAACTGCATTGACAGTTGACATTGTTTGACTGTTCATGTTATTTTCTTGGTGAGGTTGTTACGTTGCCGAGGTTGTTAGGGTAATGGTTTAGTTATGCATAGGTATAGCTGCCCCCCAAAAAGTTATTTCCCGAGAGATTCGAACAGAGATCTCCAGCTTTGAAGTCCCAGTGCACCTTACCGATTGCGCTGTGAGGGGCGCCTCCGCGCGGAGAACCCGCATGGCGATATAATTGCAGCGGCCAACGATGTCTTGTGCAATGTGCAGTGAACCTTCACCCTTTACGACGTAGGAAATCGGCTAGGTTAGTTGAACAAATGGTCGAGAAATTCAACGATCTTTCTTTTATGAGTAGTTCTGTTGTTATGCTCCGCCACCTGGTGAATGGTCAAATTTTGTTTACTCTAACTGCCGTCCAAGATGTATTTTTACGATCAGAGTTTGCATTCCGATGAAATGTTAATTAAAAGATTATTCTCCCTATAACTAATTTTATATTGAATACAAAAATAAACCACAATGTAAATATTTGTTAAATTAATTTGTTAACCATCAAATTATTTGTCATTAGCATCAAGTTTAATACAAACGTTCTTGATTTCAAGCTTTCTGCTGTACTAACATTTGTGTTTACAATTTTATTTACAATCGGTAATTCAGAGGTGGTGAATGTTTGTGAAATGTCTTTTTGTGAAGTTTGTAATATTTTATTGCGTTTGTAATCGCAAACATGTGTAATTACTAACTTCTTTGTGAAATAGGCCTCTGAAGGTTTGCTATTATTTTGTAATGTACACAACGACGCAGCTCTCCCGCAGCTCCTAGACTTAGCTCCACGTGGGTTTGTTGTGGACAGATACCGTTATTTAACAAAACCGCGCAAAACTGCTCGAGCGAGTGAACAGCTCTCGGAATTGCAGCCCTCGGATCCTTTCGATAAAAACTGACATGTCCGTTAAAATTAATAATTGTTTTCCGCTGCTAAGCTAATTTTCGTCGATTTTCTTTCCTGTACGCTCCACAGACAAACACAGTCACCGGACGTCGCCTGATACTCTCTGCTCTAGTTTGTTCATCTTCGGAGTTCCGTGGGATCTCGCTGTCAGGTTTGTGTGGCGGC
This sequence comes from Chirona hameri, assembly GCA_036785665.1. Lineage (NCBI taxonomy): Eukaryota > Metazoa > Arthropoda > Thecostraca > Balanomorpha > Balanidae > Chirona > Chirona hameri. The sequence goes on along the minus strand of JAXIVJ010000125.1, from coordinate 282,291 downwards.
AGAGGGGATATTGGTGCTTTAACACGCGCCCTGGAGGGGGGCGAAATCCGCCCACCCCTCCGGTTTTTCAAGGATAGCGCAAAAACGGCGGCGCGCAGCGCCGCCGTTTTTTGTATACCTGTTTAGAAATGAACTTCCCGTATTATGTAAAATTCTTGGCCTCAGGTCATCTCAGGTCAGGTCACCAGACCAGGTCACGTGATGACCTCAACTCCAAAACGTTTGCAGTAGTACCACAGCCACACAGTTTTACGCCGATCGGTTTCAATCTTGCAGGACTTCATAAGGTCATAGATACCAACAATTTGTTTATCTCGAATTTCTAATATCGGGGACCTAAGGTCAGGTCAATTTTGTGACCGCCAACACGGTTTTATCAATAACTATTGACATAATGAAGCTAGAGAAGAGAAAACGGTACCAATATGTTTGTCTCGTCGAGGCACGTCTCCCAATATGCAACATGACCAACTTGGGTCACCACTTGACCTTGACCTGAGGTCAGATTTCTCAGTTGACCTAACCCGGTCACCATGAATATGATTCGAAGCGCCTTGACAAGACACACGCGATGGTGTAAACATTATTGCTTTATCTGTATTAGGTAAAAGGTTATTTGGGGAAAACAGTTTTGAAAACAAAATCACCTTTTTGACATTCGATGACCTCTGGAGCCTAAACTATTGACCTGAGCTCAAATCTGAGGACACCAATGCTTTTTTTCGTTTGCTTCTAACTATCATAGTTCCCGAGATATTTGGGGGTGTTCGAACCGAAGTCTTGAAAACTTGAAAATCTGACCCTTGATGACCTCTGGTGCCCTTAATATTGACCTGATGAAAAAAATAACGAAATACTTTCGAAAGAGCTTGTCTCGAGCTATCTAACGTCGTTTCCCGCTTGTCGCTACGTTGCGTGGTTTTTGAGATCATAGGGGGGGGCGAAATCCGCCCCCCCTCCAGGGCGTGTAATTATCAGAGGCCCTCCAGGGCGCGTGTTAAGACTCTCTGACTGTTGTCATTTATAGTCGGGATGTCTCACGCTGACCCCAGCGGGGGAACCGCAAGGCTGACAAGAAACATGCAGACTTCATGGATAAAGTCGGAGACCAAATGGACCTATTTGTTTCCTGGCACCATGGCGCCCGGTTTTGGGAGCATTCTTACATTGACGAGCGTGGACGGACACATGTCATGCCGTGCTGACATATTCGCAGTGGCCACCGTCCATTCAAATGGCATGACAAAATAATGACCAGTGTTATCTTTCTATGAACAACTGCAGTCTCCCGCTTTACTAACTAAGTGTTATGTTCTTACGCACCAATGCAGTCTCCCAGTGCAAATTGGGGTGTTTTTGTCACAGATACCTGAAGGGGTGTACTGTGCAGCAAGACACAGGGAAAACTTCCCTGCGGCACAGCGTATTCCTGTAAGCGTCTGAGGAAATAGAGCCACCCAAATAACACGGAGAGACTGCACCTACACACAAAAGCACAGCACTGCAATGCTTCGGAAACATGGAGACTGCAGTCATCCATAGAAAGCTAGCACTAATAGTGCATTTCCTTTCGCTTTTTAACCCTATTCACTGCGGGGGTGGGCAGATCCCCCCCCTTGGTGGTGGGGTTTCACTTGCCGCTGCTAAACTGTTAGGCCTAGTAGCCGCTTCAAAACTTTGTGAAAAAGTCACAAAGTTTCGTCCTGAAACTTTGTGACTTTTCACAAAATTGAATGGCACGTGTTGTGTCAAAATTTTGAAAAAATCGGTCCAGCAGAAACGGTTCCAGGCTCCTGTTTTGGGGAGGGTGTAACGAATGCGGTTTTGCGGCGCATACTTCCTTCGTGGTTTGCAGTGCAATACATGCGTCAGAAACAATTTCAATGCAACATGCATCATAGATACTGGGATTGTACATATTTTGGTTGCAGAGGCGCACTCAGGATACAAAAATAGGAGGCGATACCCACCATTAAATTAGGTCCAACTTCAAATTAGTAAGATGATAAAAGCGTTACGCGCATAATGCACCCCACCCCATGTTTTTCCCTGGCTCCGCCTATGCGCAATATATTAAATTTAACAAATTACAGCATATAATGCCCACATGTGACGTTCATGTCATCCCAAACAATCACGAACAGCACATATTTGTTTATCAGAAAATCCCCCTATTTTACATTTCCTGAATACGTCTATGATTTTTTTTTGTCTTTTAATATATTCAAGACCAGTACATTTGAAGCTCAAAAACGTTTGGGGTATGCAAATCGGTCGAGCCACATGGCCGCAATGATCTTTAAAAAAACACCCAAAAGTTCCGTTTGTTTTGCCCCCTTCCCCCTCCCGCATTTTTGAACAAAATAATGTTTTGGGATCCAAAAAGATATATTTTGTCATGACGAATCGAATGGCGTTTTCCCAATAGAAATCAACCGAGCGGTTCTCGAGATGTCTGGAGGGGGAGGGGAGCATAATCTGACCACCCCCCGCAGGTTAACGTAATTTTGGCCGCCCGCAGGGAATAGGATTAATGGGTGACGACTATAAGTAAAGGAATCTTGGGTGACGACCACTGCGGGTGTGTCAGATGATCTGCAACTCACCAATGCATCATCGAAAGTGACCACAATAGTAGGCTTGGGGCAATTTCCAGAAAGTCTAACAAAACTAAAAATATAAATTTGTGTTCGATTATTGAGGTTGTAGCCAACTTCCAGGTCATTTTGCGTCCACTAAAAATAATCAGATTTCGCTTCCTTTATGTTAAGAGGCAATGTGAAACAAACTCTCATTTGTAAAAGTTATTACGATTTTCTGTAAAATTTGGATATGTATCATTTTTCGACCAATTTCAGTAGTTTTAGTGAGGTGATTGGCCGTTCTCGTCGATGCACGAATCGGTACTGTCAAAATCAGGCGCTGAGGCCCCCGAAATAGACACTACGCTACTCAGTACCTCATACCATACTGATAACACTGCACAGGTCTCCAATATTATGAACTCGTAACTTTAACCCTCGCCCTAGGGGGGGGGGGGGGCCTGACAGGCTGAGGCCTGACACTGAGGTTTTTCTTGAATAACTTTTTACACATGTGGTGTATCTTGCTGAAATTTTCGGTAGCTGAGTTTACAGCAATTATACGTGGGCTGTATACGTTGAAATTGGTTGAGAAATTTGGGAAATAATGACGTTTTGATGACGTCATGTTGGTAAAAATAGAAATATTTGAAAAATCGTAGAAAATATAGTTTTCAAGCAAATTGCAAACGCAGTTCACCAAAGATACAAAATGTAATTTTCTTTAAAATGGCAATCTCAGATTGTCAAAATGTTGGGTTTTGGACCCATTTTTTTTTTTTTTTTAAATCTCCACAAAATCAAAATTTGCACAGATTTTAGAAAAACCAGAATATGTGTGAGAGAACTGAGTATAGACAATACTCATACACAATTTCAAAGCTATATATTTATTTCTGACTGAGTTATGGCTCCCTAAGTGTGTCGAAACTGATGACGTCATTTTTTTATAACTTTTTTTGATTTTTTTTTACAAGATACGTACAAATAATTACCTTTTCTGTATCTCTGAGCCAAAACTGGTCTAGGAATATGCCTTTTTATTTACATTTATCAATTTCTAATTTTGAGGTTTTCTGAAGAGCAAAATCGCTTTTCTGGACGTGGTAAATCCGAGGTCATTCACTTGACCTGGAAGGTCACCCGTTGACCAGAAACCTAAAAATCTCATACTGTTAGATTCCGAACATGACAAGGCAACATGCTGGTTCTTACCGCAATGCTCTAAGTTGCTTTGTTTTGAAGTTAACAGGGGGGGGGGCTGTCAGCCCCCCCGTAGGGCGAAGGTGAAAAAAGCTCCCGTAGGGCGAGGGTTAACTATCCAAGTTTGGTTAAATTGGACATTATTTTTGGGTGAGTATGTATTGCTTGGTAGAATTGTGTAATTTGTGATGGCAGAATAATAGAGTAGCGTAATCTATATAATTTGTATCTACACTGACAAAACTGTTTGAAAATGTTTTTAAAAGGTTTCATTGTGAAATCGAAAATTGGTCTATGAAAACAATCAAGTTGCAGGATCGGAAAGCTTGAAGGACAAGGAGAGTCTTCTTTTTAACTCTATTCCCTGCGGGCGGCCATAATTACGTTAACCTGCGGGGGACAGATCCCCCTCCCCCCCCCCCCCCCCCCACAGAGATATCGAGAACTGTTCGGCCGATTTTGATGGGACAAACATCATTCGGCTTGTAATAAAATAAAACAAATTATAGACTCTACAATTTATTTGTTGCTAAAAATGGGGGGGGGGGGCAAGGGGCAACAAAATAAGAAGCTTTGGGTGCTTTTTGATAGGTCATTCTGGTTGTGTGGTTTGACCGATTTTCATGGAACAAACGTTTTGTAGCTTGAAATGTAAAGGTCTTTAATATATAAAAAGTTAAGTTTAAAAAAAAAAACTCATAGGCGTATTCAGGGGATATAAAGTGTGTGGGGGGGGGATTTCCGACCACAAATATGTGCTGCTCTTGATTGTTCGGTCAATATAACGTCAGATGTGGGCATTATTGGATGTAATTTGTTAAATTTAATATATTGCGCATAGGCGGATCCAGGTAAACAACGTGGGTGGACCATCGGCCTCACGCTTTTTATCAACTTGCTAATTTGAGGGTGGAGCAATCGCATGTTTAGATGATTCTTTTCTACGTCGCATAATCTTTTCACATACTTATGTTCATCTTAGATAGGATGAATGCACTATTCTTAGCAATGGCGCACTCAGGACAGCGTTTAGGGGAGAAATTGGCAACACCTAACACAATTGGCCAGCAAAAAAAAAAATAGATCTTGGAGCTGCCCCTGCTGATTTTTTTGTTTGTTAAATGCACCATGGGATTGATTCTCATGTATACCGATGTGACAAGCAAAACAAACTGCTGGTTACTAAACCAGTACCGCCTCCCATTTTCTGCAGGTACCGGAGTGCGCCTCTGCCAAAAATATGTGCAATTTCAGTATTTATGATGCATGTTGTTGTGAAAATGCATCTGACGCATTTATTGTACCGCAAAATACAAAGGTACAAAGAAAGTATGCGCCACACAAACGCATTCGTAACCATTCAAGCGTGACAGATTGCCTTCCAAAAACAAGGCCCTGGCACCGCCTCTGCTGGGCCAATTTTGTTCAAATTTTGACAACACGTGCATATCAACTATAAGATGTCACAAAGTTTCAAGACGCTGGGCCCAACGGTTTGGGGGCGGCAAGCGAAAAACTACCGGGGGGGGGGGGAGAATCAGCCCCGCAGGGAATAGGGTGAAGCACCTCGAAAAAAGGAATCAGGATTAGTCTGCATTTTAGTCTCAAGAAGACCGCCGAGCTTAGCAGAAAGACTAAAAACGTGTGGCGAAAATAAACCCGAAAATTGGACACTGAGACTTAAAATCGGGACGTTGTTTTCCAGACTTGTGCCTGGATCCCGAAATTGGATCTGGGATCCTAGTGGATCCCTCGACATAAAATGCATAAATATCTTGGATCCCAGTGAATCTCTGCGTAAAATGAATGAAGATCTGGGATCCTCCTGGATGCCCTCAGCGTAAATTGTAAATCCCACGGCATAGAATATATCAAGATCTGGGATCTTTGTGGATCCCTCGACTTTTTGTGTACATGGATCTGGTCTCCCATGTGGATCATCCCAGCGAAACAGGACATAGATCCGGATATCAGCTGGATCCCGGGGCCCATGCTCATATCTGGGCCTACCATGTTGCAAAATATTGATGCCAAATGTTCTGACGTCACCCCGGGAGTCGTTTCTCCCTCGTGGGTAAACCTTATTAGTAAAGGAATTTGGGTATGTAGTCCAGACTTGTGTCTGCACCCTAAAGTTGGATCTGGGATCCCGGTGGATCCCTCGGCATAAAATGAATGCATATCTGGGATCCTCCTGGATCTCTGTAGATCTCACGGCATACAATATATCAGAATCTGGGATCTTTGTGGATCCCTCAGCTTATTGTGTACCTGAATATGGTGTCCCAAGTGGATCCCGGGACACAGGACACATATATCCGGATCTCAGCTGGATCCCGGAATCCAGACACATGTCTGTTGTTTTAAGCAGTTGTTTGTTGTTTTAACAGGCACATGTCTGTTGTTTTAAGCAGTTGTTTGTTGTTTTAACAGGCACATGTATGTTGTTTTAAGCAGTTGTCTGTTGTTTTAACATGCACATGTCTGTTGTTCTAAGCAGTTGTTTGTTGTTTTAGCAGGCACATGTATGTTGTTTTAAGCAGTTGTCTGTTGTTTTAACAGGCACATGTCTGTTGTATGTTGTAGGAAGCAGTGGTACACTCAAGTTTAGGGAGTCAAAACAATATTCCATTCTTTGTTCTAACAGAAAACCCAAAGTTGTTGACTTGGCAGTATTTTGCATCCAATGCCATTCTTCGTAAGGATGCATAGGCTGCTTGGATTATTGTAACTATAATTTTTTTCCTTTCAATTCACAAAGAATGCTCATTTTTTGCAAATATAGTAAGTTATCTTTGTTCATTACTTATGACCTAGCATCAACTTACAGAACAGCAGGAGAAATCGTAGATGCTCTTTCCTGAGAACACGCGGCCTACAAACTGCTAGTAGTTGATATAACATCGCTTTTTCAGGAGACCAATTTGCAATAACAGCATTTGGTCGGAGACCCACTGGTGTTTTGTTCCACCCCTGCAGAGAACCGAACGACCTCGCCAGTAGCCAGATTCGAACCCAGAGCCGATCGATTCCGAGTCCAACGCTCTACCATCTGATCCACACGGAATCCTCGTGAAGGACTCTCGCTCTGCGTGAGCGGCAGACCGCTTGGGACCCTGTGTTGACGTTTGAAGGCACCACTGGTAGGAACGCATTTTCCCAAAATAGACCTTTCAGACCCTGCACCAATTATATCATCACATTTTAGCGCAAGTCAATAGTTTAGGTTCCAGAGGTTACCAAAGGTCACGATGACATTTTCCTTTTTTATAAATAGTGAATAACTTTTTATCAGTTGAGCATAGAGCAATAATTGTAACACCATCGTGTTTGTCTCGTCCAGATGCTTCGAAACATGTTAATGGTAACCGGTTTAGGTCAACTTCAAAATTTGACCTCAGTCAAGGTCCCAGGTGACCCATGTGGGCCATGTTGCATATGGAGCGACGCGACTCGACGAGACAAACACAAATGGTGTCATTCGCACGTCTTTATCTGTATCATATCCATAGTTGTCGGCAAAACAAAATGCTGGTTGGTAACCTCAGATAACCTCACCTGACCTTGCAGAGGTCACTGGGCAACAATTTTACCCGAGTCATCAAGAAGGAGCTACAATATCATGATTATGAAGAAAAAAATGACCTGATATAATGCATATTATCTGAATAGGAAGCATTTGTATATTTTCACATCGACTTATAATGGGGAGGTCACGAAATTGACCTGACCTTAGGTCAACGATATAAAAAAAAATCCGAGACATACGGATATTAGGTACCTACTTTCGACCTTATGAAATTCTGTAAGTTGGAAATCTCTCGGACAAACACTGTGGCTTTGACACGACCACAAACATTTTTGGAAGTAAGGTCACTTGACGTGACCTTGACTAACCTTGGTGACCTGAACTGAGATGACCTGAGGTAAAATTTCACACAATGTGGATAATTGACACCCCCCAACCGCTGTGCCAAATTTGGCGGCGCTGCAAGCCCCCGTTTTTCGGCCATCCTCGAAAAACCTTAGGAGGCTTCCAACCCCCCCTCCCGGCACTGGTTAAATTCCCTGCGCGAGTTTCAACACTATAAATGAATGGCAGGTGCCTGGAATTTTCGTTTGACATTCGCCAACCTAAATAATAACAATTGGCACAGAGTCTGAAACGTTAATTGCGAGAAATTCGTTCATGCCAGCTGGTGTCTTCGAAAGTTATCGCCGAAAATTAGGGTAACCCAGTCTTCCGTTCACAGTAGTTTGTCGATCTTCGGAAGTCCATGAAATCTCACTGTCAGGTCATGTGTTGAAAGCGCAGTGCTGTGAGATAATTTGTGCAGTGCAGTTATACATAGTTTTTACGCCACCTATTCAATATTCACGAACAACCAAACTCACGTCTCACACACACAGCGTCCGTTCCGGTCATTTTATTGTCTCAATACAGCCTGACAGCATTGTCGCAGCACTGACGCAGCACCGCGCAGCACCGCGCAGCACCACGCAGCACCGCGCAGCACCGCGCAGCTCCGCGCCGCACCGCGCAGCACCGCGCAGCACCGCGCAGCACCGCGCAGCACCGCGCAGCACCGCGCAGCACTGACGCAGCACTGACGCAGCACCGACGCAGCACCGCGCAGCACCCCGCCACGCACAATCCACCACCATGTGCCGGCACCCCGCCACCTCTCACAGATCACAGCTATACGACATCGACACCCCGCACGGAGCACACCGGCCGGCCCTCGGTCCCTCCGGCCTCCCCCTGCTGCCTGCCTGCCTGTATTGCCACACACGGACCGACTGCAGCACAAGTCGGCTGCACGGTAACTTGACTGGTAATAGCGCCTATGCAACCTGAAACAACTGAGATTCTGCAGATACTGGCATTCGCTAGACTGATGTTGTTTTGATAATTCGCTGAAACTCCCTTTTGTTTGCTTTTTAGTTCACTTACATCCTTACCTTCGCCCATTGCAAAGAGGATTTTAAATACTTCCTTGGTTGGGACAAAGTGATATCCGTCACTTAGCCAGTGACGGATACCAGTTGATATCAGCACGGATATCAGCCAGTGACGGATATGACGGCCAGGTGGATACCAGGTAGCGAAACATTAGGAGTGGCGGTAAGCCATGACAGAAACGAGCTCTGCATCGTAGAGCGATAACAACGTCAAGTAAAGGCACGCAAATCACACACATGACATCGCAGCATCCTAGAGCCTGAAAACAAAGACGCAAGCGTCATCACAAGAACACCTTTCTTTGGAATGGTCTTTCTGCCGAAGCGTGGTCCAACGACACCCCTATTACAACAACGCCAGTCGCACTGAGGACCATTAAATGCGGGAAGACACGGGACCGAGCGAACCGTGACGTTAGCGAACTCACATTAATATACTTCTCCAGCAAGCTATCCACGAGGGACGGAAAGTACTGCAGAGTATGAAGTGGATTGATCCAATGGATTAGTGAACCAGTCCAATCCATTGGATTTGGATCGGATTGGATCATACAATTTGGCTTCGAATGGATTTGGATTAGACTGGGTACATTCTTATATGGTGAATATTAAACAACCAATCGATCTAAGAGTCCATGATAGTTGATTCTTCATGATAGTTGATTATTTTGCGACGAATATATTTCTAACATAATAACTTATTCAAACAACCGCCATTTAGATAAAATATTCACAATTTTCTCCAACTCCGAATGGACTGGATTGGATCGGGTCAGATTTGCAGAAAACTTATGGATTTGGATTGGATCTGGATTAAGACTTGATGGAAACGGATAGGATTGGATCCTAATCGATCAATCTATTTCATACTCTGGAAAGTAGTATGGCGTAGCTGCAATACAAGGTTTTACTGCACATCGCGTCACATATTGTGAGTGAGGCTATTCGACTGGATACCACAGCAATGCTTCTTGCAGTGCACTCTTGAAGCAGGGAAATCCCGGAAGTCGGGGTCAGGGAGTCAGGGAAATGCTCGCGACAAAAGCAGTTATTGTTAAAACTTTGAAACTAGATTAGTCATTTGAAGTGTAGCTCACGCGACAGTGACGAAAGCATAATTTTATGTTTGTAGGATGAATGCGTTTTCAAAGGGAATTTTGTGGACTAAATGCAATATGAAGTTCCAAAATGCAATCGTTTTATTAGTTCAATCTGTTCATGACTTTGCTGAAGCTACAAGAACAAAATCATCTACAGGTAACTGCTTCACGTCCCTGTCGACTGTCAATCTGAGCCGCTATTTACCAACCTTCAACGTACTTCAGTGAGCATGACGAGCAAATATATGAGTTTCATGATCAGAGCCGAATTTCTGTCGGTGCTAAGGACCGGTCATCTCCTGCTCTATACTCCCGAATACATGTTCTGCTCCTGACCGGTCACCCCGCACTGTCACCGTGACACAGCTCAACGCTCCTCCCCCAGCGGCAGAGGAGCGGAGCAGCGGACAGAGTATGGGAGACGGGGGCGGGGCCAGCTATACACCAATAGATCGCGACAGCTGGCGACTCCGGTCGGACGCACGACACGCGCGTCAGGAGGCGCGCTGGGACCACAGCCTCGGGCACTGTAACCATGACAACCGATCGCTGCAGTGACGTGCAGGCCGCCGGCCGCTGAACCGCCCCGCTGATTGGTGACTAGGCGTCTTTTCAAGGTTAGAAGAGACGCCCACACCACACAGTGGCAGAAAGGCTCTACCGACTATAATTCGGCTAAGAGAACGGTAGCACAGCCAAAGCCAAACTTGCGCAAATACATATATCTTTAAGCTAGTTTTTAAAAAGTAGGAAATTTGACCATGGCAATAGCTTGGCATTGCATTTATAAATCACGGGACGCTTTCTGAGAAAGAACGTTCACTTTGTACCAGGAAGAGCGAATAAGTTTTGCAAATAAATCCTTTTGATAGTTCAACTAATCTATGGGCCAATGGGGACACAGTTGGCTAATCAATCTAAACACGACCATGAATGCCCAGACATACGCAAGGCTAAAATAAAACTGACTAGATACATTCTACTCACGAGAGAGGTAGTGAAAAACTGACCCACAGGGAAAACATCCGCTGGAACATAAACCCAGGCCAACAAAATGCACTCCATGCCTGCAAATCCCTGATGAAACATACACATTGCATTGCACAGACGGTCACGAGGATGATCATCGGAAAGGCTGACGGCTAACGGGGCTGAGTTGACGAGACACCAGTCATAGGCGGATCGAAATATACACTCGCGCGATACGCGTTCCCAGCATATGGACCAATAGCCGAATAGCAAAACAAAATATACATAAATAAAGTGAACAACCACACTGTACATAACTCTCTCGACAGCACGAAAATGCACTCGAATGAAATTAACACATTTAAAATGCACGCAAACGAACGCACGGGCCAACTCAGACATTGATCGGAAGCGAACCGCTCGCCGCCACCGTGGCAACAACACACTGGCAAGAGAGCATTTAGTTGACAAAACTTCCGCCTACTGAAGACGCTGAGCGCTCACTGGGCTGCTCAGCCATGTCTGCTGGAAGCCTGAAACAATTGGCGACGATGATGATGGTGACGGTGATGAAGAAGAGGGAGATGAGATGAGGGGCATGGCGGCTGCGCCGGCCCCTACGCCGCCTTCTTCTGCGACTGCTTCATCCGCTGCTCCCGGCGTTTCTCGGCGTCAGTCACCAGTGTGGGTCTCAGCTCACGGAACTGACGCTGCAGGACGCACAGACGGACAGATTGGTCAGTCACAGACGGATAGACTGGTCAGTCACAGACGGACTGACTGGTCAGTCACATACTGATCAGTCACAGATGGACAGACTGGTCAGTCACATATGGACAGACTGGTCAGTCACATATGGACAGACTGGTCAGTCAGAGACTGGTCAGCCACAGACGGACAGACTGGTCAGTCACAGACGGATAGACTGGTCAGTCACAGACGGACAGACTGGTCAGTCACAGACTGATCAGTCACAGATAGACAGACTGGTCAGTCACATATGGACAGACTGGTCAGTCAGAGACTGGTCAGCCACAGACGGACAGACTGGTCAGTCACATACGGACAGACTAGTCAGTCACAGATGGACAGACTGGTCAGTCACAGATGGACAGACTGGTCAGTCACATATGGACAGACTGGTCAGTCACAGACGGACAGACTGATCGATCATTCACAGATGGACAGACTGGTCAGTCACAGATGGACAGACTGGTCAGTCACAGATGGACAGACTGGTCAGTCACAGATGGACAGACTGGTCAGTCACATATGGACAGACTGGTCAGTCACAGACGGACAGACTGATCGATCATTCACAGATGGACAGACTGGTCAGTCACAGATGGACAGACTGGTCCGTCACAGATGGACAGACTGGTCAGTCACAAATGGACAGACTGGTCAGTCACAGGCTGGTCAGTCACAGACTGGTCAGTCACAGACGGACAGACTGGTCAGTCACAGACGGACAGACTGGTCCGTCACAGATGGACAGACTGGTCCGTCACAGACGGACAGACTGGTCCGTCACAGATGGACAGACTGGTCCGTCACAGATGGACAGACTGGTCAGTCACAGATGGACAGACTGGTCAGTCACAGACGGAACTGACTGGTCAGTCACAGACTGGTCAGTCACAGACGGAACTGACTGCTGCCCAGTGAGACACACGGTTTAGTTAATCACCAGGCGGCTTTTATTGAGACAGATCTGATGATATCACAGAAACTGTCAGCTTATCTCGTGGCAATTCTATGGAAACCTTTCGCTTGATTAGTTCTCTCTCCGCTCTCTCCGTCTCCAGGAGGTAATATTTCCAGTACGGTCGCTTGGGACTTCAAGTTGAGGGCGCTGCTTGCATAACTCCGGCATCGCATTTTAGTTCACGATCAAATAGATAGGCTGCTTATATCGGGCAGGTAAACTGCAGACTGAAACTTGGTGTCAGTTACTTTAAATGCAATGATATACTGTGCCGGAAGGTATAACGTATCGCGGCCCAGTCTACATACTTCCCGGGAACAACAATACAAACAACAACAATGGCTACAACACACCAACCGCAAAATTTCATTTGTTTAGAAATTGACATTTGCTGCACAATACAGCAAATAAATGACGCTCTTCTCAATGAAACAATCGCGAAAACGCTACGATGCACGGTTACTGGGTTATTGAAGGTACCACGAAAGGGTTTATTTATCGTGCATTTAGCACAAGTAATGCAAAGTTTAACCCGCGCGGCGCTGGGGGGTAAATTTTACCCCCCCTCCCGGATTTTCTCCATAACTTGAAAACTATAACAGATATCGATGTGAAACTGGCGGTACCTTATGGTGCATCAATTCTACATCTTGTGTTACAATTTTGTTGAAATTCGTGAAAATTTTGAGGAGATAATAGCGTTTTAGTGACGTCATGTCATGTCATTTTTGGTGAAAAAACGTTAAATGTTTGAAAAATCGTAGAAATTAGCGTGTTAATGCAAATCGCAAATAAAAGGCATCACAAGAAAGTAAATAACATTGTCTTTAACATGGCTATCTCAGATGTTCAAAATTTTGGGTTTTTGACCCCCAAAAATGCAAAAAAAACTGATTTTTGGGGAAGAATTTCCACAAAAGTTTTTTGTTTGAAGATTTTCAAAAAACCGGAAGAAATATCAGAGAGCCGAGTATGAACGATGTTCAAACCAAATTTCAAAGCAATTTCATTATTTTTGACTGACTTATGGCTCTCTAAGAATAAGTAACTCATGACGTCATTTTTTTAATTGCGTTTTTTGGCTTTTACTGACCAGATACAGACAAATGAATGCCACCACTGTATTTCGAAGACAAAACTAGTCTAGAAACATGCAATGTTTATTTAGATTAATCAATTAAAATTTTTGACCTTATTGTGGCCTGACCTTGACCTGAGGGTTATTATATGGTGTCAGGCTGTGAAAATGGCTGCTTCTATCAAATTATACGTGTAAAATAACCCATACAACATGTGTCGCATGGCTTTCGTAGACCTGTGACCTTTTGTGACCTGACCTTGACCTTGACTTTTGCTTAAAATTTCACTTTTACTTATGCGGGAGATGCATTATACATTTGGGAGCACTTTGTGAGATAATAATTGCAATACAAGGCTTTGGATGGAAAGTATAGCCCAAAAACCCAAATACTTAAATTTTGACACTTGACCTGATCGTGACCTGACATGTGACCTTATGTTAATAATTTCGGGCACGCGTTGGATTCTTCTCACTGAGTGCTTTCGATCGCCACCTTGCGCGTCTCGCTGCAGTTATTGGTTCGGAAGATACGAGGGGGGGTAAAATTTACCCCCCCCCCCCCCAGCACCGCACGTTCGGATGCGGCCCCCAACGGAGAGGATTTGGTAGCGTCACGTGACATGACGTAGCGTGGGCTTGAAGTTTTCCCTTCACCATTGACTTAACACGTAAACTGACCCAACTTATGACCTCAAAATTTCGGTCACCGGGTGGTAAATATAATGTGTTTTTGGCACAGCTGTTAAGTTCATTTTATTCTGTTTATGAGAATGCCCACTTTTAAGCCTCAAGAGTGTCTGAAATGCGCTTAAATATTGGCCAAAGGTATGCATGTTAACCCTCGCCCTGGTGGTGGGGGGAGTCATTTTGAACCCCCCACCCCAGTTTTTCGGGAATAGCGAGAAAACGGCGCTGCGCAGCGCCAACAAATTTGGCACAGCTATTTGGACATCAATTACCCACATTTTGTGAAAGTTTTAACTGCAGGTCATCTCAGGTCAGATCACCAGGTCACATCAAGTGATCTTGTTTCCCAAAATGTTTGTGGTCATGCCAAAGCCAGTGTTTGTCCGAGAGATTTGAAACTTTCAGGATTGCATAAGGCCATACGTACCTACAATTCGTATATCTCGGATTTGTTGCATCGGTGACCTAAGGTCAGGTCAAATTCGTGACCTCCCATTATAAGTAAATGGGAAAATATAAAAATGCTTCCTATTCAGAGAAAATGCATTAGATCAGGCCAATTCTTTAATATTCATACTATTTTAGCTCATTATTGATGACCCGGGTGCAATTGTTGCTCTGTGACATCTGCAAGGTGAGCTGAGGTCATCTCAGGTCATCAGCATTTTTTGCCAATAACTCTTGATATAATACAGATAGAGACGTGCAAACGACACCACTGTGTTTTCTCGTCGAGTCGCGTCGCCCCATATGCAACATGACCTACCTTGGTCACCAAATGACTTTGACCTGAGGTCAAATTTTGAAGTAGATCTAACTAGGTCACCATTACTATGGTTCGAAGCGCATTGACGAAACAAACACGATAGTGTTAAAATAATTGTTATATGTCTAACGAATACAACGGTATTTATGAAAGCGTTTTGGGAAAACAATGCCCACATGACCTTTTGTGACCTCTGGAGCCTTAACTATTGACCTGAGCTTTTGTTAATTTGATAACAATCAGGCGATTTAATTTGTCATGAGCTTTCGGTTGCCTTTTCCGTTCGTTCCTAGCTATCATAGTTCCCAAGATATTTTTCGGGGTTTCTGTAGCAAAGTCCTATACTTGGAAAATTTGACCTTTGGTGACCTCATTATTGACCTGAGCCAAAGCATACCTGAAGTAACGTCGAATGGCCTTAAGAGCTTTCAAACGCTTTGTCCGCATCTTTCTAGCCCTTTGTCTTTCTAGTTACAGGCAGACTGGTTATTGATTCAACTTTTTTGGAACAATTCAATCATGATTCATTTTGGAATCTGAATGATCCAATCACCGTTGGATTCACTATTTGTTTATAATTGTTTCTTTCCGATTGAAAGAATACAAAATATATTTTAATTGATTCACGTTTCATTCAACATTTAAATATTTGTGGTGAATGTATGTCAAATAAATACAAATTGAAACATACATATATATGATCATTAAAACATTGTTACAGCAATACTATTTCAGTATAAATAAATGTAGCCACTGGGACTGCAATCTGCATGTACAACTTACCAGTGTACTTGAATCGTTAAGAATCGTTAAATCTTTTGATTCAATCAGCCTTGATTTGTTGCAGGGTTTTATCCAATCACGATTCATGAATCAAAAGATCTGGTGGTGAATATTTTTTTCTCAAGGAATTTTGATTGAACAAGTCCAATCGATTCAATCAGTGTCAAATAAATAACCAGTCTGGTTAGAGGGGGATCATTTTACCCCGTCCCCCCCCCCCCCCCACCACCACCACAACAATATAATGAACACATTATGTTGTGTTCCTGAGGAATAGGGTACTATGTGCGAACACACTCACATTCACAAACACATTCATTATATTCATTCAAACACATACACATGCATGTGGATTGTAGGTGGGAACACATTCACATTCACAAACACATTCATTCTATTCATTCAAACACATACACATGCATCTAGGTGGGAACACATTCACAACACACATACACATTCCTACCCCTCCCCCCCCCCCCCCCCCCACTAACATAATGAACTAAATACTGACATTGGCATATCGTAGCATACAAATGTCCATAGTAGATGTTTACCAGCACTAATAAACACCAAACAGGCATAAACGTGGAGTGGGAAGATCAGAATGGAGAATATCACATCAGTAATGATTTGAGTAGCAGCTAGTACATGTTTGTAAGAAATATGGAAATCACAATGGCTCAAATCACAGATGCTCAAAATGGTTGATGAATGTGGATAGGTGCTGGTATAAGAATGTAAGTGCCGGAGTGGCACTTGGCAGTAAATGGTAGTCATAGCACACATTAATTGTAACCAGGATAACATGTTAACTGATAATCTCCTTATATACAGGAATAAAAAACTAAGAATAGCTTAAATCCTCCTCAAATATATTCTATAATCGTTATCCTATCCACCCAAGGATGTGCTCAAGCTAATATCGTGTATTATACTTGATACAATAATAGGTACAATATCAGAAAAAGTATTGATGTTTTTTCTTCTTCATACACTATTTAGCCGCACGAGTGTTTCAAGAATAAACAGTCAACTCATCATATTAATTTATTGACCAAGACACGCTTCATAATTCATATTGATACTTATTCAGTTGGTCATTAAAAATAGGACATACAAAACAATGGATGATTGACACTGCAAACATACATTCAAAGTTCATTCACATCACATGATATTGTTTCACCTATTAATCTACTAAGAGGCATCAGGCAAAACAATCACATGTTAGACATCTAATTTATGTATTGAGAAAAACAAAATGAAGCAATTTCAGATAGTTATTCTTCCAGTCTTCGCCCTTCGGATTCATAAATGCTGACTTCAAGCACTGCAGTGCAGTTTCAAGCGTAATTCTTGTTTTCTCGTCTATATTATCTTTAATACTCCTTGCACCTTCCCAACTGGGTATAGTTCCACATTCATGAATCATGACTATGTTTCACTATTGTTTTGGGTTCCTGATATTTAAATTATTTCCTGTGCTCCATTAGCCTGGTGTTCAAACTTCTTCCAACTCCCAGTTTCACAATATGGCTTTGTACATCTCTTGCATGGTATCTTGTAGACAAGCCTGTGATCATGTTGCTTTCTTTTATAATTTATCCTGTTCTTCCCAGTCTCACTTGTCACCTACTATCACATTAGCATGTTTCAGAAAATGTGCAATCGTATCAACATGTCTGGATTGCGGAACAACTGGATAGCTAAGTATCAATACGAACCGCGTCTTGGTTAATAAATTATCATGAGGATTTGACTGTGTATGTGTGTCTATGAACGTTAACAATTTCAAGAAGTTAGCATTAATTAATTCAAGCAGCGAAGCCTCGTCCCAACACCGCAAGACGCTCCCGAGCGAATGGCAAAACACAGGTAAACAACGCAGTTTAACAAACGTCTCTCCAGCGCCAGAAATGTCTCATAATATTACTGCCATTTCTTGGGCTTGATTCAAACCTCCGACCTACCTGTTAGTTATAGTTATCTTGTTCGGATGGAGACCCCAGCGCCGCGCGGGTTAATCGCTGAACTCAAAATATGCACTTTCGCGGTTAGAACTTTGTAGCGGCGATATGGATAATATATTAGAAAAGACATAAAAGCATAAAAGAAAAGTGCCATAAAGAGCCTCTCGGGCGGTGTTAGACGGTGTTAAATGGTAGACTGCGCCGCGCATCACAAAATATAGCGGTACAGCCTACTTATTTTATCAGTATTCCGATAGTGGTACGCTTGCGACTGACGGGGTTGCCATGTTACTTGCACAATCATAACTACTACTGCGATCTTAACTTACCAACACACGTCAACATTCACAATTTACCGGATTTACCATATGCACCAGAAAAACAAACTTTATAACCACTATTCACATTTCGAAGCAAAATAGCTATGGAAACAAAGGACGAAGAACAGGCGATTCATCAACTTTCCATGCCTGCCATTGCCGCGTTTCGCCGCCGCCTGAGCCTTGTCCTATCGCTTCGCCAGCCGTGACGAGCGACGGGTGACGACCATCACCACAGCTTGTGCGTCGTAGAGGGTCGTCACAGTTCCAATTTGATGTCACCCTACCTATTGCGCCTGGCTGAGGCGCCAGTGGAGCGTGTTCAGTGCGCCCACACGGTGATGCACTGCCAGGAATCAGTGCGAAACAGAAAACTCGGGGCGGCAGGGGAGACGAGCGCTGCCGCCTACAGCGCCACATGGCGGGTGGATTCGGAAGTTAGGCTTTGCTGTTCTGTCGCTGGATATTGACAGAGCGCTCCATCGCAGAAGGCGGACATGGGTCGCAGCAATGGAGTGGTTAAGCAAGCAATGGCGTCGGCACGGTCTCAAAATTAGTAGGGACAAGTCCAAGTGCACATGTACTTTAGCATGGGACCATATTAGGAATGACTGAATATTACTAGGGACAATGTCCCTAGTGTCCACAGTGGTGGCGACACCTATGTGTCCAAGAGCCCTGACCTCTCATTCGCGTCATGAGGGCAGTAGTGTTATTTGCGCCATGCGAAAAAGGGAATCATGCAAATGACACACCATCATCGGATTTTGTTCCAAAGCAGGTTTTAAAAAGAAAAATAGTTCGTTCGTTTCGATGGGACGGACATCCGAGATCAGCATACACGCTAAGCTAAGCTTGTTGCGCAGGCCCTGACCCCACCACCCGATCGCACAATTCCAGTCACCGTCAGAATTTAGAGACGAAAGTTTAACGTCCCCTAACGACCGAGGACGGTCCGCCCGGCTCGCTGGCTGCATCTGACCTTGAGCGCGGTCGCTGCCAACGGCCGCAAGTCATCCCCGCCAGGAGCAAATAGCGAGCGCCGAAGCGGCTCGAACCCACCTTCCCAGGTTGGGTCAGATCTGTACTCTCCCAACTGAGCTACACGGGCGGGCAAACTTCTACAATGGTTCTACAACTAGGTTTCACAATGGGCCAGCGTGCTATGCCACGTCTTGTGCCGGAGGCGGCTCGAGTTGCTGAGCCTATTGCATTCCCATGAATACTATGCTGTAAATAACCTGACGCCACAATATTTGCATTGTTTGCCGTTTACGAGTATCACTATCAGCCATTAACGGCATCTATTCATTTCAAATTCAAGGCCTCACTAGCTCAAGACGCCACTAACACGGATGTGTTAGTGAGGTATTTTATTCAGTTGGTCCCATTGGTCCCATCCTGTCAATACGACCTTTTGCCTTCCGAACTTCTTTCGAAAAACCGGCAGCCATGCTCACCAGCTGATCATTGTCGGGCACCCGGGAGAGGAAGTCTAGCAGCTCGTTGTTGGGGATGGCGTCCGGACGCAGCAGCTTCTTGGAGAACTTGTGCACGCCGAATATCATGACCAGGTAGCGGATCGGCACGTTGAACAGCACCACGGCCACCACGCTCAACACCAGTACGGCCACCCACGACAAGAACGGTATCGTGAAGTTGAACGTGCTGAAACACAGACGACACAGGCGCTGGGACTCAGCAGGCGGTGGCGGGGCGGGGACGGCAATCATTGATATGTTTTGCACCCACCAAGCCCTCTCAGCCTGTCAGTGTTCCAGCCATCGCATCCCTCCCAGTATCCCGGCGGGTGTCGGTACATACTTCTGTACACACTCTCCGAGTGAGGCGATGTAGCCGAGGATGTTCTGAACCATGGCCGTCACCTCCTGTACTGCCATCAGCTTCTCCTTCAGCGACTTCTTCTCGTCCTGCGACAGCGACAGAGGTCAGGTTACAGGTCATACCTCGCACTGAGGCAGCGACAGAGGTTAGGTCACAGGTTAGGTCAGGTCACAGGTCAGATAATATCGTCCTACGACTCCGATAGAGGTCATGTCGCAGATTAGGTCAGGTCCGGTCACAGGTCAGACCATCTCGTCCTGCGACAGCGACAGGGGTCAGGTCACAAGTCAGTAGCGAGGTCAGGCCAAGTCGCATGTAAAGCACCTTCATCTTATGGCGGTGAATAAGGTTAACTTAAATGTCGGATGCGGAGTTCGAATGAGGTTACAGGTCAGTGCAGAAGGTCACGCACGTGTTGAGATTTATGTTCTTGTGTCAGCGGCCGAGGTCTGGTCGAGTTACAGGTCAGACTTTCTCGAACTTGGGCATCAGAAGGTGTCAGGTCATTAGTTGTCATTGTCATTGTCAGTGCAGAAGGTCACGTGTTGAGATTTATGTTCTTGTGCCAGCGGCCGAGGTCTGGTCGAGTTACAGGTCAGACTTTCTCGAACTTGGGCATCAGAAGGTGTCAGGTCATTGAGCACTGAGCAGGTCACAGCATTGGCTAGTCGCTCTAGGCCTGAGAACGGGTTGAAGGTTTCAGGGAAGCTGTGGAGGGACAGCGGCACATTGCTAGTGGATCAATGGAATAAATAGACCATGGAACCATTAAGTCTACCTAATCGGCTGAATGAAATGCCTCGAATATACAAATTATACAAATGCGGATTGAAAACCTCTTATGATCTGTTTCATAAAAGGCAATGAAGCTAACATTTAGAATGTTGCACCCTGTTGATAGTTTATAGGAAAGCAGAGAGCTTTGGTGACAGTCCAGCTTAAGAAACATAATGCATATAGTATTATGCCTGCTCACGAGCACCGTAGTTCAAAATAATGGACATATGCTTAAATTGAAGAAAAAGCTGTTTCAATACACACCATCGTTCGATTCATTTTATAGGAACTACAAAACTTTCAGAACAGAGAGGCTCAAACCTTGAACTCTGCTTTTAAACATTAAAAGATTGTAGAGCTCAACCAACACCCCAGAAGGAAAATACAGCATGCAAGGAGAGATTTAAAAGCATGATCGAATATTTTAACTCATGCGAAACTGCCCAGAATTATACATTTGCCTCACCATTTTATGGTTTTCAATGAACTTAAGTAATTCCACATTGAAACTCTGCTAGCGGTAGAACAAGAAAAACACTACTGCACACCTTATTATCTAAATCCTGGTAATCACTAGAATCTATATCATAAACTTTGCCATAAAATACATTTGCATTTGTGGTAAGTTATATTTCTATCTGATTTATATAATGATTGGGTAAGCGAGGCTAACTGTAACAAATACAGTGGCATAGCGCAGTAAATATTAATCTGATTGAGTTAAAATTATATTTATGTGAGGAAAAATGATCTTAACCATGATCTTAACCATATTTTATTTTTAGAAAAAGCCAGGAAGATAGAAAAACAAGCTTTCGGCATTACGCCATTATCCAGTTTCCTGGAAGTTATCATGGAAATTATCAAGTTATCATGGAAACTTGTTAATGGCGTAATGCCGAAAGCTTGTTTTTCTATCTTCCTATCTCTTTTTCCAAAACAAATAATATCTGACATGGATAAGATAAATTTCCCTGACATAATCTAAATTATAACGTCATCCATCCTCGCCCACATGCAAATGATTGAGTTAATGTTAATAATAACGCAATGACGATCATTTGTCAAACTAGGACGATCTTTGACGTGAACAAAATAACTCACGGCACGCACGCACCCCTAGTACCGTAAATGGAACTAGGATAACACATTTCCTGCTTTGGTAAAGACAAATGTTGGCAGGACATGATTTGCATGCTAGGGGAGAGAAATGTAAAAAGCTATAGACAAACTATCCTTTCGCTGTCCATGAATTCAAACAACGTTCACCAAATCATCCCAGAGACAATCACCAAATTGAAGCAGCCAAACTGGAAATCACCAGTGACGCAATACAGCACTACTCACATCGCTGGTACTCTTCTTAGCTTTCCCCTGTGGGCACAGCGGTACATGAAAAGCCTGTCCATTTTAGCAGAGAAGCAGACATCGCTATAGGAGTGAAACGTGAGGTGAGAGTAATAGGCGCATGCTGCATTGCCTACAAACAAAAGTTGTGACATTTAGTCATATGCCAACAGTCAAGAGGGCATCCAGGGTGTGAGTGGCAACAGTCCAGAGTACCGAGCGCAGAGGAAAGGTGATTGAGAGTTCGGGTGCACAGTCTAACAGCGTGACAACATTCACTCTTAGGTGGGGACTGGTGTTGCCGGGAAGTTCAACAGCGAGTGAGACAGTGACACCCTGAGTGGGGGACCTGTCGTGCTCGCGACACCCACCCACCTTGTCCTTGTCGTCATCGTCATCATCGTCGTCGCCGACGTAGTCATCGTCATCGGCGCCTCGGAACCCGGCGGTGACGAGGTTTACCTGTCAAGAACACCGACACAAGGTCATATCTGTGCAAGGTCACACACTAGGTCATATTCAAGGTCACACCATTACCACTGCAGCACAGACGACACAAAGTCACATCCATAGCGCTGCAACGCAGGCATTTTGTGATTTTTGAGTGACGATTTGTACAAACATGGCACTAATTGTTGTTCGTGGTGATCTGCAATCTTCAAGTCTTCATGGTTCGTCACAGTCAAGGTTTTCGATGGTCCTACATGCGAGGCATTCCAAAACGACACGACACCAATAAGTAACAGTGACTTTCCGGGGCCTCAGCAGTCCGCGCTAGTCTTTTCAGCGTGACAAATCTACGTGAACAAACCTCAGGCAAACGCGCACGGCCATGTCCAATCGTGACAATAGCGTGGCAAATCACTAGCGGCGTGCAACAGCGCCATCTGAAGTGCGGATCATCCTCAGCTTACTACCCAGCCCTTGAAGAACTTACCACTCAGCCCTTGAAGAACTCACCAACCAGCCCTTGAAGAACTCACCACCCAGCCCTTGAATAACTCGCCACCCAGCCCTTGAAGAACTCACCACCCAGCCCTTGAAAAACTCAACACCCAGCCCTTGAATAACTCGCCACCCAGCCCTTGAAGAACTCACCACCCAGCCCTTGAAAAACTCACCACCCAGTCCTTGAAGGACTTACCACCCAGCTCTTGAATAACTCACCAAACAGCCCTTGAATGACTTACCACCCAGCCCTTGAAGGACTCACCACCCAGCCCTTGAAGAACTCACCACCCAGCCCTTGAAGGACTCACCACCACCAGCCCTTGCATAACTCACCACCCAGCAGTAGCGGATCCAGGGGGGGGGCCGTAGGGGCTGAAGCCCCCTGCCTTAGAAAACGGCGCCTTCGGGCACCGCGGCGCCGAAGGCGCCACGACGACGTTCTTGCAAAGGATTTGCCGGCGCCGAAGGCGCTGTAGCGTTCTCGGGAGGCCGCCAGGGCGCCCTTGTGTCTACCGACATAGTCGTAGAACTGTTGAAAGGCACCCTGGCACCCTCATAAGACAGCTTGCCGCCCTCACAACGCATTATGCCGCCCTCAAAAGGTACATCGGGCCTACCGGGAATGGCACAGGTACGGTACGGAGACCGCCCTTATCGAGTATCGGCGGCTCCGAAACCGGGTTAAGAGTTGCTGTGCCCAGGCGAAACGCGACTTTCTGTGCGCGACCATGCTGTCTGATCGTGCGAGTTTCTGGCGCGGGATCCGTGAGTTCGCCCTTCGACCCACGAGAGGAGGCGGCGGCGCCGAGGATATGCCGATGGACCGAGCTGACGACTTCAATCGCCATTTCGCCTCAGTCGGGCCTAAGATAGCTGCCGAGCTGGCAGCCGGCTGCCACAGCGTGCCACCTCTCTCTCCGAGACCACCGTGCGTCACCACAGCCCGGCTAGTCTTACAACCGGTGACCTTACCCATGCTTTCCAGTGCCTTGAAAGAACTGTCCTCTTCTAGGGCTGTTGGACTCGATGGTGTGCCGCTACTTGCATTGAAAAACTGTTTCGCTGTCTTAGGACCTCACTTGCTTCATCTCGTCAACACTTCTGTCATCACTTGCGTCTTCCCAAGTGACTGGAAAATTGCCTCAGTTCTCCCTCTTCATAAATCTGGGCCTCGCGATGCTCCTGGCAATTTTAGGCCGATATCGATTTTATCAGTGTTGTCAAAATTATGCGAGAAGGTTGTATGTACGCAGTTGTCGGCGCATCTCGTTTCCCACAGCCTGTTGGCGCCTTCACAATACGCGTACAGGCCGTGCCACTCGACGGAGGATGCCGTGGTCGACGCTGTGGAATGGATGACGCGCCGGATCGACGCGGGACATGTCGTCGCCGTCACCTCCGTCGACCTTAGTAGAGCCTTTGACAGCGTTGACCACGGTGTCCTCCTGACCAAGCTACAGTGGTACGGCATCGATCCCCGATGGTTCCGGAGTTACCTCGATGGTCGGCTGCAGGTGGTGAGAGGCGGATCACTATCCCTTCCTTTATCCCACGGCGTCCCTCAGTGGTCCCTCGTGGGCCCACTCCTCTTCAGCATCTTCACGAACGACCTTGCATCGTACCTTCCTCACGGGCGTCTGGTGTCCTACGCAGACGACACCCAGCTCCTCGACTCCGCCCTCCCAGCACACCTATCCCTACTAAAATCCCGCCAGGAGGATACCATCATTGCGGTTCAATCCTACTTCACTGCCAACTCCTTAAAGATGAACCCCACCAAGACCACCCTCCTCCTTGTCGGTACTCCTCAAGCCCTTAAAAAGACTCCATCCTTTCAGCTCAACATCTCAAACCACACACTCAATCCCTTACCGTCCGTGAAGATGTTGGGGGTCACCATAGATCGTAACTTGTCCTGGGAGGAGCACATTTCCAATTTAGTCAAAAAGTGCAACTCCATCCTGTTCTGTCTGTATAAAATTCGTCACCACCTCACACCCGAGACCCGCCAACTCCTAATCCAAACACACGTGTTCCCCCACATATTGTACTGCCTCTCCGTCTGGGGCGGGGCCGCCGACTGCCACCTCAGCCGGGTACAAAAGGTGATAAACTTCGCGGCAAGGATCGTCTCGGGTGCGCGGGGTCGTGATCATATCTCACCGATCGTGGAGTCGCTAGGCTGGCGTGGTATACGCGACCTCGTTGCGCGCCGCGACTGTATCGGCGTCTACAGAGCTTTAAACGATCCCCGCGCCCCGGCAGCGGTCCGATCGCTATTCATCCCTCGCACCGCTGTGAGTGAGCGCCTCACGCGGGCTGCGGTGGCCGGTGCTCTAGAGCTGCCCGCTTTCCGGCTATCCATGTCGCGCAGGGCTTTTTCCTATAGGGCGGCCTCGTCTTGGAACCACCTGACGCCGGCCGTTATGGCCTCCCGGAGCCTCGCCGTGCTAAAATCCCAACTCGAAAATTGTGACGACGGTGTGTGAAAGCTTGAATTCGTACGTTTTATTAACATAGTTACCACGATTTCTTGTGTGTGTGCGATGCGTGTTTTAAATTGTCTGTCGTGTTTTTCGTTTGTTTCGCCCAACTTGTATCCCTTTCACTCGAATCGAGCATTAAGCCATTTATATGGAATGATTCGCAAATACAAATGCAATACATCGCCGCCCTGGGAAGGCATCATGACGCCCTCGGAATGCATCATGCCACCCCCGGAAGGCATCATGCCACCCTCGGAAGGCATCATGCCGCCCTCAGAAGGCATCATGCCGCCCTCGGAAAACATCGTGCCTTTTTGAAGAAAATTGCATTTTCCTTCATTTGATTTTTTTGCAATTTGCTTTACAACTCGATTGTCTACGGTCTTTCAAACATTTATCGTTTTTCCACCAAAAATGGCATGACCTGACGTCACTTAAACGTTATTATCTCCTTAACTACTTTACTAATTTAAATGACATCAGTTGGGCAAACTACGGGGAGGCGATCTAAAAATGGATCGATCACAAATTAGGTCGTGACGTCATCAAAATGGGCGGAGCATGCTCTTATAAGGAGATCCGATCTAAAAATGTATTGTTTTCCTGACATTCACACCTTTAAACACCCTATCACCCCTAAAAAAAATGCCCATCACCCCTGCTTTTTTTCGGTTGAAACTGCACGAATCGCGCCATCATATTGTCTTGCACTTGTATGATCAGATCCCTACTTTGGCAGATATGGCCAAAGTAAGGGTCGGCGATCTCAATTTCGGCACTCGCAGCAGCCTCAGCGATTTAATTTTGATTCGCCACCTAACTTCATGATCTAAAATTGGATTAGCCGGCTGACTACCGATCTAAAAATGTATTTCACACTGTGGTCGTTGCGTCGCGGAATCAATATTTAGATCGTCATTTACGTGGAATAAGGGGAATTACCGAATATGGTCTCATTTATTATTCCGATATATTGATGGACAACATGTTCTCAGACACTTTTTAACCTCCGAGTATGCGTATGTTGCTCCGAATTGTCCTAATGACAGGCTTCACAGTTTGATACTGCATGTATGCCCAAAAATGGGCATAACAAAATCTAAAAATTGGTTGATCTATTTTGTATCGCCTCTGTAGTTTTCCTAACTGACATGTTGAGAGAAGACGTAAAATGGATGCAACATAAGGTACGGAACGTTTCACGTCAATATCTATCATAGTTTTCAAGATACTGAGAAAATCCGGGAGGGGGCAGATTCTGCCCCCCCCCCCCCCGGGGGGCGCGGGTTAAGGACGAGGCATATTTGACCCGTTTAATTGACATATTGGATTGCCGCCCCTTTGGACCATGCCGCCCCTGTTACCGAGGAAATATGCCGCCCACGGGCCTGAAGCCCCCTGCCTTAGAAAATCCTGGATCCACCACTGCCACCCAGCCCTTGAAAAACTCACCACCCAGCCCTTGAAGAACTCACTACCCAGCCCTTGAAGAACTCACCACCCAGCCCTTGAAAAACTCACCACCCCCAGCCCTTGAAAAACTCACCACCCAGCCCTTGAAGGACTTACCACCCAGCCCTTGAATAACTCACCAACCAGCCCTTGAAGAACTCACCACCCAGCCCTTGAAAAACTCACCACCCAGCCCTTGAATAACTCACCAACCAGCCCTTGAAGAACTCACCAACCAGCCCTTGAAGAACTCATCACCCAGCCCTTGCAAAAACTCACCACCCAGCCCTTGAATGACTTGCCACCCAGCCCTTGAATAACTCACCACCCAGCCCTTGAATAACTCACCACCCAGCCCTTGAATAACTCACCAACCAGCCCTTGAAGAACTCACCACCCAGCCCTTGAAGAACTCACCACCCAGCCCTTGAATAACTCACCACCCCACCCAGCCCTTCAAGGACTTACCACTCAGCCCTTAGATAATTACAACCCAGCACATAAAGGACTTACCACCCAGCCCTTTAAGAACTTACCACCCAGCCCTTCAAGAACTAACCGCTCAGCCCTTATAGAACTTACCACCCAGCCCCTGAAGAACTGACCACCCAGCCCTAGAAGAACTCACCATCCAGCCCTTCAAGGACTTACAACCCAGCCACTGAAGGACTTACCACCCAGCCCTTGAAGAAGACGACCAGGAGCGCCACGGGAGCCATGTACAGTTCGAACGAGTATGCGCCGATCATGAAGGCAAAGAAGGCCGCTATCGTGCGCGGCTTCGACTCCCAGTCGAAGATGCTCCTGTGTGCAGACAGCGGGGTATGTGTGAGACAGAGGTAATGTAAGGTGAAGGGTCTTCGATCATTAACTATTAGTTGTTGAGTTGTTGAGTTTGTTGAGCGGTATACAACTGGAAAATAGATGGAGCTGGGTTGTCACATGATTTCACTTTGCTGGTTCTAGGCGACGATACAATTCGATTTGTTGTAGGTACACATGCGTGGGAATAGTCATACTCAATTGTTTCGGTATAAGGCATAAGGATGTAAACATGCGTTGTCCGATATCACCTTATCTAAATAGAACAAGGACAACAAAATATAAATGCAACTTAGAAATTGTATGCATAATAGACCCGAAAACATAACTGTCGTCAGTTTAACACGCGCGGCGCTGGGGTCTCCATCCGAACGTCCGGTGCTGGGGGGGTAAATTTTACCCCCCCCCCCTTCTTATCTTCCGAACCAATAATCGCAGCGAGACGCGCAAGGCGGCGATCGAAAGCTCTCAGTGAGAAGAATATAACGCATACCCGAAATTATTAACATAAGGTCACATGTCAGGTCACGGTCAGGTCAAGTGCAAAATTTAAGTATTTTGTTTTTTGGGCTATACTTTCCATCCAAAGCCTTGTATTGCAACTATTATCTCACAAAATGGTCCCAAATGTATAATGCATCTCCCGCATAAGTAAAGGGGAATTGTAAGCAAAGCTCAAGGTCAAAGTCAGGTCACAAAAAGTCACAGGTCTACGAAAGCCATGCGACACATGTTGTATGGGTTATTTTACACGTATAACTCGATAGAAGCAGCCATTTTCACAGCCTGACACCATATAATGCCCCCAGGTCAAAGTCAGGTAACAATAAGGTCAAAATTTAAAATTGATTAATCTAAATAAACATTGCATGTTTCTAGACTAGTTTTGTCTTAGAAATACAGTGGTGGCATTTATTTGTCTGTATCTGGTAAGTAAAAGCAAAAAAAAAACACAATTTCAAAAAATTATGTCATGAGTTACTTATTCTTAGAGAGCCATAAGTCAGTCAAAAATAAAGATATTGCTTTGAAATTTGGTTTGAGCATCGTTCATTCTCGGTTCTCTAATATATCTTGCGGTTTTTTGCAAATCTTCAAAAAAACTTGTGGAAATTGTTCCCAATAAATCGGTGTTTTGCATTTTTGGTGATGTAAATCCATAAATTTTGAAATTCCGAGATAGCCATTTTAAAGACAATGTTATTTTCTTTCTTTTGACGCCTTTTATTTGCGATTTGTATCAACACGCTATTTTCTACGATTTGTGAACCATTTAACGTTTTTTGACCAAAAATGACATGACATGACGTCATGAAAAGGTCATTATCTCCCAAAAAAGTTTCACGAATTTCAACAAAAAAATAACAGAAGATGTAGAATTGATGCACCATAAGGTACTGTAAGTTTCACTTCGACATCTGTCATAGTTTTCCAAGTTAATGAGAAAATAAAATTTACCCCCAGCGCCGCGCGGGTTAAATTTAAGCCCAAATTTTTAACGCAACACGCAAATAATCGTTCAGGAACTTTTATGTAACTTCCATAGAACAGTATAAATTCATGAATATAATTAAGTTTTCATTGTATCAATGTAGCTGGCATTGAGCCCCATTCGCAGCAAGCAAACGAGGCATGTATGGATAATCATTAATAAGTAGGTACGTGAGGTAGTCGGGACATGAATAATGTCCTGCACCACACGAAAATCGCTTCGCCCTTTGTAGCAAAAATGAAAAGCCATCAACTTAATTGCAAAATAAGCAATACAAAATTAAGTTTTGTATGCTGCCTTTTCATGCTAGCCGTTTTCACGAAAGAGTATTGCGCCGAGTTTCTGAAAGATTCTGAAAGTTTTGAAAAAACTACACAACTTTTACATGCGATTTTTGGCTAGGAATGTTCCTCATAATTTTGTAATATGTTGGTAAGAATCAAATATGTTGACAAAATTGCTGTTTGGCGGTAATAAGCAAGATAAGTATTGATAGAATCTTCCTGAAACTTCCTGAATCTTCCCGAAACTTTCAGGGAGATTATATCAATACTTATCTTGCTTATTACCACCAAACCGCAATTTTGCCAACATATTTTATTCTTACCAATAAATAAAAAAATATGAGGGACATATGTAGCCAAAAATCGCATGTAAAAGTTGTGCAGTTTTTCCAAACTTTCAGAATCTTTCAGACACTTTTCAGCGCAATAATCCTTCGTGAAAACGGCTACTAACTGCACCAAAAGTCGATGCCTCGACACAGCCCATATTATCGGAAAGTGCCCCTGGAGTGACTTTTAGAATAACGACTTGTCCTGTCCCCGCAAGCATCGCCCTATTCACAGCCATTTCTCACTTGATGAACTTGGCTCCCTCGGCGAACCCGGCACCCATCTCCTTGAGTCGGTTGACGTTTCGGATGAACACTGCTCTCTTGAACTTCAGTTCTGGCCTGGTGTACTTCTCTTCGCGCGGATTGAACGTGCGAATAGCAGCACGTGCCTGACGAACACCGAAGCTTTCGTTAGTCGTCTTGCATGGCGAATGAGAGACAAAATGCTAATTTGACTTAGCTAAAAAAGTAAATATCAACTTTTATGACAAGGAGCGGTCACACCATGACACAGGGGGCTGGTATGGTAGCAAATATGGAGTAAGCTTCTTGCAACGTGTATTCGAAACACTATATTGATATAGTGCAAACCTCTAAGTCTGTAACATTATTCATACTCCATCCGAACTGAAACATATCTGCGACGCTTCTCTTTCGCTTTGGAATCTTAGATACGTTGAAACCAAGGAACGTAACATTGTAAATGAAATTGACGAGTTGAAAACAGATACATTTGGTTTTAACCTTCGACTGAATGGATTCCAAGGATCCCTTCGCTAAGCGAAGCTTGTTATGTTGGTCTTGGCCCACAACCGCCGCTCTCTTGTGCAATTCCAGTTCACTGACAGAGTTAAGCGTCGAAGTTTTACGTGGCCGAAAGTTGAAATACCGCCCATCCAACTGCTGACGTTATCTGACCTGTTTACGGTCGCTGCCACCGGCAACAGGTCATCTCAGCTAGAAATAAAGTAAGTATCGAGCGCGGAAACAACACGAGTCCACCTCGCTAGCCGGTGCGCCAGTTTCCCGCCCGATCATCTACAAACTGAACTGCAGCATGGACGAAGCTACACCGCGCTACAGAACGTAGCCTATGTTTTGTTGTGTTATGTGTTATGTTATGTCTACGAGGCGGCACTGTCATTTCTGTGCCTAGGTTAGATAATCAAACAGAGAAGTTTTTTTCGGATTTTCATGAAGGTGCTTATAAATAATATTTATCTTTGCATCCCCGCCGCCGACGGAAGCATCATCCACGGACTTCCGATTAAGGCATGGCTCCCATCGCAGTATTAATTTCGCAGTTCCCCTCTACAATGAGCAGACAATAACGATTCTAGGCTAGGAGATCCAAGCTTCTGAATTAGCTTATCTGACATTACGGATGAGTGGGCCCAGACTGACAGCAGAATCGAACTTCGAAAATCAGACTGGCCTACGAGCTAGATGCCTCTGCTCACCATCGCCTTGATCAAAACGGCTCATCTACGAGGGCTCAGTACAAGTTTCGGCAGAAAGACCTCACATATGAAATTGATTCATAATCGAAGGAGCAAATCAAGGAAAGGTCTGAATGGATCAAATCAACCTGTATGCGACTCGCGAATGTTGACAGCATTTTTATCAACACTACTATTGTATACCAGCGTGTTCAACTACTCCCTCCTTAAACAGTGCTTTCCCTGTCTACTGAAATATCGCGGCCCAATGTTGTGCGTGCGGGCTGATTTTTCAGAGGTCAGCGATCCGCTACTCGAAAACACCCACCGATCGAAAACACCAGACAAACACTATCGTATTGTGCCGGAGCGCGCTGGAGCTCTGTCCATTAGATGACCTCCGAAGAGGCACTCTGTCATTCTCTGCCAATACTCCCGGGGAAGACGTGGTGGCAGTCGATAATAGGATCTGCCTTCCTCAGGAGACGAGGAGCAGCACTTCTTCGTGGAGGCGACCAACGCTGGATCCGCAGAAGCTCACATGATGACTAGGTGTCTTTATACCGGTAAGCGAGCCACCGTTCTCTTCACAATCCACTTAGTGATATTGCGGTCCACTTTTGGCGGCCATAATATATGCAAAAATATTCCAAGGGAAGTTGGAATCATAATAAAGCATTCATATATGCTGATGTGAAAACTTGGTCGACCACGTCCAGGGTTCTGCGAGAAGTCTTGCAACCTTAATAAACAGAAGCCGGAACGAATAACGCCAGCACATCACGCGGCCGAATGGTTCAAGTGAGAAGAACGGGAGAATGCCATGGTGTATGGTGAGCCATAACATTGTACTTGAAGGCAGTGTCACGGTGAATATCGGTGGTGTGTCTGAGGAAGATAGGAGAGATGGGACACGAAGACGGAATACTGTCCATCTTTCATGACGAGAAGTTGTGCCATAATGTGTCAAATGTGACATGGGAATGTCATACGTACAATACAATACCAAACACGTGATCTCAACAAAGTTTTTGTGTATTCTGAAATGCATTATATAATATTGTGATGGATAATGCGGCATTGTTCGTTTCGCGTCTGGACTGGGCAACAGTGAACAAACGAATTTGTAGGCATTAGAAGGTGAAAATAAATCGAACTGACTAGTTTATCACAATGCACGTACATAGTTTATCGGGTACCAATATAGTTCTTACCGGGTTCCAGACTAAGTCCATTTCCAGCATCACTTGAGGGTTGTTGCCCTTAGCTCTGCCCAGCAGCTTCTTATCTTTGAGTGCGTACCATCGTCTCTCTCCCGGACGGATCTGCGGTGCAAAGAGAAACAGCGAGCATCAAGCGGTTTGATGTCACACTACAAACCCAGCCATGGATAGAACGGATGTTTCCCATCAGTGAAATAACCAAGCATCAGCAGAGCCGCCGCTCTAGTGTCATTCGTATTGTAAACTTTGTCGAATTGGCCGTCTGCCAGCCCTGGGAACTTGGGCTATGCCGTGAAATACCGATGGGACGTACATACATACCTATACCGACGTAATATTACCTTTAACAGAGGGATGGACACTTTTCCGAGGAACTCGACTTTGTGGTCTTTATCCTCGTCATACACGGTCACTTCCAGAACGCTGTGGATGTCCTTCACATTGCTGCAACAGGTCGGGAAAGGGCCATGCCATTTCCTTAGTTGTTCCGTTTGCAGCTGTATAGGCAAACTATTTCAGGCAGATTACTTGTGCTAATCCTAGAAGTTTCCTGTTCTTTACACTTTCCCTGTACTAGAAACACCACACACGTGTTTCACAAATGGCAAACGGATAAAGAAAATAGATAAATACGTAGCGTTAAGGAAATCATATCTATAGTAAATTTCATCTGTCGCATAATGTATAAGTCAGATTGCTATAGCATAACCTGTAGTTCCATACAGGAATACACGCAAGAGCCTCCCATTATGGAAGCATCGTTACAAACTGCCGGCGATTCAATCATTATTTTGCTTGTATCTGAGATAAGATCGAATGTTAAACTTCACCTACATCTATAACTTACGTATTGATCAAAGAACACATTGGTTCAATATTAATCTGCATAATAAATCAAGGCATAACTTAGCGACATAATGGCTGTGAAAGGTTATAATGCAGAAGACAACTCAGCTGCTACACCCTACATGGGAAAAATCAGCAAAATGTTGTATTCGTTCCTGAGCGTCGCATTTGTTGGGCTTCCGGATTGGTGCATGCACAAGTACAAATAAAATACTCCGCACTTGGTCACTTGGTACTTGGTCTATAGATATCAACGAAACACCCTCCCTGACAGCCTCCAACCCACTGCGACTTACAGGACGAAGATCTTATTCCACTGCGGTGCCAGCGTTTTGTACTCGGTCTGCGTCTGGAGACGAGAGTTGACGAGCTCGAGCACGCAGAACGGGTCCGACTTGCCGCCAATGTCTGCCGACGCCAGCCCCATGGCCTTGAACACCTTCACCGTGAGATGGCCCACCTCCTTCACCTGCTTCAACGTGTTCTTCAGGTTCTGGAACGCAGTTCGTGTGAGGTTAGCTGAGTGAGGCGTGAGACAGAGGCCGAGCGCTGGGCTGTGATTGGACATCATGCCACGATCACGGGTACACAAAGGGTGCGATCGGCAACACGACGAATTCGCCGTATCACAGAGCATTTGTCGGTGGTTCGTCGGTCACCATTCGCCCGACGAATTCGCTCTGTCGGAGCGCGAATTTCCAAACCAGTCGTCGGGAGTATGAAAGTCCGATAAAATGGCCAATGCTCATCAAACATTAGGAAAAGATAATATGACATACCCTGTCTCTATCACTGAACAATGCACATAATTTCTGACAAAGTTCAAAGTATGGTGATTACTGATAACAAGTAAAATAACAACACAAACCATGAAACGGCGCAGCAGTGACAAAACCGGCGGATAATTGTTGCTGTTCCAGAACGCACGAGACAGCGAATGGACTAGTTTCTCCTTCCGACCGGTGACGCTTCCGGAGCTCTCCCGGTGCATCCGACGTATGCGCGCGTCGCGAGCTGTTGGTCTGGACGAGGTGCCACTTCAGGCTGTGCGCGAGTGTTTACCAGTTATCGGCCCACATCTGCTAAAACTTATAAATATGTCAATCGTCACCAAAGTGTTCCCCGATAGCTGGAAAACTGCATGTATTGTTCCCATCCCAAAGTCACGTGACCCTGCCGTTTCGTCCGATTATAGACCGATTTCTTTGCTTAGTGTTTTGTCTAGAATTTTAGAAAAAGTAATTTGTACACAACTGACCGAGTTTTTAAACATCACAGGGCTTCTGCATTCATCCCAATATGCATACAGATCTCGCCATTCAACAGAGGACGCCGTGCTCGCCGCTGTCGAGCGCCTGGTCACCAACATCGACGAAGGCCTTGTATCGTCGGTAACGACGATGGACCTCTCGAAGGCGTTCGACAGCGTCGACCACGGCCTCCTCCTCACAAAATTGTCATGGTATGGTGTAAATGACGTGGACTGGTTTAGGAGTTATTTGAGCGGCCGAAGGCAGATGGTGCGTGGTGGACGGTTGACTTGTCCCGTGACTTGTGGTGTGCCCCAGGGCTCGATTATTGGTCCAGTCTTGTTCATTTTGTTCTCAAACGATTTATATGGATATTTGACCCATGGCCGCCTCATCTCCTACGCTGACGACACCGTGCACGTTGACTGCGCGTCCCCTGACGGACCTGGTCTCGCCGGGCTAAAAATTAGACCATGGAGCTCACCTTGCGTTTCTCAAGTCTTGGTTTGATTCTAACTCTCTCAAAATGAACGCGAAGAAAACTGCTTTCATGCTTGTTGGCTCAAAGAAAAATTTGGCAAAAACGGAAAAATTTCGGTTTGAATTAAATGGTTCCGAGGTGCAGGCCTCGACCAGCATCAAAATCCTCGGCGTCGTGGTGGACCGTGGTCTGTCATGGGACGCGCATGTCTCGAGTGTCTCCAAAAAATGTAACGGTATCCTCGTCTCTCTGTACAAAGTTCGGCATTACTTCACCTCAGAAGCCCTTAAAATTATTATTCAGGCGTACGTGTTCCCACATATCACGTACTGCCTGTGCGTGTGGGGAGGGGCGACCAAGGGTCAACTGGTCAAAATCCAAAAACTGATAAACTTTGCCGCTCGTATCGTCACAGGACTCAAAAAGCATGATCATATAACCCAGGCTCTAAATTCTTTAGGATGGCCGAAGATCGAGACCCTGGTGGCGCGCCGCGACGCCGTAAAGGTGTTTAAGACGCTCAGAGAGGAGGGAGCGCCACCCGAGATACGCGCTATGTTCACCCCACGTGCCGCTGTTTCCACACGCGAGACGCGCGCCTCTGATCGAGGTAGCCTCCACCTGCACAAGTGCAGATTGACCGCCTCTCAGAAGGCTTTTTCGTATCGGGCTGCAGTTGTCTGGAACCGCCTGCCACCACAAGCTTGTGCCGCCCATTCATTGGATGGTTTTAAGACCGCTATGCGAAGTGTGATTTTACCGATGTAGTGTAGTGAAGTGTACTCGTTTTTATCGTATTTTGTATATTATTTGTAACACTGACATGAAACCAGAATAGCCACCTCGTGGATGGTTTTTAATACACTGATTGATTGATTGATTGACTAGTTGCAGGTTACCCACAGTTGTTTATGTATTTGAGAGAAAAAAAGCAAATCAATCAAACATATTTTCTAAAGTGTCACTTTACTATGAATTCCTCCAAATTGTCAGTATTTAAAATAATTAAGTATATTTACGTAATTTATCATTATGCTCTCTGATTGGTCGTGACGTCAGATGGCAGTAGTTCAGGCGATCAAAGTTACTGTGAGGTAGTTTTGGGCGGCTCGGTTGACACATTTCTTTTTAATATGGAGGTTCAACAGAAAAATAAACAGCACACTTATCGCACGGAAATCAAAGCACGTGAAACGGATAATTTAACCAGATGTCGTTTCATTTGTAATCACGCGGCTTTACCAAACAAGCATCAAATTCAAATTGTGGAATTCTACTTTGTGACAAAATCAATAATCTTAACGGAAGTTCAAAAGCATTTTAACGGATCGCTACAGCCAAACGGGTCCTAGGGATGATCTAGATCTCTATCCATACAAGCTCTGGACTCGACAGAAGCTATTTCAGAACAACATTGAGGACACGGTCGCAATTTGCAAGTGGTTTCTGGGGCAGTCTTTAAGTGACTGCAGCCTCCGGATCTGATCCCTCTTGACTACTCCCTGTGGAGGTACCTAAAATAGTTATAGGTGCTTAAAAAGAATCTCCAGACCAGGAAGCAACCAAATGGAGCCGTGGGAGCTGCAGTGCGGTCCATCCCCGCCGACATGTGCCCGTAAGCAGTGGTGAGTCTGAGGAGGAGGGCAGAGCTGTGCCTCAGCCGAAACGGAGCCTATCTCGAACATGTGCTGTAGTGTAAAGGATATTAAGATGACGCTTTGCGTTTTTAATACGCACGGCATAAATCTCCACGAATTTCTGAGCAGTTCGGTGTGAACGGTAAATAAGAGCAAAACGCTTAACCATTTTTGCTTATCACGGGAAACGCCAGGAAACGCCCTGTTTTTCCGGTGGCCGGCGCTTCATTATTGCCATCTGACGTCACAACATCAAGTGCTTTATAAATTATAAACTTGTACACACAAATATCTCTCGAAATATTGATTGTTATGCAAAATGGTGTGTATCACGTTCATCAGCACATTTGTATTATTGTTTTGCAAATATTAACCAAACAACCTGCAACTAGTCCATTCGTCGGAGAGCGAATTCGTTGTGCTGCCGATCGAACCCAAAGTTAATACAGATGATTTACTAGAAATGAACCTGCAACCAGCACATGAAACACAAATTTGATTACATAAAAATGAAAACGGAAGGTCATACATGCACCAACAAAAGGCCCGTCGCATTGGATGTAACTTCGCCTCCATTCTTAGTTTAACCGTACCGAGTTTATATAGCCGCACCACATTGCTAAATTATAGCCAATTTGTCGTTGCCGCACATTCGCCGGCCCTCCGTGAGAACTTTCGTATGTCATCCAACCCACGCAGCGGCCGCCGCCGGTGAAGGTCAGCGGAAATCAGGCGGTCCCCAGCTCCCGGAGGATCCACGGGCGGTAAGGTCGGCGAAATAAGACGCCTTCTGGCTCCCAGAGGCTTACATAGCCCGGTCATGTCCTGCCCACGTCGCGCTTCGCCGTGTTCTCAGGGGGCTCAAAATGCGGTTAGCCAGTGTGTTATATTGCTATATTATTATATTAAATAGGGTTAGCCAGTGTGTATATCCAGCCGCTATATTGCTAGCGGTAGCGACACCTGCATATCGTACATTGGGTTTCATGTCACTTACAGCGATATATTACACCAGTCTGAAAATAATCATGTTTTAGCTTCAAACAAACGCCACCGTCTCAAATCAATAACAACACAAAAGATAATAAGCTGAGTGGTCGGCTGCGACAATCATCACTGGGCTGTTAGCCCACCTCAGAAATACTCAAATTAATCTGCTGAATTACGATATTAATTAGTGGCATCTTTGAAGTCTTCATTAACTTACAGACACTTCAATTTAAACCCAGAGGAATACACACAAAACTTATATGTGGTCAAGGGTAGGATATCAATAACGCTTTTGCCTTTTCGAGACATTTGAGGAATACCACCCATTGCCCTCATGAAAAGCCTCAACTACATACTGCAAGTTGCTGGGCGACATTTTCTCAATATAATAATACATAAGAGTACTGTACATAAGAGTGCAGCAACGTGCAGCATCGATACATGGGTTCGACGGGGAGTAGCGCGCAGGTCGGGCTGCAAACATGACCCCAGCATAGATCAACAGCTATTGCAAATGTGCACAAAACGACACAGCGGCAAACCGGGATGCAAACACGATCAAATGTCTCTTGAACTATGCCATTTATTCTGCATTATTATTGGTCATTCTGGGTCATTCTGAGACCCGGCTAATTTTCGCCATTTCCCCAATGTTCCATGAGTTACCATTTGAAGAAATATGATCATAATATGGCAGTAATATCTTTATTGTATACCAAATATACTAAATGAAAGATCCGAGCTTTCGTGGCTAGCACATTATCAAGGATAATCCTTGATAATGTGCCAGCCACGAAAGCTCGGATCTTTTCATTTAGTATATTTGGTATACAATAAAGATATTACTGCCATATTATGATCATATTTCTTCAACTTATTATTCTCACAATGGCATCAGCTATCATCTCACACATCAAAAGTTACCATTTGGTTTCATATAATTTAGGTGGATTGTTGGAGAATCCCCCGGATGAGGAATCATGCTAAATTAACCGCCATCTGCGGCCACTTGTGTGCTCTAGTCAATACAAACTGCGGTCGCTAAAATGGCCAGAATAAGTCACCACGAACTGCCCCGTCCTGCAGTGACGTCACAAATGGCGTGCTGACAGCAGCTTATCCCGCAAATCGCAGGCTTTGTGATTTTAATAAACACTCTCTAAAAGGCGCAGACACAGCATAAACAACGAAAGAAGCATGACCTCAAACTAAATACAGCTCATAAGCGTATTCTGTTTGTTGTTCCAATGTTACTAATGTCATGTTCTCATTTTATATTTTCGATATTCCCTTTTCACACTATAATAGCATGATAACCTTTACTCACGAACTGTTTGTTGATGTTGTCGCTCTGCTCGAGGTCCTCTT
Source organism: Chirona hameri (assembly GCA_036785665.1). Classification (NCBI taxonomy): domain Eukaryota; kingdom Metazoa; phylum Arthropoda; class Thecostraca; order Balanomorpha; family Balanidae; genus Chirona; species Chirona hameri. Next base: position 243,138 of record JAXIVJ010000125.1, on the reverse strand, counting down.
GGTAGGTGAGCAGGTCTGAGATGGTCTCCACGTTGGTCATGCCGGAGACGGTGAGCAAGATGAAGACGGAGCCGGCCCCGTCCTCCAGCTCACACCACAGACGGTGCGTCTTCTCCCGCTCCAGCTTCGAGATGTCCACCGTCGTCCTGTAGTGACGTCACAAGGGGTCACAGAAGGGTTCATTGTGGGTGGGGTGGGGTGGTGGTGGTGGTGGTGGTGGTGGGGGGGGGGGGGGGGGGGGGTAGAGTTACGGAGGGAATGCGGTGTTGTGTATGATGTGCGGAGAGTGACATTGGTGAGGTCGTGTGCCATCGGGGGCGTAGGGAGGATTTCTCCCAGGTGGGTGGGGCAAATGGGATCAGAGGGGCCCTCGTAGCCAAGGGGCCCCACATAATAACAACAGTGCAATATGTTGTATGTTGTAAAACAACGACAAATAACTTTCGACAACTATTTTTTTCTTAATTTTTGGGAGTCAAAAACTAGAAATATCGCAAATCTGCGATAGCCATTTTTAATATAATGTTATTTCCTTTCTTTCAGCGTTTTTATTTGCAAATTGCTTTAACACTCGATGTTCTACGATTTTTCAAACATTTATAGATTTCCACCAAAAATGGCATGACATGACGTGATTAAAACGTCATTATCTCCCCAAGTACTCCACCATTTGCATTTAAATGTTGTGATAAGACGTATAATTGATGCCGCATAAGGTACTGAAAGGTTGACGTCGATATATATAATTGTTTTCAAGTTATTGAGAAAATCAGGGAGGGGAGGGGCAGATTCTGCCACCTCCAGCGGGGCGCGGGTTAATCAAAATAATATCCTGAATCTTCTTCAATTCGGATTAAGGAAACAACACAGTACGTACATGCCGATTGTGTACATGTACGATGAAGTTACAAAATCTCTACAAAATAGCGAAATAACATGCTCCTTATATCTTGATTTACAGAAAGCTTTGGATACAGTTTGCTTATATTATTTTTTTGTAAAAAAAATAAACCACGTTTTGATACGAGGGGTTTCTACAACACGATAGTCATAGCATAACACGAGCCCCGGAGGGCCTCTGATAATCACACGCCCTGGAGGGGGGGGGGGGCGGATTCCGACCCCCTCCCTAAGATCTCGAAAACCACGCAACGTAGCGACAAGCGGAAAACGGCGTTAGATAGCTCGAGACAATCCCAATCGAAGGTATATGTGTTTTTTAAGGTCAGGTCAATATTGAGGTCACAGAGGTCAGCGAAGGTCATATTTTCCAGTTTTAGGACATCGCTCCAGAACCCCCCCAAATATCTAGGGAACTATGGCAGCTAGGAACAAACGAAAACAAAATCGAAAGTTCTTGAAATATGTAATCGCCATTTGTGTCCTCAAAGTTGAGCTCAGGTCATTAGTTTAGGTTCCAGAGGTCATCAAATGTAAACAAACTGTTTTGGGCATAACAGTTTTTCGCAAATAACTGTTTACCCAATGAGGATAAGGCACTAATTGTTTACGCCATCGTGTTTGTCTCGTCAAGGTGCTTCTAATTCAAAATCGTAGAAGGATGAGAAACATGTTTACATGCTTTGTTTCCTCTTCAGAATTCGAATATTTCCATGGGGGGGGGGGGTCGCTAAGGAAAGTTCGGGCCAACGTGTTTCTCCGGATGTGTGACCATACGAGATCTATGGCCACCTCTGCAGATCGACGCTGCGGTTATTGGCTCGGAAGATAACCAGGGGGGGGGGGGGGCGAAAAACGTCCCCCAGCCAATGGCGTTCGGCCGAGACCCCAGCCAATGCCGGATTATCCCTCGGCCTCCGGGGGGGGGGGGGGGGGGGGGGGGGGGGGGTTCTTGAATAACTTTTTACACATGCAGTGCATCTTGCTGAAATTTGGTAGCTGAGTGTACAACAATTATACGTATGCTGTAAAAATTTCATTGAAATTGGTTAAGTAGTTTGGGAGATAATCATGTTTTGATGACGTCATGTTTTAATGTTGGTAAAAAAATGAGACAATTTGAAAAATCGTAGAAAACAAATTTTTTAAGGAAATTCCAAAAGCAATTAATCAAAGATACAAAATGGCATTCTCTTTAAAATGGTAATCTCGGATTTTCACAATTTTGGGTTTTTGACCCCTAAAATTAAAAAACAAAATGATTTTTTTGGAAAAATCCCCACCAAATCAACATTTTCAAAGATATTTAAAAAACGGAATATATGTGAGAGAACTCAGTATGGAAAATACCCATACCAAATTTCAAAGCAATATCTTCATTTTTGACTGAGTGATGGCTCCCTAAGTGTAAGAAACTGATGACGTCATTTTTTAAGAACTTTTTTTGACTTTTTTTTGACAAGATACGAACAAATAATTACCCTTTTTGTATTTCTGAGCCAAAACTGGTCTAGGAACATGCCTTTTTATTTACATTTATACATTTATAATTTTGAGGTTTGTGAAGAGCAAAATCGCTGTTCTGAACGTGGTAAATCCGAGGTCATTCACTTGACCTGGAAGGTCACTCGTTGACCTGAAACCTACCCTGAAACCTAGACTGTCTGTCAGCCCCCCCCCCGTAGGGCGAAGGTGAAAAAAGCTCTCGTAGGGCGAGGGTTAATACTCGTACATTGTCAAAGCCTTGTACTCCACTCAGACGTTACTAGCATACACTTAAAAACAATGCAAACTTTGACCGGTCTTCCTACGAGAGCCTCACCGGCGCTCGACCGGGAGACCACCCCTACCACCACAGGACCCTCTAAAGGACAGCAGAGGCCCTCTACAGATCGGCAGTGGCCAATAAAGGCCAGCATACGGCCATCTGCAAATCGGCAGGGCCCTCTAAAGGCCAGCAGAGGGCCCTCTACAGATTGGCTGGGACACTCTGCAGATCGACAGGGCCCCTAAAGGCTGGAAGAGGGTCCTGTTCAGGTCGGCAGGACCCTCTAAATTCCGGCAGAGTCCCTCTGCAGATTGGGAGGGCGATCTACAGATAGGCAGTGCCCTCTAAAGGCCGAGAGGGCCATCTAAATGCCGGAAGGGCCCTCTAAAGGTCGACAGGGCCCTCTAAAGGCCGACAGGGCCATCTAAAGGCCGACAGGGCCCTCTATAGATTGGCTGGGGCACTGCAGATCGACAGGGCCCCTAAATGCTGGAAGAGGACCTCTACAGGTCGGCAGGGCCCTCTACATGCTGGAAGGGTCCTCTAAAGCCGGCAGAGGCCCTCTACAGATTGGCAGGTCGATCTACAGATCGGCAGGGCCTTCTAAAGGCCGGCAGAGGGTCCTTTCCAGATTGGCAGGGACCCTCTACAGATCAACAAGGCCCTATCAAGGCCGGCAGAGGGCCCTCTACAACCGACAGGGGCCCTCTAAATGCCGACAGGTGGTCATCTGCAGATTGGTAGGGCCCTTTAAAAGCTAGTAGAGGACCCTCTCCACACTGGCTGGGGACCTTTTGCACGTATTTACCTATACATGCCTTTAACAGACAAGAAAGTGCTGTTATTTATTCGTGTTACGATTTGTTTAGGTTCGTGGGCGATCTTTTATGCGACGTAAGGCGTTTTGCAGGCGCCTGACACAATCTAAAACACTGGGCCCTTCGGCCACAGGGGGACCTCGCTCGGCCGCCAGAGAGGCCCGCCTGGCCTCCAGGGCGGGGGCATGGCCCCCTTTGCCCCCCCCTTGCCAACGCCCTTGTATGCCATTGTTTACTTGATGGTGATGAGAAAAGCTGCATTTGTGAGGCCGTATGCTGCTATAAACTACCGTTGGTCACTGGTGAACAGGTTTGCATTGGCGAGGACATGTGCTACTACCTGTGTATATTGTGGCAGTTGTGAAGAGTCCTGAACATGACCCTTCACAAATTGATCTCGAAGGTTGAAGTATTGCCCAATAGACACGACGAAGAAAATAACGTTTTAATTTGCACCACTAGTCTGGTTTCTGGTTCCATTTGCGACGCTTTCCTCTCCGTTCAATTTATGAGCAATCGGAATCTTTCACAGCTTGGCGAAGTTAGTGGAGCAATAACTCACGGTGACATGGAGTGTGCTTTCAGGTCTTCAGACTATCTGTGAAATTTTACAGACATTCCGCGATTTGTTACTTCAAACAAAACAGGGTGATTGGCGAAGCTCAGCGCGAATATAATCGATCTCGTTGGACGTGTTTCGTACTCGCTACGCTAATTTGCCTGTGCTTTACTAAGGCGGCCAATATTTTCTTTTTTTGTTTTGATAGTCGGCTGACTGTATGAGGGCGTGTTTCGCAGCCGGAACTAAATAAATTAAACACACAAATATACCATTTTGGTGACGACGAAGAACATGTATGTAACCCTGAACATCTGTGATTGTAAATGTCGTGGATTAAAGCAAATCTGTTTTCGTATATGATAAACATGGGAATGAAGCCAGGCTTCTGTCACTCACTTGCCCATGAAGTCATCCTTGCTGCGGGCGTCATGGTCGAACACCTCGAGTTCGAGGATCTGAGAGCTGTCGAACAGGTGCATGTCGAACTGTTCCAGCCAGCGCGGCGTCAGCGTCCGATCCTGTACCTTGCTCTTATACTTCTCCGCCCCCAGCCTGCCGGTGGGGGTAGGGATGGGCGGGCCGCGTGGGCGGGTTAGCACGCATACCGGAAGCCATTAAGGTCAGTAAGCGGCAGCGGATCAATCTGCTGGTTAGACGCGGTCGATATCGGGTGGGATGGCCAGCAGTTCAGCGGTAAAGGCACGACGTGGGCTCGTGGTTACGTGGTTACGTGGTTAGGACTTACCGTCGCACAGACTGGAGAGGATGATCCATATTCACTGCAATAACAGGCGCCTGGTGTCTTGGCGATCTCTCAAGAACTGGACTAAGTACTTTTAATCGCAATGTCATCATCGCATGTTGGCATGTTACAATGCATTGATTTGATCAGGCGAATGTGAAGTTATTACATACCTACCTACTGTTATTCGTGACTAACCGAAAATATTGAACACAATTTTGCTTACAACACAACCAACAAAATGCTCCAGATATGTGTATACAGCTGATTCTTTAGGATCAAAAAGTGCTCAGTGTTCTGCAGTGTACCTGAGTTTGACGTATGGATCACTGGTTTCCTCCCAGTCTCGTACCCCAGTTTGACGTATGGATCACTGGTTCCCTCCCAGTCTCGTATCCGAGTTTGACGTATGGATCACTGGTTCCCTCCCAGTCTCGTACCCCAGTTTGACGTATGGATCACTGGTTCCCTCCCAGTCTCGTACCCCAGTTTGACGTATGGATCACTGATTCCCTCCCAGTCTCGTATCTGAGTTTGACGTATGCATCACTGGTTCCCTCCCAGTCTCGTACCCGAGTTTGACGTATGGATCACTGGTTCCCTCCCAGTCTCGTACCTGAATTTGACGTATGGATCACTGGTTCCCTCCCAGTCTCGTACCTGAGTTTGACGTATGGATCACTGGTTCCCTCCCAGTCTCGTACATGAATTTGACGTATGGATCACTGGTTCCCCCGAGTTTCGTATCTGAGTTTGACGTATGGATCACTGGTTCCCTCCGAGTCTCGTACCTGCATTTGACGTATGGATCACTGGTTTCCCTCCCCCCCCCCAGAGTCTCGTACCTGAGTTTGACGTATGGATCACTGGTTCCCTCAGAGTCCATCGCCATGAGATCCTTCGCCTCCACCAGCACAATGGTCACTACACTGCTCCACTGCTGGTTTTTCAGCTTCTTAGAGTCGTTGCTCCTCGAGCTGGCGCTCGTCAACTGAGGAAGGACACAGGTCACAGATCACAGGTCACAGGTCACAGGCCACAGGTCACAGGTCACAGGTCACAGGTCACAGGTCACAGGTCACAGGTCACAGGTCACAGGTCACAGGTCACAGGTCATACGCCATAGGTCATAGGTTACAGGTCACAGGTCACAGATCACAGGTCACACGTCACACGTCACAAGTCACAGGTCATACGCCATAGGTCAACAGGTTACATGTCACAGGTCACAGGTCACATGTCACATGTCACTGGTCACAGGTTACAGGTCACAGATCACAGATCACAGGTCACAGGTCACAGGTCACATGTTAGAGACTACATATCACAGGGCACGTGTACAGGTTACAAACCATAGGCCATATGCTAAATGATGCAAGTCATAGGCCATAGGTCACAAGTCACGGGTTAAATATATGACGGTCCATAACTGGGAAATAATCAGATACGGTTCAAGGTCACTGGTAAAAGGTCGCGGGCACCAATTAAATGGCCAACGGCAAGCGGCTTGCAGCCCGCTTGCGACAATGCGCAGACGAAAGGCGCTAGGTGCAGGCCACTACGTGTCTGATGGAGACGGCCTAACCCTGATGGATGTTCTGGTTCAGACTCACTAGGTTGCAGCCTGTTCACGTCAGCCAGTCAGAAGCGATGCAGTGCAGAGTGTTCAGTTATGTGTTCTCCAGTGTGGTGCTCACTCGAATGGTTAGTCCCGTGTTGCGTTTAGTGTTGGAGGGATATTTCAGTGCAGTGGTGGCATTTCAGTGCTGTTCTCAGTCAAGGGGGAATTGAGTGCATTGGCAGTGCAGTGTTCAGTGCGGAAATCAGTGTTGCATTCGCTGAAATGTCCAGTGCATGAAGTGGTGGTGAACACGGTTACAGTAGCGTTAGGCCCACTATCCTACGGTATCAATAAACATTTAAATTCATTAAAAAAAATGTTACCATGCGCAAATATAAGCAGTTACCTGTCGAGGACATCAGAATACCGGGAAATCATTATGCAATTAGAAGCCACACCATTGCCATGTTGAGCCAGCGCTTGCGGTGCAATAGCATACATCATACTCGAATTCAGGATCCTAATTCGCATTACTGGGAAGAAAAGCTGACGAGCTTCATGCGAATTCGTAGCAGCATGTGACAGCGGCTGATAAGTTTTGCCTTAGTAATAACCCCAATCATGTTAATCAGGCACTAACAAAGACATGCATATCAGTGTCCTTGCCTTTGTTACACAGTCTGTGGGCGTGAAGCTATGTCTGTGAAGCCATTCTCTAATCCCGGCTGGATCCTGCGCCAGCAAAGACATTAGGAAAAGAAGTAAGCATACAGTTAATTATAATTTTGTAAAGAGATTAGGCGGATAAGCCCTTGTTTCCAATGTTGACTTCTTCAACAAAATTAGGAATGTTTTTTTTCAGAATAGGGTGATGGAAGCAAGCTTAAGCTGTGTGCAAGTAAGGTTGTGAGAAGCTGGCTTGCGAATGGTTGTGTCGGACGCATAACATACAATTTTACTCTGAACTATCTCAATAGCCGCTTTCACGCTGGATTTTGCGTTTGGGGCGATTGGGGAGTTTGGGGCGTTTGGGGCGATTGGGGCAAGTTGGGCGTTTGGAGTAAATGGGTATATAGCTTGTAAGAACACGGTTTTCCCCGGTGATTTTTGGTATCAATCACAATTTTATGAATTAATGTATAAGTATATGCTCTTACAATGCAATATGTATCGTTAGTTTGCTTTGAATATTCAAATTCATGAGCAAATCTGGCAATTTTGGGTTGTGTTAGTTCCTTCTACAAAACATACCGGAAAAGCATACTAGATAATCAGCTTTGATTAAATAAAATGCGCAATTGACAGTTAGTTAGGGTAAAACTGAAGATATTAATGCAAAAAAAACAACATTATGATGAAAAATGCAATCACCATATACCATTTATTTCGGCAAATCCACGCAATGGTGGCTCTTCCTTGCCTTTCGTCAGATTATAAAGTACATTGTAGGGACACATGCAGACATTAGACATATACACAGGTTGAAATGAACATGATAAAACGACAGAGACAATGACAATGTGATGGTAACCAGGATCGCTCAGTCACCCGCATCCAGTAAAAGTCGTTTGAGAGCGTGATGGAAACCTGCGACTGACATTGCGCGCATTTCCACCGGGAGCGCGTTGTACCACATAGGTCCACGATACAAGAACCGGCGCCTCCCAGTCTCTGTCCTGACAGATGGCAGGTCAAAAGCATAGACACACCTTCATGTCAAAACACCTTCATGTAATCACATGTCAAAAGCATAGACACACCTTAATTCAACGTCGCTTTGTCCCGCTGAGATCGTCCAATTTAGAGCGATAACTTCGTTGGTTTCCGAAAACCGGAACAATCCGGAACATTTCGGAACATTTCGAATCTCACCGAATGATTTTGATTTTATTAATTTATGAATTGATGAATCTCACAAAAAGCTGAAAAGACCTCAGAAAAAGCACTTATAAATCCATGAAACATGCTGGCTTTCTGCAACCACTGGCACTGAAAACGCAAAAATGGCTGCTCTAGATCGAACGGACGCTATTGCTGGGCGCAGAACACAGTTCTGCGCATGCGCAACGTGACGTCAGGCGACCGGCCGGCCCGTCACCATGGTGACCGGGCGGCGGCGCCTGCGCAGAGCCAGCGCAGGCCGGAGCCGGCATTCCCGTCATCTTACAACACATGATCAAAATGAAATCGCTAATTATCACTCATCCTTGCATTCAAAAGTGAATATGACTGAAAATATGAATGGACTATCTAGTTTTAATTGAAATAAGCTATTATTCCTGAAAACCATGTCGTAGCAAAATATGACAATTTCTCGAACCCCGCACTTCCGTGATTCGAGCAAGATGGAGTCACACCAAACGCGCCTAACCGCCACAGCCACCTGGCATCACCAGAGCTAGTTTAAGATGAAATTGTTAATTTTAAGTAAACTATGGTGTTATCGTTAAAATGGAATTTCCAGAAAAATGCATGAATTCAGAAAGTTGCGATTGATACCAAACATCACCGGGAAAAGTCGTGTTCTTACGAGCTATAGACCCTTATACCCCAAACACATTAATCGACACAATACCCCAAACACCCCAAACACCCCAATCGCCCCAAACGCAAAATCCTTCGTGAAAACGGCTAATAGGTGTGCAACTGCAGAGCACTCGTAATGGTCAATAAACGCCTTCAATAAATACAATATTGACTTATTGTAATTGAATAAATTACAAGCTTACGTTTTATTTTTATTTTTAATAGGACCTCGGTGCCCGCGGTTAATGCCGTTTTAAGGTAATTGTGTAGCAGATTCAACACAAAACTGATAAATGTAGCTTATTTGCCGTTAGAATGTGAGCTCCGAGCCATTCTAATATCTTGGTAGTTGGTGATAATACTTGACACACGCACATCATCTATTTATGTATGACTAATTGCAAGAATATGTATCAAACTTTTGAGCGATTATATATGTGCGTAAATCCTTTTCATCCTTGTTACAATACGTCTAATTGTTGAGATGGCTGATGTTGCCGAATATAGCCGCTTTGTATTGAAATTTCGTCTTGGTTTCTGTCTCTTCATCTTAAATGCACGTAGTTTTAGCGGTTTTAGTCACTATGCTATTTTGTAAAATACAAATGTTTGCGATTTGTGTAAACGTAATTATTACTTTAAACGTCCTTTCATTGACATTTCCTTTGAAACGTCATTTTATATTACTTAAAACACTTCAAAATGACGAGCTTGATGACAATGTTTAAGCTGCGAGGTGTTTAAAGCCGATATGTTTTTTTCAGGATGTTTTTCAGGATGTTCGCTCTGTTCAGGTCACTTTATTCATTCTTTTCTTCTCAGTCCTCCATCCTATCGGGCTTAACCCACGCATGGCCGGGGGTATTCGCCAAACACGAACGGCCGGGAGGGGGGGGGGGGGGGGTGATCTCAGCTCCCCCCCTAAGATCTCGAAAACCACGCAACGTAGCGACAACTGGAAAACGGCATTAGATAGCTCGAGACAAGCTCTAAGAGGTCATCAAGGGTCAGATTTTCCTGTATTAGAACTTCGCTCCAGAAACCCCCAGATATCACAGGAACTATGGTGGCTAGGAACAAACAGAAAAAACAAACAATGGAAAGCTCTTGAAAAATGCAATCGCCTACGTGTCCTCAATTTTTATATCAGGTCAATAGTTTAGGCTCCAGTGGTCATCAAAGGTCAAAAAGGCTATTTTTTGGCAAATCTGTTCTTCGAAATCACATTTTACCTAATAAAGATAGGGCAATAGTTTTGACACCATCGTGATTTTTCTCGTCAAAGCGCTTCGAATCATATTCATGTTGACCAGATTAGGTCCACATATACATTTGACATCAGGTCAAGGTCCAGTGGTGACCCAAGTAGGTCAATTTATATATTTGGAGACGTGCCTCGATCAGACAAACACAATAGTACCGGTTTCACTTCTCTATCTTCATTCAGTCGAGAGTTATATATACAAAAAACAATGTTGGTGACCTCTGATGAACTCGGCTGACCCTGTGGAGGTCACAGAACAAAAATTGCACCTGGGTCATCATTAATGGCCTATGATAACATGATCCAGAAGGAATTGGGCTGATATCATGCGCATCCTCGGAATAGGAAGCATTTGGATATTTCCCCATTGACTTATAATGGAGAGGTCACGAAATTGACCCGACCTAGGGTCACCGATATAAAAAATCCGAGATTAACGAATTGTAGGTATCTATGGCATTATGAAATCCTGTATGTTTGAAACCGATCGGCTAACAACTGTGGCTGTGGTACGACAACACACTTTTTGGATGTGGGGTCACGTGACCTGGCCTGGTGACCTGACCTAAGATGACCCGAGGTGAAAAATCCAGACTATGTGGATAATTGATGCCCGAACAGCTGTGCCAAATTTGGCGGCGCTGCGCGTCGCCGTTTCCCCGCTATTCAGGAAAAACCGGAGAGGGGGGGGGGCGGAAATCAACCCCGGCCGTGCGCGTGTTAAGCTAGCCGTTTCCGAATGCTGTCAAGTACAGGTGATGACTAAAATACAGATTTCCAGGCAGAGCTGACACTGAGAGAGCATAGCCTCACATGAAGTGCAATAGATTCTGCGTGGGATCTTCCAATTATAACTTTTCGTCTATTCTGGGAATACCGATATCAACCTGGTATCAATAATGGTATCAATAATGGGGATTGGAACAGGTACTGTGTTTTACGCATAACAAATTCAGCGTATTTTTCGCGATTTTTCGATATACTTTCACACACATCTTAGACCGCCTTAAATCCTAAAACTTTCTCTTAACTTTTTATATTAAAAACAAACATTCTTGATTTTGTTTGTGACGTTACGACACTAGTGATTTGTGACGGCACTTTTGACGCATATGCGATTGTGACGCTAGTGCGATTTCACATGTTTAAAGCCATTGCACAACAGTGGGGGTTATTTTAGATCGGGAAGAATCGGGACTCTGGTGGGCAAATCGCGCAAATGTAATCAATTTTACCTAACTTTTTTTAAAAATAAATTTAGTCCGAATGTGTTTTGAATGGATGGATTTCCGAGGTCAGGCCCCGCGCTAAGCATAGCTTGTTGCGCAGGCCCTGACCCCACCACCGATCAAGCAATTCCTGGCGTCCGGCATAATTTAGAAGCGAAAGTTGTACGTGCCCGACATACCTGGACACGGTCCGCCCCGCCCTCTGACGTCACCTGACCGTGCCCCCGCTGACACCGGCATCAGGCCATCCCAGTCAGGGGCAAATAGCGAGCACCGAAGCGACTCGAACCCGGGCTGCCACTACCGGGTGAGGTCAGAAGTATTTGTATTTGTATTTGTATTTGACGTTGGACCCCATCCACGCCGAAGCGGGCTATTCCGGAGCCACATACAAGCATGGACAACACGAATGGTACACTCATCCTAATATAAAATGAAGACAGTTTCACTACAGCACATACTCCCATACAGCACATACTTCAATACTCTCACATACACATTACATCACATACACTGCAATGCTCTCACACGCACATTACGTTATATACATCAGGCTACTCTGGTTGAGGCATGTTCTGTATCGCTCTTTTGAATGCGGCCGGAGCTCTACCGATTGAGCTACAGGGGTGAACTGCGTTAGTAAGGCAACTTTGCCTAAACTAACGTCACCAAATCTAGCCCCCCCCCCCCAAAAAAAAATCCCTGTTGCTTTTCGCTCTCATGTTTTTCCAGTTATATTTCGAACATGTCAAAAGCGTTAGACAGGCATATGTAAAGTACTCACCTCTCCATCTTCTTGCACCTGAACTCTGCAGACACAAATTCATCAGAAGTGTGCAACAGCCGACGCTCCAAGCTTGGGTAGGTTCTGGGAGGTTGATTTTTCAAACTCAGGTTCTAAAGTAATGCGTTCCGGAACTTTTGACATCTTAACCCTCGCCAGTGCAGGGGGGGTTACCCCCCCCTCGGTTTTTCAGGAATAACTCGCGTGAATATCAACCGATTGCGATGAAACTTTCAGTACCCTACTTCTGAACAATTTGACACATATTCTGAAATTGTTAAGTTGTAGGTCACATGACCCGTGACCTTTAACCTGTTTTTCAAGGTCATGTCAGGCGCAACTGGCGTCCCGTAGTATTGATCCTTGTAACTTGTGCAGTTTCATAGGGTTTGTTGTTCAGGAGCATATGCACAGGTGTTTCCAGGTGACAGTTGTGGTTTCCATTGAATTTGTGACCTCGATTGACCTTTTCAGAGGTCAACCGAGGTCACTGACCTCCGATGACCTCATTACTTTTTTGGCTTCTGGCAGTTTCTAGGACATTGTGTGACGCTGATTTCAAATATGGGATCCATTTTACATAATTATATGTTCCAGTGGGGTCATTCGCCCCAACAGGTCCACCGATGTCACTGACCTCAAATGACCTGAAATGACCTTTTTGGAATTTGGCAGTTTCTAGGACATTTTGTGACGCTGATTTCAAATTTGGTACCCATTTAGCATAATTATATGCTCATTCGCGATTCTAGTTCGATTAAATTCAATTTATACGCATTTACAATTTGGTTGCATTTTGTGTCATTGACATGACCTCAGAGATAACCTAATGAACTAGGACCTTAAAATCGGTTATCATTAGCTTTCTCTCGTGACAAACAACACGCTCGTTTTGTAATCGAAGCTCTAGCTCAATTAGGGGCGAAACGCTAGGGGGTTGTACCCCTCCCCCTCTGCACGGTCACGCACCGATCGGACGCTGCACGGGCAAAGGTTCAACCTTGAAAGTATCAAATCTAAACTCACTAACCATCAAACATTTATTAAATAAAAACACTTCGAACCAAATCACTTTATGTCGCTCTGATGGATTCCTACAACTCCATTGAAGGTGATTCTTTTGCAACTGCGCTGCACGCTCGCACTGTTATTTCTTAAAACAACTCAGGTTCTGGACTATTAAGTTTAGGCATAACTGTTGACATTTTTAGACTTAAAAAGTACGATAAGCTACAACTCTAAAAAAAAGCACTGCGGAAGATATAGACTTTTCAAAACGAATCACTACTAAGACGCTCCGATTCAGGTTCGCGCATGCATTAAATCTCGAACGCATTTACCATATACAAAATGTTTTTACCGCCGCGCAGAAGATGTCGCGTCAGCGTCATTTCCGGATACGCATTTCACTAGTGTCGTGACATCACAACTACAAGGACATGATCTTAATGGGGTGGGGGACAGGTAGTGGGTTTTTGCATATAACAAATTCATCATATTTGTATCGATTTTTCGATATACTTCTCACACACATCTTAGACCGCCTTCTGTCCTAAAACTCCCTCTTTACTTCTCATATTAAAAAAAACTTTCTCGATTTTGTTTGTGACGTCACGACACTCATGATTTGTGACGGGACTTTTTTATTTTCACTATGGTCGTGACGTCACAAATACAAGGACATGAGCTTGATTGTTTCAGTTTTTAATCATTTTTGAGTTCATCTCGCATTAAAAAAAAAAATGTATTTACATTATGAAACATTATCCTTGTTTTTATGAACCCCAAAAATTGGTACCTTACAAAATTGTCCCCAACCTCATTACCAAACCCCAAAAAAGCACAAACGGAAGCAAGATACTAACCGACATTTTCACTCACTTTGGTCCGTTCTATTATTTCCTTTGCTAATCACAATTATTACTTGCAAAATGACATTAATGAACACATATACCTATAACAAATAACGACTTATTTTATCGTGGCCAACTTCACATGAAAGAAAAACTTCTCACTTGTTCTCGTTCCTCTTTGGACTTAGGCACCAGATTTGCAACGAGTGTGATGCTGCCCTGTTCGCCCGACTTGGAGTCCGACAGGGTCAAGGTCATCTCTTGCTCCCTGAAAGCATCAGATGTCAGATGTTAAGAAGGATTTGTGGGCTTTCCTCAATCAGACAGTCTTCGCTCTATAAACAGATGTCACATGGAACGTTATGGTGAATGATTGTTATCTATCGGTTGTCTTACCTTATTGTGCCTTTGTACGAGAGATGACTTGGCAGTGTATGATTTTGCAGAGTAAACGTGTATGTCAGCGTATGTCAGTATAGTAATGCATCGACTGTGTTTTAGTACGTAAGTGATTCAATGTTCCCACTAGAGGACGTGTTGAAGTGTTTGACTCGTGACAGTGTTCTTGGTTTTGACGCTAAAAACGGTGACGTTTTCATCATTCTCTGATGTTTATTTTTTAATCGAAACGCGTTAGAATTGTTCGGCTTTTCTTTTGATTAAATTAATATATTATTAGCACAACTGAAAATTTTGAACAACTTTTACAATAAATTGTTATACATAATTTTTACGTTTTGTGTGCAAAAATGAAGACATTTCGTCGATTTTTTTGTTTCTCTCGAGTTATAGCGAATTTAGTGACGTCACTACACACGAGTTTTACACCAAAATCAGCTAAACTTTGCCAGTCCGTACAAATGCTACATTTGAAGCAAAATGCAATCTAAAAACGCCAAAAGATCGCAAATTGCATAAACGGCCAGTTAGTAGCCGTTTGCGATCGCAGATCGCAAACGGCTACTAACTGACTGTGTAAAATTTGTGAACATTTCAGTTTTTGACCCCCCAAAACTAAAAAAACGTTGTTTTTTTTTGGGGGGGGGATTATCACAAAATCGAAATGTTCTGAAACATTACAAAAAACGGAAGATATGTCAGATAACCATATATATGCAACTACCATACCAAATCTCAAGTTGATGTCTCCATTTTTGACCGACTTATGTATGGGTGGGACTAAAGTATGGGTAACTCATGACGTCATATTTTGAAATTGCGTTTTTTTGCTTTTATTGACTAGATACATACACACATTTCACATCATATTTACTTCACGTAAATGAAGTCAGGTGGTAAAAGGACTATCACTATCGAATTATACGTGGAAAATAACTCATAAAACATGTGTTGCATGACTTTCGTAGATATTTTGAGCATAGTGACCTTTTGTGACCTGACATTGACCTTGACCTTGGCCAAAAATCTCCCTTTAGCTCATGCGGGATGTGTATCATACCTGTGGCAGCACTTTGAGTGAAACTGGTCGCAATCGAAGGCTTTGGATGGAAATTATGGCCCATAAACTCAAATACGCCGATTTTGACATGTGACCTGACTGTGACCTGACATTTGACCTCACTTTGACATTTTTGAGCATGTTTTAGTTCGTCTCATTGAGAGCTTTCGATTACCGTCTTGCGCGTCTCGCTGAGATTATTGGTTCAGAAGATAACTAGGGGGTTATCTTCTGCCCCCCCCCCCCCCTCCAGTCAATGGCGTTCTGCTGAGACCCCAGTCAATGCCGGGTTAAACTTAGCTATCTACTTGGAAGCGTTCAAATTCTTTTGATACCAAGCTTCAGCTTAAGTGGACAATTTAGAGAAAGATTTCGAGAAGAAAAAAACAGTTCACCTGCACATGCATCCAATTTGTCTGAGTTGTTGGGTGGAAGATTGTAAATAGTAGTTCTCACATTTTTACTGGTGGTAATTATCATCCTGATATTTAGTGGCTATAGAGATTAATGATGACATTAACATCGATCGATATGACTTACTTGCTGGGCTCCAAGACGCTGATGTCAAGTTCGGCCTCTCCCATGAAGTCATCATTCATGCCCCAGTCGTGGTCGTACACCTGGCGGCCAGGACGAGGTCAGCACGGGAGTACTGTCATCGGAAGGTGCATGTTAACAGGGAGGCAAAGGCAACACGTTAAATAGCGCCTGGTATCAGTGTCGACGTGCTATGCTCTGAAAAACGCAGGGCGTTGACCTGTCAGTTATTTTGACTGACCAATGACCATGGCCTGAAGAGGTATGTCTGACCTTAGGTTTGACCTAAAGTGGCACAAGTGACTGGGCTTGCCCTGCAGAGACACGTGACCTTGCCCTGCAGAGACACGTGAGACTGACCTTGCCCTGCAGAGATACGTGAGACTGACCTTGGCCTGCAGAAGCACGTGAGACTGACCTTGGCCTGCAGAGACACGTGATACTGACCTTGGCCTGCAGAGACACGTGAGATTGACCTTGGCCTGCAGAGACACATGAGACTGACCTTGCCCTGCAGAGACACGTGATACTGACCTTGCCCTGCAGAGACACATGAGACTGACCTTGCCCTGCAGAGACACGTGATACTGACCTTGCCCTGCAGAGACACGTGAGACTGACCTTGGCCTGCAGAGACACGTGAGACTGACCTTGCCCTGCAGAGACACGAGAGACTGACCTTGCCCTGCAGAGACACGTGATACTGACCTTGCCCTCCAGAGACACGTGAGACTGACCTTGCCCTGCAGAGACACGTGAGACTGACCTTGGCCTGCAGAGACACATGAGACTGACCTTGCCCTGCAGAGACACGTGATACTGACCTTGCCCTGCAGAGACACATGAGACTGACCTTGCCCTGCAGAGACACGTGATACTGACCTTGCCCTGCAGAGACACGTGATACTGACCTTGACCTGCAGAGACACGTGAGACTGACCTTGCCCTGCAGAGACACGTGAGACTGACCTTGCCCTGCAGAGACACGTGAGACTGACCTTGGCCTGCAGAGACACGTGAGACTGACCTTGCCCTGCAGAGACACGTGAGACTGACCTTGCTCTGCAGAGACACGTGAGACTGACCTTGAACTGCAGAGACACGTGATACTGACCTTGCCCTGCAGAGACACGTGAGACTGACCTTGGCCTGCAGAGACACGTGGGACTGACCTTGCCCTGCAGAGACACGTGAGACTGACCTTGGCCTGCAGAAGCACACACATCTTACCTGGACCATGGGTACAGTAAGTATGGATAGGTAACTCAGCCAATTTCTATCGTTACCCGCGACCACGCGCAGCCACTGCCGTTTCTCGTACTACAAAACGACAGCTATAGTATACCGCCCGCCCCGTGGTAGGCCGCAACGCTCAGACGGCCGCCCCGTCGCATGGTTTCTCGCCTTCGGTGATTGTGGGATGAACCAAATTAAGTTGAAATGCATTCGAGAAGCTCTCACAAGCACTTATGACATGTTGGTT
>JAXIVJ010000125.1:155652-220652 GCA_036785665.1 Chirona hameri | reverse complement strand
CATGGCTGCGGCCTGTGGCTATACTCCGGGTAAATCGACACGACAAAGCACTGTAACTTCATGGACGAGTGACCATGTATGGTTTATGGCTGGCCACAGAATTTCGGGGAATGACCGGCTTAATAGATTACCAGACCATCAGACCGTGTTCCCGCCTCACTCGGACCACATGAGACTCCCACGCGGCCTGCGGGGACCATTGGCGCCAGGCCCGCCAATCTATGACGCCAGGAAAACACCAGTGACCAGCACTGCGACCAAGTCTGAGTGTTCAAACACTGCTGGCAGCGGACTGTTAACTGTATTGATGTATTGTATTTATGTATTGCGCATCGCTGTGGGCTCCAATCAAACCATTGGCTTTTACCGCTACAGTGTCAAACCGAGTGCATTCTGCTGCTGACGCATTGTCAAGATGCAAAATGACATTCACTCGTGAAAATCATAAGACGTAAAATGCAACAGGATAAAAGTAAAGATAAAAGCAATATGAAAAATAGAAACAATATGAATGTGAAGAGTCAAAAGCACAGAGGGACGATAGGGATGATAGAACACATGCACGCGTGAGTGACACAATTCAGTGGACATTGGGTCACCGGAATTGATTGAGTCACATTCAGCCTATGGCGGGGAGACCAGTGCCAGAGATGATTGAAGTCAGTGTGTGTCTCATGGAGCGCGTTGTCAGCTCTCGCGGCTTCCGTTTAACCCTCAGGAGAGTCGAGAGGTACGGCTGCAACAGTCAGGTTGTGGCCGCTGACATGTGCTGGAATGACACTGGCTGTCACGTGAGTGTCAGTTACGTGAGTGGCAGTCTGGTCGGTCACGATGTGATCGATCAGCGGCGGTGTGTCGCCTGGGTGTGTCGGTTGTGGAATCAGCTGCACCAGGCTCAGTTCTGTAAGCAGTGCTGAGTAGAGGTGTACAGTCGGGCGGTTAGACCGCGGTTAACCGCGGTTACGGGCGGTTACGGGCGATTACGGGCGGTTACGGGCGGTTACGGGCGGTTACGGGCGGTTACGGATTTGATACCATGCATGTTGCATAACATAATGCAGAAAAATAAATCAAAAGGTGAACATTTCCCTTTAAAATATAAACAATAAAGACGACATTGCGTAGACCTCGCAGAAAAGGAAATGATGCCACACATTAAATATATAATTTCCGTGACATCGAACAAACATCAACAGAGAAACTACGCGGGCAACGGCATGGAAGCTACACGAAAGTTGTGTTACCAAGATTATTATCACATTTTGTAGTACCTTTTTCAGTTTTTGCGCGCCTGAAGCTCTTCAATCTCCATGCATTTTACCTATTTCACCAATTACCCTTTTCCAGTTGACTTGTTATGCTAAAAATGACACGGTTATTGAACACTCAACAGGTACGTTTGTTACGTTTGAAAAGTAAAACACATTATGGGTACATGCGATTGCAGGCGGTTACAAAATTCGTTTGCTGCGGTTACGGGCGGTTGCGGATTCGAGTCCTACGGTTACGGACGATTATGGATTCGATCTCCACGGTTACGGTCGGTTGCAGTTGCTATTTGTTTAACCGTGTAAACCTCTAGTGCTGGGTACCGCACTGTATCCGGTCTCTACGGTCGAAGCAGGTCGATATTTACGTCTCCCAGCAGGAACATCGGCCTCCCGTGTCGAGAGCCTCGAGCGAGCAGAGAGAGCCCAGCTCGTCCGACTGCACCCGTCCGGCGACCGATAGATAGCGCCAATGACGAGTGACGCCGGGCCGGCCACCGGAGGCCGACAGCATCAGCCACATCGTCTCGAGGCGGCTGGTGGTCGGTGTTGCAATCTTCATTTGTGTAATGCTGAGGTAGTCCCTGGCCAGCACCGCGAGCCCGCCACCGCGTGCAGTTTTCTGACCGCGCTTTGGCTGAGTGCGATCCTGGCGAAATACACTGTATCCCGGGAAGAGAAGAATGCCGCTTTTTATGCCCACCGTGAGCCAGGTCTCCGACAGACAAAGTATATCGATATTGCGATGTTGCAGTATCATCCGGGTTTCGTCCATTTTCGGTGGTAGTGATCGGATGTTAACCGGCATTGACTAGGTTCCTCAGCCGAATGACATTGACGAGGGGGGGGGGGCGTTAACCCTATTTGTAACAGGGGGGGGGGGGCGGATTCCGCCCCCCCCCCCCCCTCATGTTTTTTTTTCGCAGATATCTCCAGAACGGCTAGGAGCAGGTCTATGCAATTTTGGGTCTTTTCATAGAATTGAATACCGGATTTGGAGTCAAAATTTTGAGTTCTTAACCTGAACAGAGGCGGTTCCAGGGCACAGTTTTGGGTGGGTTCGGAGGCGACATTTGGCGATAATTCGGAAATGCGATCTTCACGGTTTCTTTTTAACTGGCTCAAGTATGAAGGAGTTACATCGGTTTACGGTGATTGCAACAAGTGCAAATTAGTTGATGTTAATGAAATATCATAAAAATTGCATGGCAGAGGCGGTTTCAGGGTCTTGAAATGGGGGGGGGGGGGGGTTCCAGGAAGTATTAAATGCTTGGCTGGAAGCTAATAGAGCAATGCAAGGGACATTTATAGCTATCAAGATGTATAAGATATCTTCTGCTTCCATTATTTGCATAATTTATTACATATAGTTTTCAGGGGCGTGTTCAGGCACATGAAAGGGGGGGGGGGTGACTGGCATGGTGATGACGATATACCAGCGATAACGGCGCAATAGACGTTTAGCTTATAATGATATATGCACCTATGAGGCCGGAAAAGGGAATAAAGTCATTTTTTTCAGAGGCGCGCTCAGGAATGGAAGAAAGGGGGGTCATATTATTGCAAGGAAAGTAAGAGGCATGGGCGTACAATGACATAACATACTGCAGTTTTCGGATGAAAAACGCACCACAGGCTACTCTACGAACGATTATAAGATAATAGGCGAGTCCAGGTAGGGTAAAAAGGGGGGTAAGCAATGTTAATTGAAGTTGTAGTGAAATACTCACTGTTGACTAGTTAGTATCATAATAGCGGATAATATACTTATCAAAAGGTCTTGCGCCGCCCCAGTTTGGATCCTGGATACGCCTATGATGAAGTACAACATGCAAAAAGGAATCATCTACGATCAGTAACATATTTATAGTGCTGGGTAGCAACTTGTCTGCGGTTAATATTTTTTCCCAATTTGACCTCCCTTTTTCACTAACCTGGTACCGCCTATGGCAAAATATATGATTTATAACTGTTTTTATAATGTCACAATCATATAACATTTCATCTATAAAAAAAATCAAAAAATGGTTTTATTACGCATTTACTTCACCCCCAGATTGAGTGACCTGCACACGCCTATGATTTTTGCATTTTCAAACGTCAACATAATATATCAATTTCCAATTCAATCTCTATCGATTCCTATTAGTTGTGTTAAAATCGGTCGATAAACATGAAAGCTATGTTGGATCAAAAATACCACTAAAATTTGTAGTTTCCCCCCCCCCCTGTTGCCCCCCTATCAAAAATGTAGATATTTTTATTATTTAAAAATGTAGATCGTGTTGAGGGGAACCAAACACCGTTTCATTTTTGAAAATCGGACGGGTAGATCTCGAGATTTCCGGGGGGGGGGGGCGGAATCCGCCCCCCCCCCCGTTACAAATAGGGGTAGCCAGGAGCCTGTTACAAATAGGGTTAAACGCCCCCTGGTTATGTTCCGAGCCAATGATCACAGAGAGACGCGCAAGGCGGCATTCAAAAGCTCTCAATGAGATGAATCTAAAGCATTCTCAAGAATTTCAAAGTGAGGTCAAATGTCAGGTCACGGTCAGGTCAAATGTCAAAATCGACGTAATTTAGTTTATGGGTCATACTTTCTAGCATAAGCCATCGATTACGACCATGATCACCCAAAGTGCTGCCAAAGATATTATACACATCCTGCATGGGCTAAAGTGAGATTGTTAGGAATGGTCAAGGTCAAGGTCAGGTCACAGCAATTAATTATGCGCAAAATATCTACGAAAGTCATGCAACACATGTTTTATGGGTTATTTGCCACAAAGAATTCGATAGTGACAGTCATTTTACCAACTGAATTAATGTACGTAAAGTTATTGTCAAGTTCAGGTCACTGAAGGTCAAAATTTGAAATTGATAAATATAAATAAAGAAGGCATGATGATGGACCAGTTTTCTCTTAGGAATACAGTGCTGTCATTCATTTGTCTGTATCTGGTCAATACAAGCCAAAAAACACAATTTCACAATATCACGTCATGAGTTAACCATACTTTAGATGTCATAAGTCAGTCAAAAATGGACATATCTGTTTTAAATTTGGCATAGTGGTTGCCTATGTATAGTTCTCTGACATATCTTCCGGTTTCTGGAATAGTTTATAAAATGTTGATTTTGTGATGATTTGCCCCCCCAAACAATGTTTTTTTTTTCGTTTTTGGGGTAAAAACTAAAATGTAAAAGCATTCGAGATCGCTGGCTTGTAGCTCTTGCAATTTGCTATCTTTTGGCGTTTTTCGACTGCATTTTGCTTCAAATGTGGCATTTGTACGGCATGGCAAAGTTTAGCTGATTTTGGTGTAAAACTCATGTGTAGTGAGGTCACTAAATTCGCAATAACTCGAAAAATTTAGACGAAATTTCTTCATTTTTGTACAATAGACGTAACCATGATTTATTAGAAGGTACCCGAAGTTTTACGTTGTTAGCGCTATTAGTTTTTCAGCTATTGCGAAAAATAACCAGGGGGCGTTAAACGCCCCCCCCCCCACCCACATTCAATGGCGGGTTAAGGCCCAGCTTGAGCGAGGCGCGTCGCTCTCCGCTGGCCGGTGTAGGCGCCTCGTCGTCGATGAGGGCGTGGTCATAGTCGGTCCGTCACTGGTCCGTCCATCGGTCAGCCTGCCGCGGCCCTGCGCACCGCTGCTGCAGACGGCGGCCGCCCTCCTCCCTCGACGCTGGCTGGGACCACCTCTGTGCGGCTGCAGCCGCGCAGGCCGCTCCGGTGGCGATCTGACCGCGGGCAGGTCCAGCCTTAGAATTTGGGCCATTTTCTGGACTTTTTGGGTCCGAAGAATTTTGCTCTCTTCATATTTGTTCAGGAAATTTGCTCTTTTTTCGCCTGATCTTACCGACATTGTAGTTAACATATAATTAAATTTTCCTCGCAAGGATTTAATATCTATTACAAATCAGGATTTTTTACTTTCCAAGTAAAAAAATAAAACAAAAATGAAAACCTTAACTTGCCTGACAATACAATTTATTATCCACCTATTAATTTGTACTCTCCGGGACCAGAGGCCTTTTGCATAAAACCTACGATATACGTCGCCGGAGTAAATCTTAGAAAATCAAAGAAAGAGCAGATTCTACGAAGCTTCGTAATTTGTGTTTCACCAACTTCCTATGCCTTTCTTAGAATGTGCCGGATTCTAGGATATGACGTCATATCCAGAATAAAGTAGTGTCAAATAGCTACAGCGCATCTAAGCTATTTACAGTAGGGTTACACAACATTTAAGCATACATATAACAAGAAATACTTTGTAATTAGTCCTAAACCAATATTATCACCATCTGCATTGATATTAGGCTCTGTCTTAGAAAATAATATTTATCCGCCTCCCAGGCAGCTGATGTGTGCTGCCACCTGTCCGAATACGGTGACTGCTGCTGCTACTAGATGGCAGCACACGGGACTAACAACAAGGCTAAGCAATAGATGGAGTTGGGGGCAACTCGGGCAAACCATGCCGGTCGGCGACATTGGCATACTGATGGGGACGCTGTAATTGAGGTGTGGTTGTACATGCTTGGTCCTGTGACTTCGAAATACAAGATGAGTTATGAGACTCGGCTCTAGTCCACGCCTACAATTAGGGATGCAAATTTCAGGACCACGGAGCCGGCGCCGGGCCAAATTCAGGCCCGGCGAGCCTGAAGCTGGGTCTGAACTCAGGCTTACTGGTCGCATGCCGGGCTCAGCACAAGTTCGGGGGTTAAAATACTGTTTAATGTATAATGAAGGCAAGACATGCAGATTGCTGGCTGCCGGGCCTGGCGGGTGCTGCCACATGTGATCGGGCTTGATGCCGGTGCCAACTCATTTATGAGCGGTGGCTGTGGCGGTGCCGGTTCCTGCTTTTGGAGACATTTTTGCATCTCCACCGGTGATCCGCGGTTATTTTGTAAACAATTTACAGGATTCAGCTTGAGGTTTGCACTGTTTCACCGTGGTGTAGGTGCTATAGTAACGTCGGCCCAGAGAGTCGATTGGCACCTCCCACCTTGGCGGCAGTGGCTCCTCCTCAGGCTGCGCCAAGCCGTTGGCCGTACGGCTGCTGGGTTTGGCCGCCGTCGCCCGGCCGGACGACGCTCCTGGGCCGCTCAAGGCGCTGGAGACGGCGTGGCGCCGCCCGAGCCGGCCGCCGCGGCAGTGGAGCAGAGGCGGCCGGAGAGACGGCAGCGGCCGGCAGGGAAACTGCGGAAGACGACTGTCCGCCGCCGCCGCCGCCATCTCTCCGGCCGTCTCTGCCTCTTTCACTGCCGCGGCGCGGCGGCCGGCTGGGGCGGCGCCACGCTGTCCGAGCGTTTATATATTCGAATTATCTAATAAGTTATTCCAGGGACTCCACCACGGGGGACGGGGGAAGTTTCTGCCATTCTTGGGCCAGGGGGGATTATCCCCCAATTTTCCTGACAAACTATAAATCAGTGTTCAGTTGTACTCATGATTTGTTAGATACAAACCTACTTCTCGCCTGTTGAACAAGCTTTCGCTGACACTCCACCCCCCCCCCCGCTTAACAGCATTTCACTGACGATCCACCCCCCCCCCCACCTTGCTCAACAGCTTTTCGGTTTTGATCCCTGCCCCCCCCTCCCGGGCAACAACTTTTTGGTTGACCCCCCCCCCCCCTCCCCCAGCCAACAACTTTTCGCTGACGCCGACCACTCAGCTTCCCTTGATCCCTCCCCTTCCCCCAATTCCAAGGGCGTGCAGCGGAGCCACTGAGTCACGGTGACGGATGTTAGATATGGAGTCTATCATCTGGTAACAATCCGGCAATACATTCGGGAAATTATGCGGTACCCCATCCTTTGACCTTGAATTTTACCTTGAAGGTGACCTTGGACAGCAAAATGAATGTCATATTCGTGATCAGCGTGTCAGAATTGACTGTGGGCCGAAGTTTGGGGCAAATCTGAATATGTGCCGAATCCATCGCTGAAGTAGTCGCAACTTCACGGACGTTATATTTACCTGAATGATTCCGGCACAGGACACTCCATGTTTAATTGTTGTTTATTCTGGGACGGAACGTCCTTGGGCGTCTTCGGCGACGGTTTTCCAGTTTGAGAACCTCTTCGTCCTCGAGGAACTCCATTTATCCGCGCTCCATATCAGCAATACTATAGAAAACCTATGCTTACCAAATGTCGCCCTAAAAAAAATCAAAGAAGCACAAAGAAACACAAAAATCTAAGATTTTTCCCTGCTAGTTTAGGATGTTAACATTTATTTTGCGCATGCGGCGTGATAACCAGACTACTTTTTCTTTAATCTGATTTTTTTTATGAAACAGGACTCCCTTGGAACGGCTTCACGCACCGGCGTAAATTCATCACTGTTCTTCATATTTTTTTTAGGATCTTGGTGAAACACGATGTCTTAGAATAGTTACGATTCTAAGAGGAATAGTACTTTTTCCGTTTCGTAAGTTTTATGCAAAAGGCCTCAGGTCATGAAATGAAAAAAAAATCCAACACTGGGCAGGTCAGCTGACCTTCGGTAGGGTCGGTAACTGACTCCCTTCACTGACAGACATCGGAGACTCTTGAGAGTTCTCAGAGACCATACAGGGGTCGATTTAGTCTCTGCAGAGAGCCACATTTTACGAGAACTTTCGAGGGGGTCTTTTGGTCTCAAGATTGTCTTTTTTTTGTCAAGGTTCTCAGCGTGAATTATTTAGTCTTGCTTGAGAATGCCTGAAAAACGTCTCGGCGCCGGCCGGGATTGAACCGGGGACCCTTCACATGTTAAACGAGCGCTCTACCACTGAGCTACGGCGTGGCTTATACCAGAACAAGCAAAAAGATGGTAACAACCAAGGCAATTGCTGGGTGAGGTTGATACCTACTGACTTTCCGTGTATTAATATTGTTTGGTTAACAAATGATGGTATGAAAGTAATATTTACAAATCAAAACGATCGAAAAAATTATAGTTATTTGGTATTTACTTTAATAAAAGTCGGTTTCCGTCGTTGCAATTACAGCGACACCTGCAGTGCTATGGTGGCGCCATCTGCATGGAATGAATTCAATTTCAGGGTTCTCTTAGGAGATCATCCACTGTTCTCAACAGGTGACTGCTAAAACATCCCGCGGGTTCGATCCTCGATAGCGACATACTTGTATAATTCGTTGACTGCCTGATGATCTCAGAGACATAAAATTGTCAGCTGGAGACATATTTGCTCTCAACAACCAACGCGGAGACCATGTAGATGTATCAGGCGAGACCATCCACTGAAAGGTCTCGAAATGGAAACCGTGCAGGTTTCTCAGGGAAGAGCATTCAGCAAAAGTTCTCAAAAGTGTTTCTGAGTGTTGTTCTGGATTGGTGTGCCGGAGGGGTGTAGTTCTCCGGAAACCGGTAGAACAGGGCTGTCCCGAGCGTGACCCTCCCAGGGCAGTGCATAGATGTAAACATACCTAGTGCAACAATACAGTACTACTATGTGACCCGTCAGTCATCACCCATTTCACCGGAATCACTGGCGTTTCTTACGCGGTTCGTCACTTCTGGAAAGTCCACCACTGTCCAAAAACAGGTATGACTAGATAAAAACACCGGAGCTCCGGTGCGTGGCCATATTCAGGCGCTCTCAGCCAATACGCTGGTTAATATCCGATACCCAATCATTTGGTTGTTGAGGCCCATGACCTGTCGACTAGCCAGCGCGCACCAGCGCCTATTGCTTTCAACAGTGGCGCTGGCTCTTGATTCGTCTGCTGACCAGTGTTGCGGACATGAGAATGGATGACCAAGGTCCCTGTGTCCAGCGTCGGATGACCAGAGAACCCAACGACTGAGGCGAGCGAGTCTGCTTGCCTCGCCCGACCAACCCAACCATGCAGAAACGGGCAAATTTGACTATGTATCGTTTGATCACTGCATATGGGCGGGGGAAATTTGGAATTAATGCGATTACATACGTGATGGGTTTCCCCCGCTTAAAGGAAATCCGTCCGCATCGTCCGCATGGCAGGCTGCCAGCGAGTCCAAGGATAGGCCGGGAGAAGGCAGCACGGGCAAAGTTTACACCAACGCCTGAGCGCACCGGAGGGTTTAGGCAGTGACTAAAGACGAAAAAAGCCCAGGGGAGAAATACATGGCCCAGACCGGCAGTAAGCTAAGCAGGGCAGATAAGCGGTTACACTCACCCCCGTTGTCCATGGCCGGCAGGTTCCTGCCATGTTTGAGGTAGACGTCCAGAACAAAGAACTCATGCTGCCGCAGCGCAGAGTGCTGAGCCGAGTCCTGCAAACGTAAAAACAAGCCAGTCAGTCAGTCAGCGGGAGACGCTGACCGCCGCGCGGCAACATAACAGCAGAGGGGAGGGAGGGCTACCAGATAAGCAGGAGACAAATAAACAGAAGCTCCCTCCCCGTGAAGGACAGACGAGTAACGGCGCCACGAGCTGCACGAGTCATTTAAGGCGGCCGCACACTACGCATTCGGCGCCCGATATCATTGCGAAATTCCGCCTCAGAAAATCGCTGCGATACCGAGGAATATCGTCCTTGTTCCGGCGGATTCGGCGCTGTCTGCTCGCGAGGTTCCGCCCCGCCGACCTACAGCATGTCTCAACCTGTGCCTACAGCCTGTCCCAAGGTAACTTAATGATGGCCATTTTTTCGACGAAGATGTAAGTTTAGAACCACGAAACTTTTACATAATAAACTTCACAGCGGCAAGAACATGCTGTGCAAAATTTGTACCTCTGTCTTGCATAGATTCACCACTATTAGCCTGATCAATTTTGTTGTCCGCGGCTCCGCGGCGTTCAGTCGCGTGAAAAAGCTCGTTCGAATCAACTTCTTTCCGCCGGTCCGGAGATGGCCGGCCGACGACATTCGTCCGCGATTTTTGACGTTTCGGCTGAAGCGTAGGCGGAAAGTCGATAAAGATGCGCGGAAAATCGCAGCGATATCGCGACCTCCGCGCGCCGAATGGCCTAGTGTGCGGCCAACTTAAGGCGGCCGCACACTGCGTCATTCGGCGCGCGATATCGCGGAATAAAGGTGGTCCGGACGAACTCTTTCTGTGCTGAACACCGCGGAACCGCAGAATGTCAGTGATATCGTGCGCCGAAAGGCCCAGTGTGCGGCTGCCTTTACGACTCACATAAGGTCTCGGTATCGCGTACTTTACTACATGTGTAAACTCAGGCACACGGATGACTCTGGTCTCTGGAAGTAAACAACATGATGTAATCACTAATCAGTGTCAAGTGAATGCGAAGTTTTTAAACGGATAAAGGACTGGGTAAAATAATTTTGCACACAGATACAATAGCATGGGTATGCCAGCGAATTCACATGTTCCGACTGCAGTTCACATCTTTCACGGACAGAGGAACGGCATGTCATAAGCGAACCAATTATTCATAAATATCAGCCAGTCTCAATCAATATCTCTCAATTCCTATTATAAAACATATAAATAAGGTCCCATATTGCCAGTGCATCATTGGACCCTGGTCTGAGAATATTGGCCCGAGGTCACGATACCTCAGGCCAATAATCTGTCAGCATTGGCGCCCCAGACACAGACGATATCTGATCGCGGGGCTCAGAGCTCTACCAGCTCACAAACAAACCTACACTCAGTAGGTTACGCGGGATATACCAGCTCTCTGTCGCACACGACTGCCGAATCAAATCACCTCTGCCGCTGGCAACGGATTCAATCTCCGATAGAGCTGCACGACAAATCTGCACCGTTCTTACGCCCACTCCCCACTCCCCCCTCCCCCAACTCTTCCGGCGGCGTCGAGCCCGGAGCATGATTCGCCAAGGTGAGAACCGCAGTTGGGACCAAGGTCAGCGCTGACCGGGTTCATGCCCAGTCGTTGTCACGCTGCGTTGGAAACACAGCTCACAGAGACAGACTCGTCGGTCGAAGCAACAGGTGCCACGCCCAGCCGTAGTCCGACACGTCACCGTCGACCGTGCCGTTCGACCCGGCCATGTCGACTGTGTATACTCGGGCAGAGCCAGGTCTGTGTTTGGACGGCGCGCTCTGCCCTGCCGGGGGAAGGGCGGGCGACGGGCGTGCGGTGCACGCAATGCGCATAGTAGCAGCCGCCGCTGCCGCCCCCAGCCCCACCACCCCAGCCCCACCACCCCAGCCCCGCCACCCCAGCCCCACCACCCCAGCCCCGCCACCCCAGCCCCGCCACCCCAGCCCCGCCACCCCAGCCCCACCGCTGTCGCCCCCGCCACCGCCGGCCCCGCCGCCGCCACCCTGCTGCCGCCATACCGCCGCCGCCGCCACCCTGCCGCCCTGCTGCCGCCCTGCTGCCGCCCTGCTGCCGCCCTGCTGCCGCCCTGCTGCCACCCTGCTGCCGCCCTGCTGCCGCCCTGCTGCCGCCCTGCTGCCGCCCTGCCGTCGACGGCCCGCCCTGCCACCCTGCTGCCGCCCCTACCACCGACGCCGCCACCCTGCTGCTGCCCCGCCGTCCTCAGCCCCGCCAACCCAGCCCCGCCGCTGCCGCCCTGCCGCCGACGGCGCCACATGAGGTCGGCAGGACAGGGCGATTCTATTTTTGGTCGGAAAAGAGGGATGACGACTGAACGTCAGCAAACATCTTTTGAGGCTTGCCACATGATCTCGTCTCGAACACGCCTGCGAGCTGCGAGCTACGAACTGCGAGCTGGGAACTGCGAGCTGCGAGCTGCGAACTGGGAACTGCGAGCTGTGGCAGTGAGCAGTGAGCTGTAAGCTGTGAGCTGTGAGCTGTGGGCAGTGAGCTGTGAGCTGTGAGCTGTGAGCTGTGAGCTGTGAGCTGTGAGCAGTGAGCTGTGAGCTGTGAGCTACGAGCTGTGGGCAGTGAGCAGTGAGCAGTGAGCTGTGAGCTGTGAGCTGTGAGCTGTGAGCTGTGAGCTGTGAGCTGTGAGCTGTGAGCTGTGAGCTGTGAGCTGTGAGCTGTGAGCTGGGGCGGTGAGCACTGACCGCGAACGGCCGTCGGACTGACGAGGCTGGGAACCGTGCTAATAGCCAGGTGACGACAGGCACACATTCCGTGCGACCAAACAACCACCCGCGAACTGAGAACAGCCAGGCAGGCGGAATGGCACATTCTGTTTCAGCTGAGCGGCCGTCAGCGGCCCGACAGGCGGGTGAAGGGCGCATTTCGTCCCAGATGTGGGACAGTCGCGCAGCGCCCTACTCTCTGTTACGCCCACAGGGTGTAGACACAGTGCAATCCCCTGCGCGTAAACGGTCACACATTCAGGCAGGATGAACATAGTCGTGTGGCCAGGACGGTGAATGGAATGGCAGTGGAAGAGTAAGCCGGACCGCAGCAGGGAAAGAGTGAGGAAGAGTAAGCCGGACCGCAGCAGGGAGAGAGTGGCGGGAGTTTATTTTGCAATCAGTAGTCCCATAGACGATCCATGAGGGTCATACCTCGCACCCTTCTAAGATGCGGCCCAGATTAAACCGTGCTGAACAAAAAAACAGAACTGTGTTATCGCCATCAATTAGCATGGTTCATTGGGTATTGCCGTCCCTATAAGTTCCGTGAAAACCCGCCAGGACCAGAACGCGTGAAAGGTGGAGTACTCTGAATGACCATCAACGTATGAATGACTGTAAATGAGTCAGCGAGTGTGAGTCCACTGTGAAAGGGAACATACCTGTGGTAGTTGATGACACATTCCTTCCTTCACCTGATGAATGTCCACACGACCAAGGGCGCGTTCTGGACGCACATTCCCGCTGCCGGAATCCCCGGAATTCTCGACGAGCGTCAGCTGTTGCGTTGGGAATCCCCGGCGCGGAAAACAGTCAAGAACGCACTTTCCCGCGGATTCCCCGAAATCCCCGCGGGAATGTGCGCCCAGAACGCGCCCCAAATCATGCTTGATACGCCATTCATGTAGGTACTGCTGATGAGAACTAACGCGACATAACAATGTTTATTTTCAGAGCATCTCAGTAGAAAATGTATCATACAAACATGAATGCGTATTTTAACATTGGATTTCACTTGGGTGTTTCACTCACAGTTCTCAAAGGGTTTATCTAAACTGAACTCTGACCCTGCAGCCCACAAGCTCCCGAAATCAACCAACTCAACCAGCCTATCAATAATCCCCCGAGCAGAAATATGACCTTCATCTACACCGGAAACGTCTGACCTTCATCTCCGCAACTCCCATGTCGCAACTCCCATGCTCGGCCCCTGCCCGAGCCCAACCTACCCTGGCCCCGTCGCTGCCCGCGCTGGCCTCCGTTAGCGAGCTATTGCTGCTGCCGCTTCTCGTTAGCGAGTTCAGCTCGTCATCTCCCTCACAAAGAAAGAGTACGTCGTCGCTGAGCTGGCTGTCAGGACGTGGAGGAGTCGTGCGCCGGCGCCGCACAGAGCGGACACGGCGGGGAGCGCGCTCCAGCGCCCCCGAGAGCGACGCCCGCAGCCGCTCCCCCAGCCGCATCCCTGCGTCGGGGAGCCGGAGGAGCCTGGAGGAGCCTGGGAGCGCGGCGGGGAGCTAGGCGGCTGGAGGCAGCTGTCGCAGCTCCCGAGCCAATGTCGCGAGTCTCCCGTCTATCGCGCGGGAGCGGCGGTTTCTCCTCCAAACACAGAAGTGGCACGCCTCGGGAAACCCAGAGAACTATACAGCACTGGTCTTCCCTTCACACGTGGAGAGCGACACTGCTACGTTGTTGCCCGTCTCGCCAGCCACACAGGTAAACACGTGCAACACGACGCACCGGCACCACGCGGTGCACCACACCACGCCACGGGACGCACCCGCCCGCTCCACGCGCTCGGCGACGGCACCGCTCGACAACACTACCGAGCCCCGCGCCACCAGCCGGCGGCCTCTATCGGAGAGTCCACGGACCCTGATAGGCGGCCACCGACCCGCCGACTGCGTCACACTCTGACGTCACATCCCGGCCGGCGCGAGCCAATCAGGGTGTCAAGCCATCTCGCCCTGGCGCACCGGGAATTCGTGGCAGCACACGGACCGCTCAGACGGGATTAACGGGATGGGATCCATGTGCCCACCTGACCCGACGCAGTAACGGTGGACGCTGGAACGAAATGTTTGTTTGGATAAAGCCGGTTTGACACTTTCGGTGCATGGTACGGCCATGGGATGGAATCACAGGAAAGGAAAGGAATAGGAAACACGTCGACCTAGCCGACCGTGCATGGCTTTTCAGTACCTTCAGCCGCTGGGCGAAGCTGCATGGAAAGCCAAAGATATGAAGTCCATTTACAGTTTTTGGTGGGCGACTCACGTCTGCCATAAAAGTGCCCGGCGGCTACCAGGCCCGGACTAACGCAATTACGATACAGCATTGCGGGCCAGCAGACCGGACGATTTTGAGAAAACTGGAAAACTCATATACTTATCGTCTATAAGTACGCTTCTGAGTGCCTGTTGTAGCCATTTACAAAATTATAGTAGAGCGTATTAATGGTATTCTGGGTGGATATCGAGGCGCATCAGTTGTGTAGCAGGCACTCCCGGGCCCCGCCCCTCTGGAATGCTGAGTCGCTCTGCCTGACCTCACGAGGCGAGTCCTTTTGTCCGTGATCCACCAGGCAGTGTCGTGGCCTTGCCTAAGGGTACGGACTACGGAGTGGCGTGGTTCCCCGCCCACCACACCCGCACGATTGGCCATGGGTGGCATTGAAGACTCGGAACAGTGCGTGTTATTATATACCCACATGGGCCAGAGAGAGGCCTTTCCAGTGCGCTGAACAAACGGCTTACCGGATAGCGACCATTCTGCTACACACAGAAACTGAACAAAATGACACCCGTACGTGGATTGGCACACCGTGAAAATGTCCGCCCCAGAGGGGTGTTTTGCAACACCTCCTTAGGGTATCGAACACTAAAAACGGTGTAAAAAAAGAGTCAGACTCTACAAAATGGTGTTTTCTGGGACCTTCAAGAGAATCACGACTCTCTTGAAGGAGTCGGGACTCCCATTGAGAACGTGTCAGACTCCATTTTGTAGAGTCTCACTCTTTTTTTACGCCGTTTTTTAGTGTTCGATACCCTAAGGAGCATGGGTGGAGCTTTTCAGATAAAGTTGGTGGGGCAAAATGTCAGAGGTTGGTTGTTTTCAATGGTTCAGGTGAAAAATAACCATTTCAACGCCAGGAAATCTTCAAATCTAACAGAAGTTGGTGGGGCAAAACACAAAGTTGGTGGGGCAGTCGCCCCACCATTTTAATAGGAAACTCCACCCGGGCTAAGGAGGTGCTGCAAAACACCCCTCTGGGGTGGACTTTTTGACGTTGTCATTTTTTTTTGCAGTGCACACTGCACATGGTCCAAGCTCGTACACTATGCCACTGCGTCACCCGGCCAAGCGTCACTGTCAAGGTCAACGTATAGACCGGGCGATATCGACTTATCTGTCGGCATATCCCGATCAATAGTTCGCTGACGAAACAGGCGTAGTGTGCGAACAATGTAACGGCGCGGTGCATCAGCGACACAGGTGTCGCCCGCATAGCTGCTGCAATCCGCTGAGAGCACCACCCGGCCTGTGGCGCCCCGCGGCTCACGCGGGGTACACCTCCCCGCACGCCACCTTGCCGGCTCCGATCATTAGCTGATTGATCATGCCGCCGGTAGATGTCACTGCTGCATGGCACGTGCCGGATCCTCATCAGCGTAATGGTGTGGTTCGTCGTACGAGCCCAGTGCCATCCTGCCTAGGGAAGTCTGAACAGGGGTGTGAAAGCCGAATGGTGTCGGCAGTCGCGTGTCACGGGTCGATTTTAAGCCAAGGTCACGCCTGAGGGCGAGCGTGATGGTCACGGTCCGGTCACCTGCATGTTACGTGTGAGGTCACAGGTGAGGTCACATGCAGGTCACAGTCGGGTGAAGTCATCTGCAGGGCAAGCCGGCAGGGTGAGGCACACCGGACGGATGGCGTTCAGGGATGGGAGACCACGAAACACTCCAAGTCGTCTCATCAGGGACCAGTCTACTAGCCACCGGGCCCAGAAGGGATCGTCGGCATAAGAGACCAAGGGACCGCTAACGCTAATACTTTGGAAGATATGACGCCCGAATTCTTCTAGTCGAGGCAAGGCGAAATGTTCAAGTCTATAAGAAATCGCGCCCCGATAGGTACTTTTTGCCTTTCATTAGGATGGTTTGCGGTGGTTGGCAGCAGTGGCGGATCCATGGGGGGTCACGGGGGTCATAACCACCCACATTGGGGCCTGGCATATCAGTGGCCCCACCGGCCTATCAGGGGCACTAGCGCAATGACAGTTAAAAAACACGTTTATTTTCGTGATGGCGATAGTAAATACTATAATAAATACTATATAAATAGATAGTATACAAAATAGTCACTCTTGGTATATAGTTGATGTCCAGCGCCACCACCACGCCGGTGTACCATTGCCACGACCACGCCGGCGCGTACCAGGGCCACGACGGCGCCAGTGTACCAAGGGCAGGGGCACAGCCGGGGGGGGGGGGAGGGGGGCACGGGGGGCAATTCCCCCCCCCCCCCTACGGATCACAAGGGGCCCGTCGAGATTGGCCCAGATACCATTTGCATTAGCTAAATGGCTTTCAAAAAGTCACAGAGGAGCCCTCAAACCAGGCAAGAGTCACTCTGGTGCATGTCAAGGGCCCTCAGAGACACTGAAGGGCTTTCGATGCCGGCCCAGGGGGTCTCTTGGGCATGTCCAGGGGCCCATTGAACCCACCGAGGGGCCCAAAAACTGTCCAGGGGCCTCTCGAGCATGTGCAGGGGCCCATTGATCCCACTTAACCCGCGAGTTACTGGGGTATATTTCATAACGCGACTTACTGGGGGATGGGGGGGGGGGCTATTTTTTGCCCCCCCTCTGATCTCCGGAACTACTGGACCGAATGTAAAAATTCAAACGGCATTCGATAGCCCTGGGAAATTTATCGAGGGAAGCATTATATTGTTGACCTCAGGGTCACCGATGACGTCACAGGTCAGGTCAAGTACAAAATGTTTGACCGTGTCGAAAGGTCTCGATGGATGGAATTGTCGCGCAAAATTGCGATATTAAACGCATAAACTGTCGATACATCGTATGATTCGTGTGTCTGACACTTCTAAGTACCTTTCTAAGATGTTTATGACCTTAGGTCAGGTCAAGGTCTTCCGAGGTCACGAGGTCAAACTGCAGATTACGGTCATTAGGCGTTGTAACACATGTTTATGGGTTTGCTTTTCGTCTAAAACGCGAAAAATGACCTTAGAACATTGTTTGTTCCATATAAATAGAAGTAAAAAGCTAAAATGGAAATGCGTTTTTTATGCATAGTAATGCTGTGAAAAGTGGTCGATTTTTGTCATTTAAAGGTCATAACTCAGTCATTTTTAAAGATATCGACTTTAAATTTGGTACACATATTCACCGCATACGTCTCGATCACATTTATTCCGGTTTTTGGATAATTCTGATTTTGTCTTGAATTTTTTTATAAAAACAATACAAAATGTATTTGGATTTCTCAAAATTTTGAATTTGAAAAAAACTCACAAATCCGAGATGGCAGTTTGATAGCCCGGTCTATTGTTAGTAATTTGATTTAAAACAATTTAGTTTATCTCAAATATCGTACCTTTGACAGCGTTTTCTGCAAACCATTATTTTGCAACAAAAACCGAAGAACATGACGTCACTCTGACGTCATTCCCGGTTGACCTATCATAGCCTGATATTTTTCCGTTTGACA
Organism: Chirona hameri; assembly: GCA_036785665.1. Classification (NCBI taxonomy): domain Eukaryota; kingdom Metazoa; phylum Arthropoda; class Thecostraca; order Balanomorpha; family Balanidae; genus Chirona; species Chirona hameri. The sequence goes on along the minus strand of JAXIVJ010000125.1, from coordinate 202,638 downwards.
ACATGTGTAGAATTGATGTGAAAAAAGGTACGGCAAGTTTAGTGACGATACGGGTGTTCGTTTAGGAGTTATTGCAAAATAACGGGGGGGGGGGCAAAAAATAGCCCCCCAGTAACTCGCGGGTTAAGGGCGCAAAAACATGTCCAGGGACCTTTTGAGCATGCCCTGGAGCCCATTGAGCCCACTCAGGGACCCAAAAAACCTTCCCAGGGGTCTCTAGAGCATGTCCACTTGTCCAGGGGCCAATGGAGCCCACCCACGGCCCAACAAACCTGCCCAGTGGCCTCTCTAGCATGTCCAGGGGCCCATTGAGTATATTCAGGGGCCTCTCGAGCCTGGCCAGGGGCCATTATAGTCTGTTTTGGGGCTTCTTGAACCTGCCCAGGGGCCATTATATTTTCCCAGAGGCCCATCGAGTCTGTTCAGGGCCACTCGAACCTGCCAAGGGGCCATTAGAGCCTGGTCCAGAGGCCTCTCGAGCTTGCCCAGGGTCATTGAGTCTCTTCAGAGGCCTCTCTAACCTGCCCAGGGCTTCTCGAGCTTGACCAGGGGCCCACTGAGTCTGTTCAAGGGACTCTTGAACCTGCCTAGGGGCCATTAGTCTGTTCAGGGGCCTCTCGAGCTTTCCCAATGGTCCATGAATCATGTTCAGGGGTCTATCAAACCTGCCCAGGGGCTATTAGAGTCTGCTCAGGGGCCTCTCGGCATGCCAAGGGACCATTGAGTCTGTTTAGGGCCCTCCCGAGCTTAGCCAGAGGGCCATTAAATCTGTGAACGGGGCCCTCAAGCCTGCCCATGGGTTGCTAGCCATCGCCTGGAGCGTCTGCTATAGCTGGAGCGCCTGCTAGCCGTGGTCGGCGCTGTCATAATGAGCGATAATGTGTTGTACTCTAACGCACCTGGTGCAATGTTTTCTTGGGTTTAAAAACGGTAATTTGATAAGTCTTATTCGTTTTTGAATTCGGGGGGGGGGGGGGAGGAAGTACAAAACAATTTAACAATTGTCCTATCAGGAGAGTGTGTGCTGCAATATTTGTCAGCCAGGTTCGTCGCCGACGAAAGGGTCGGGGGGGAGGGCTGGGCAAACTCCCCCCCCCCCCAGTTTAAGAAGGTGGGGAGGGGAGGAGTCGACCCCCCCCCCCACACACACACACATACACACTTTTTGTGGGAAAAATTAACAATTTTTCGTAAAAATTGCCTTTGCAGTGCAGTCAAAATCCAGCTATGTCAAAAGCTGGCAAATATCGCGCGGCTTCGCGGCATGACACAAGTTTCACAATTGCTTATACAAATTTGGAAAATGGGAAAAAGAATTTCATTAAGTGTCTGGCCGAGGCTCTCCTTGTGGTAATTGCTGGCTCCAGGGTCCATTCCGTTCATAAAATGTTCACTTTTAAGTTTCAAGCAGGCTACATGTTTAGCTAGTTTGCCGAGTTCCGAAAAAGTCGACGCCAACGCAAAAACGAAGAGATCGGCAGTCGGAAGCTGCTCCAGCGGTGCATAATTTGCTGGACCGAAGAGCTAATAGTGGAAACAGGCCAGGACCATCTCCCCTAACCATCTCACCTCACGGTCTGGTTCCAGTATTAACATTTCGTTTTCCAGGACCTAACATTAACATTTTCACGCCGCTTTGCGGCGTCACATCGGTAGTCATCATCATAACGAAGCCATAGTCATCGTCATCGGTTCGACGTAACGCTGAATTGAATGAATATCATTTTTTAGCTTATTATCCTCTACAAGGTCCACCGCCTATATTTATGGGTTTTATCAGGCAAAACCGTAAAAATTTCGCGCCGCTTCGCGACGCTAACTAACAAGTACATATCTACCTACTATAACATGAAAATATACATAAAGAAATGCTGCAAGGGCTTAAATACACGTATCAAAATGTGGGTACTTACATTTTTCGTCATTTCAGCCGCCCATAGGGCTGGGAAAAGTAACCCGTTCTGCCATTCTAATCGGTGACAAATCTATAGCCATCGGTGGAGTAATCGGTGACAAATCTTAGACAGACAAGTAGGTACCACACCTTTGCAAATGATCACTTCTGGCATGATACTCGCACCTAGATATAACTAAATTTCCCAATGGAAAACACAATTCTAAGGGATAGTACCTTATTCTAATGAGGAAACCAACCTTCGGTTAATCCTGCAGCTCTACAATATTCCTGCAGTTCTAAGATAATCCTGCAGCTCTATACAATATTTAAGCAGGCAATCACGAGTTCGTTTGTTCGCGGAACAAAACATGCGTAATATCAACGATAATGAGCACTGTGCGCAGCCTGGCGGCTGGGAAACGGCACGTGAACGCCACACGCTGTTCAATTACAACGGAGACAGAATGGTAGTGTGTCGCCGTTCTGTCTCCGTTCGGGTATACATCTTTTGGGGAGTACAGAACAGAGGCCGTTCAGTGGGGCGATAGTGATTTGATCATGGGTGCCAAATAACCTTGGTAGTTGTGGCGCCCGTAAACCCAAATCGTCATCATCATCATCATCATCATCATCATCATCAGAGGATGTGGTCTCCCACCCCTTGCATCTGCTGTGTCTGGTGTGTCATGCTGAGGTGCTTTAAAGATCAATATACCCCAGTGTATGACATTTTCCTCTGATTTGCCTGTGTATGTGCTTAACATAAGCTTGGTTGGTAGGTACAGAAGCGTCACATTTTATGCAATTTGTTAATCTTTGACCTGTCACTTTGACTTGTACCTGTCAGTGTGCACAGTATGGTAGCATATGGTAACATCATAAAAGTAGCGGCATTGTGCACCACAGCAAAATTCCCATATTTCTTCTGACGGAGCCATTAAACTTAACTTAACCTAACCTTACCTATTAATAATAACAACTTTGTCGTAATACATTTTGGCATTGTGCGCCACAGCAAAATGTCCGTATTTCTTCTGACAAAGCTGTTAAACTTAACCTAACATGACCTATTCATAATAACAGCTTCATCATAATACATTTTGAAATTTTGCTATGGTGCACAATGCTGCTGCCTTGCCGATAAGACATAAAGACATAAAAGAAAAGTGCAAAAAAAGCCTCTTGGGCCCATCCGAGGTTGCCCTCCCCTCCCCGCCTCCACCAGTTTCGCCCCTTCAAATCACCTTACTCTACCTGCATAAAAGAAGGCTAATCCCACGAGTATTTATGAACTTATCCCTTCTCTGTAAAGTATTTATCTAATCTAATTTTGAAGGAAGCAAGTGTCACTGCATCAGCGACATCCCATGGTAGCATATTCCAATGTCCTACAACCATTCTACAGAAAAGGGACTGTGGTAGCCTAGTCCTACTTTCTTTCATAATGAGTTTATGCTGATGACCTCTACCTCGATTTTCCCCAGTCAACTCAAACATTCCCTTTCAATATCCAGAATGCTGACCATTTACAAATTTGAAGACTTCAATTAGATCTCCTCTTAGCCTTCTATATCTAAGTGAAAACATACCCAATTTCTTTAATCTATCTTCATAAGGTAAACTACCAAGACAATTCACCATTTTTGTTGCTCTTTTTTTAACTCTTTCTAACAACCTGCAATCTTTCTCATATGTTGGAGACCAGGCTTGTACACAATACTCCAAATGTGGTCTAACGTATGCACAATACAGTTTTGTTATTACCTTTTCACTCTTGTAGGAAACATTTCTGTTAATGGCCCCTAGCATTCTAAATGCTTTTTTCCTAGCTTCTACAACCTGGTCTGACGCTGATAGTCTATTGTTTACCACGACACCTAAATCTTTTTCCTTTTCAATCTGCTCCATTTTCTGACCACCCATTTCATACCTATATGTTTACTGCTAACCCGTCCAGCGTGCATAATCTTACATTCACTCAAATTGAATTGCAGCTGCCATGCTTCAGACCACTCAACTAGCTTGTCCAGATCTGATTGAAAAACATCCGGATCATGTTTTCCTCTAATAATCCTGACAACTTTGAGATCGTCTGCAAATTTCAAGACTTTGCTGTCTATACTGTTCTTAATTGCATTCCCAAATATTATACAAACCAATGGGCCCAGGACTGAGCCCTGTGGAACCCCACTGAGAACCTTCTTCCATTGTGATTTGCACCCATTAAATATAACCCTTTGCTGGCGTCCTGAAAGCCACGTTTCTATCAATCCAGAATCTTGCCCCTGAACCCATTAATTTTAAGTTGCAACCCCAGTCTTGTATGGGGGACTTTGTCAAATGCTTTACTGAAATCACGAAAACCTACATTTACTACTGTTACCCTCATAAAAGCTATCTGTTGCAACATCCAAAAACTCCAGAATATTAGTTAAACAAGAACGGCCCTAGGTCCTAAAGCCATACTGTGTATCCTTGATGAGTTCCTTTTGCTCCAAGAATTCAACAATCTTATCTTTGATGATTGATTCAAGCATCTTGCAGACTAATGAGGTCAGACTAACCGGTCTATAGTTTCCTCTTTACTTCAATCTCCCTTTTTATGAATAGGAACAACATTTGATCTTTTCCAATCAAGTGGAATTGTATTATCTGCGAGTGATTTATACAATATTACGGCTAATGGAACTGGCAACTCCCTTTCAGATTCTTTTAAAAGTCTAGCATGGATTTCATCAGGTCCTTCTGCCTTGTTTGGCCGTACTTTCTTTAGATATTCTAGAACAAGTTCACTACTTATGCCCAATGGCGTCGCAACGGTTTCAAAACTTGTACGGACACACCATGACATCGAACCTTCAACGCGGGGGGGGCGTGATCTTTTGCAGGGGTGTCAATACGGTGTTTAACCCTATTTGTAACAGGCTCCTGGCTACCCCTATTTGTAACAGGGGGGGGGGGGATACCGCCCCCCGGAGATCTCGAGATCTACCCGTCCGATTTTCAAAAATGAAACGGCGTTTGGTTCCCCTCAACACGATCTACATTTATAAATAATGTAAAAAAAATCTAAATTTTTGATAGGGGGGCAACAGGGGGGAAAAACCACAAATTTTAGTGGTATTTTTGATCCCACATAACTTTTATGTTTATCGACTGATTTTAACACAATTCATACGAATCGATAGAGATTGAATTGTAAATTGATATATGACAGTGACGTTTGAAAATTCAAAAATCATAGGCGTGTGCAGGTCACTCAATATGGGGGTGAAGTAAATGCGTAATAAAATAATTTTTATGTGTTTTTTTAAGAAATTAAATGGTATGTGATTGTGACATTAGGCAAAACAGTTAAAAATCATATTTTTTCCCATAGGCGGTACCAGGTTAGTGAAAAAGGGGGGTAAAATTGGGAAAAATATTAACCGCAGACAAGTTGCTACCCAGCACTATAAATATGTTACTGATCGTAGATAGTTCCTTTTTGCATGTTGTACTTCATAATAGGCGTATCCAGGATCCAAACTGGGGCGGCTAAATACATTTTGACAAGTATATTATCCGCTATTATGATACTATCTAGTCAACAGTGACTATTTCACTTACAACTTCAATTAACATTGCTTACCCCCCTTTTACCCTACCTGGACTCGCCTATTATCTTATAATTGTTCGTAGAGTAGCCTGTGGTGCGTGTTTCATCCGAAAACTACAGCATGTTATGTCATTGTACGCTCATGCCTCTTAGTTTCCTTGCAACAATATGACCCCCTTTCTTCCATTCCTGAGCGCGCCTCTGCAAAAAATGACTTTATTCCCTTTCCTGGCCTCATATGTGCATATATAATTATAAGCTAACCGTCTATTGCGCCGTTATCGCTGGCATATCGTCATCACCAAGCCAGTCACCCCCTTTTCATGTGCCTGAACACGCCCCTGAAACTCTATATGTAATAAATTATGCAAATAATGGAAGCAAAAGCTATCTTTTACATCTTGATAACTATAAATGCCCCTTACATTGTTCTATTTGCTTCCCGCCAAGCATTGAATATTTCCTGGAACCCCCCCCCCCCTTTTCAAGCCCCTGAAACCGCCTGTGCCATGAAATTTTAATGATATTTCATTAACATCAACTAATTTGCACTTGTTGCAATCACCGTGAACCGATGTAACTCCTTCATACTTGAGGCAGTTACGAAGAAACCGTGAAGATCGCATTTCCGTATTATCGCCAAATATCGCCTCCGAACCCACCCAAAACTGTACCCTGGAACCACCTCTGCTCAGGTTAAGAACTCAAAATTTTGACTCCAAATGCGGTATTCAATTCTATGAAAAGTCCCAAAATTGCATGGGCCTGCTCCCAGCCGTTCTGGAGATATCTGCGAAAAACATGAGGGGGGGGGGGGCGGAATCCGCCCCCCCCTGTTACAAATAGGGTTAAAGGAAAACAATCACTTCCATGATGGAATTTTTAGCGCTGAGATAGTAGTTTTGAAGGCCATGTTGAGAAATTACTTACTGCATACTCTGGTCATAAGGACTCTTCTGCTGAATATATTAACCCTCGCCCTACGGGGGAGGCCTGACAGGCCCCCCTGAAGTTTTTTTGTTGTTAAAATAACGTTTTACACATGCGGCGTATCTTGCTGAAATTTGTGTTAGCTGAGTTTACAACAATTATACGTATGCTGTAAAAAAAATTGAAATTGGTTAAGTTGTTTGCGAGATAATCATGTTTTGATGACGTCATGTTGGTAAACAAAAGCGAATTATTTGCAAAAATTGTAGAAAACAGAGTTTTAAAGCAAATTTAAACGCAATTCACCACAGATGCAAAATGGCATTTTCTTTAAAATGGCAGTCTCGAATTTGCAAAATTTTGAGTTTTTGACCCCTAAAATAAAAAGTTTTTTTTAAAAATAAAATCCCCACAAAATAAATTTGTCAAAGATATTTAAAAAAACTGAATATATGTGAGAGAACTGAGTATGGGCAATGCCCATACCAAATTTCAAAGCAATATCTTCATTTTCGACTGAGTTATGGCTCCTAAGTGTAAGAAACTGATACGTCATTTTTAAAAATAATTTTGTTTGACTTTTTTTGACAAGATATGAACAAATAATTACCTTTTCTGTATTTCTGAGCCAAAACTAGTCTAGGGACATGCCTTTTTATTTAAATTTATCCATTTCTAATTTTGAGGTTTTCTTAAGAGCAAAATCGCTGTTCTGGACTGGTAAATCCGAGGTCATTCACTTGGCCTGGAAGGTCACCCATTGACCTGAAACCTAAAAATCACATCTGTTAGATTCTTCTCATGACAAGCAACATGCTGGTTCTTGCCGCATTGTTCTACGTTGCTTGGTTTGGAAGTTAACAGGGGGCTTGTCAGGCCCCCTCCCGTAGGGCAAAGGTGAAAAAAGCTCCCGTAGGGCGAGGGTTAAATGTTTTGTCCTGTCATTTAGCGTTGTGTCAGCAAACGTAGCGCTGTGACGAGAAGCTTCATATGCAGCGGTGTCGATTTCTCAAAACGGTTGGGGGGGGGGGGGAAAGAGGAACTGATCCAAGAGGGCCTATATCAGCGCTATGGCTCGACTATATCGTCTGAGATCGGCAAAAAATAACACATTTCCTAATTATAAAGGAATAAATAAGGAATAGGTACAAAGCAGTTTGGTTAAAATCAGTTATAAATGCACAAAATAAACTGTCCTGAGTTTTGACATTGACGGTTGTTATTAATTAACGTTTACCGCGGTTCATATTAATCCCACAAACCACGCTTAGACGTGAATAATCGCTGGTTTGGAGGCCAAATCCCAAGAAGTCACAATTCTAAACCTTATCGGATTTCGCTTCTGTAAGCATTAATAGGTGGTGTAAAACAAACTTTCTTTGTAAAAGTTGTGTAGACTTTCGTTTAACCATCGCCCTACGGTGGGATGACAGGCCCCCTGGTATTGTATTAAATAACTGTTTAGGCATGCGGCGTATCTTGCTGAAATTAGCAGTAGCTGAGTTTACAACAATTTTACGCATGTTGAAGAAATTGCATTGAAATTAGTTAAGTAGTTGGGAAGATAATGATGTTTTAATGACGTCATGTAGGTAGAAAAACGACAAATGTTTGAAAAATCGTAGAAAACAGAGTTTTGAAGCAAATCAAATCTCCATTTAGAAAATATAGAAAATATAATTTTCTTTAAAAGGGCTGTCTCGGATTTTCGAAATTTTGGGTTTTTGACCCCTATTTTTTTAAATGACCAAAAAATCAACATTTTCAAAGCTGTTGGAAAAACCGAAATATATATGAGAGAACTGAGTATGAACAATACCCAAGCAAAATTTAAAAGCAATATCTCTATTTTTGACTGAGTGATGGCTCATAAGTGTAAGAAACTCATGACGTCATTTTTTAATAACTTTTTGGACTTTTTTTAACAAGATACGAACAAATAATTACCTTTTCTGTATTTCTGAGACAAAACTAGTCTAGGAAAATGCCTTTTTATTTACATTTATCAATTTCTCATTTTGAGGTTTCTGTCAGCTGTTCTGGACATGGTCGATCCGAGGTCATTCACTTGACCTGGAAGGTCACCCGTTGACCCGAAACCTAAAACTCGCATACTGTTAGATTTCTCTCATGACAGGCAATATGCTGGTTCTTACTGCATTGCTCTAAGTTGCTTGGTTTGGAAGTTAACAGGGGGCCTGTCAGCACCCCCCGTAGGGCGAAGGTGAGAAAAAAACGTCCATAGGGCGAGGGTTAAATTAGGAAATGCGCCATTCTTTGGGCGATTTGGGGTGCTCGGCTCTTCCGCCCCTCTTGGATACGCCAGTGACCAGAAAACATGGGGGGGGTGAGAGAGCACCATTGGGCGGGGGGGGGGGGAGAGAGCACAATTGGTGGCCGAACTCAACATTGGAGGGCCGAGGGCCACCCCAAAAGTATATAAATCGACACCTATGTTCATATCCCGCGCACTGCAGGGGGGGTTGATTTCCGCCCCCCTCCCCCTCAGGTTTTTCAAAGATAGCGAAAAAACGGCGGCGCGGAGCGCCACCGGGTTTTGATAGACCTGTTAGGACATCAATTGCGCACACTTTGAGAAAAATATCAGGTCATCTCAGGTCAGGTCACCAGACCAGGTCAAGTGACCCCACCACCAAAAATGTTTGCAGTTGTGCCAAAGCCAGAGTTTTTCACCGATCGGGTTGAAAATTACAGGATGTCATGAGGGCATCAGTACTTACAATTCGTATAACTCGGAATTTTGATATCGGTGACCTAAGGTCAGGTCACTTTCGTAACCTCCCCATAATAAGTCAATAGGGAAATATACAAATGCTTCCTATTTCAAGGATATGCATGGTACTAGTCCAATTACTTCTGGATCATGTTATTATAGGATATTCTTGATGATCCAAGTGTATGTTTTGTTCAGTGACCCCTATTGGATCATTTGAGGTAATGCGAGGTCACCATCACTTTTTTGTCAATTAATATTGACATAATGAAGATAGAGAAGTAAAACAGACATCAATGTGTTTGTCTCGTCGAGACACATGTTTCGTCGAGACCATATGCATCATGCCCTACTTGGGTCACCACTTGACCTTGACCTTAGGTCAAATTTTTAAGTTGACTTAACAAGGTCACCATATATATCATTCAAAGCGCCTTGACAAGATAAACACAATGGCGTGAACAGTTTTCCATGATCTTTATTAAGTACAAAGTGAATAGCAAAAAAAAGCAAAAAAACGGCATTTTGTTTCTTTTTGAACTCTGGAGCCTCATTTATTGACCTGAGATCAAATCTGAGGACACCTTTGCGATTAAAAATTTAACTGGCTGGCGTTTGCTTTTTCCGTTTGTTTCTAACTATCATTGTTTCTGAGATATATGGGAATTTCTGGAGCGATGTCCTAAAACAGGAAAAACTGGAAAATTTGACCTTTGATGACCTCTGGTGACCTCAATTTTGACCTGACTTAAAAAAAACACTGAAATACTTTCGATAGAACATGTATGAAGCTATCAAATTCCTTTTTCCGCTTCTCGCTACGTTGCGTAGTTTTCGAGATCTCAGGGGGGGGCGGAAATCAACCCCCCCTGCAGTTCGTGTTCGGCGCAGGGCCCCTGCACTGCGCGGGATATGTAAGCAGGTGATAAAAGCAGTGTTACTGGACCAGTGAGCGAACCATTCGCCACTGACAATATTATCCTAGTTGTGTAAGCAATGACGAGATAATCATTACATTTGTACATGCACATTTTGTAAATAATTATTTTAACCAAGTTCCTAGTTTTTTACAGCTCACTTCTATTCTTCTTTCGAAGCACAAAATGTAGTGGACCAAGCACCATATCCTCCTGTGACCAAAGCGCTAACTAGAACTCTCACCCTGCTCCGAGGGATATGGGGTCGGGACGATTTTTTCAGAGGCCCGCCGAGGGGTTTAAACCCCGGTCCCGGCACGGCACTTGGTCCACCTCCAGGGACCAAGTGCCGTGAATGCGCAAGTACGGCAAAGATGCCGTAGATGCGTACTTGGGGCGGTGAGTGAGACGTCGGCATGTCATACTTGGGTCCATTGACTAGTGTTTAGAGTTGCAACTAGATGCCGTTGCGTATTTAATATGCAAAGTTAATCCCCTGCTCCTTTCCCCTTTCTGGAATTTTGCCCACGGTCCCCGGGGCGGAACACGCCTGGGATAACTTTCACTCCCCATTTGACATGTAGATATTGTCATAACATAATGATTTGCCTGCATGACATATATATGTAGATAAACTTACTTGCCCAAACACTGCCGTAGTTTTGGCGATGGGTTGTCATTTGCACATCACGTTGCGTATAAAATATTTACCTCTGGTCATGCTTCGCTCACACAGCAAATTGTAAAGAAGTAAACAAATTCATTCTGTGAGTTTCATGTCCTTATATTTCACCAGCCTAGAACGTCTCTGACCGTGGATCAGAGTCATGCATCGTCGTCAGGCTGGCCGCACGCGCGCAGTCCTATTCGCGATCCTACGCCTATGCTACGCTGCTTTCTTGGATGTATGCACATGACAGTTTAGCCTGTCGGCGGAGCGCCGGTAAAAGTGCCACTGGAGGCCGTCTCAGAGTCATTTCAGAAGCATTTCATCTTAAAATATATACAGGGTGATCAGGAAAAATTGAGACAAATTTCATTGACTTGTACCTCCCAAACGAGATGTCACAGAGGCATAATTAAATCGGCAATTTTGATTTTTTCAACTTATATATCTCTCGACCAACACAAAAGTAAACATCAGTAGCTTTGCAAATTGCAACTCTTTATTCTGACCCGACGCCACAAGCTTTGGCAGTTTTTCACTAATCTGTTTCAGCTCCCGACGGAAACGAGCCATCAACATAGTATCAGCCTCAAAGTTTTCAGCATGCATACGGGACTTAAGGAGAGCCCAAATGTGTTCTATATATGTTGGTTTTGTGGCGCTACAAGTCGGTTACCATTTTTACAATGACCGGGATTTCCATTTCTTCAGTGCTTCATCCCATCGCCTTGGTCAGCTTGGGGCCATTTTAAAACGTCTCTTATCTTGTTTTAACATTTGTATCGTCAGTGGTGACTGGGAATCGTTTTCGGCGTCTATAGCACAAGTCAGCTTTCTCTTCAGACTTTTTTTGATGCCGGAACGGCAAACACCGAATTTGAGTGCCGCCTATCGCCGCGAGGTACCCTACTTTGCATGCATTTACCCCCTGGGCTTTCCTCCTTGCTCGGTACTCACTCATTTCGCCTTCCTGTCACTTTCCTTGTTTGTTTGTATTCTCCCAATGCATCACCTTTATTCATTCTCACGCGAAATCGGACTGTCGCTAAAATCGGCCAGACTCCTGTCCAGTAGGTACTCTCCTCTCCATGGCGTCACGGACGCATTGCAGATAAGGATGTGTTCAGCTGCGGCGGGCTGGGCTGTAGCCCGGATGTGCGGAAGACGTGTCAGGAAGGGACAGCAGGGATAGCTGCTTGCAGTGACCACACAGACGCCGGCGACAGGAAGATGTGGCGGCGTCAGGGCAGGCTCGGAGGTGGGAGACGGAAGGGGCTTGGGGCTGTACTGCGCACCAACAGCCGGTCACACAGGATATGGAGCAGACGGCGGCGCGGCAGCGTCCAGCCTCCGGGTCATGCACCCTCACCAAGGGCGAATTCGGCCTTAGGAGGAGCCGGAATTGTTTTAGACGGATTGCAAAAATTAACCCGCCATTGACAGAGAGGGCCGAAAAACGCCCCCTGAAGCAGAGGCGTACCCAGGATTCACTCCAGGGTGGGGGTGGGGGGTCAATTTTGGATCAGGGGGCATAAGGTACCCCCACCCAAAACAAAATCAACGGATTTGGCCCACTATACTTTATTTTTTACCAGGGGGCCCCCAGGTACATCCACACAAACTCGCCGTATTTTGCCAGGTCAGCCAAATACGGTGAGTTTGTGTGGGAGTACAGTGGGCACAGGCCCTATTTCGTGTACTGATGCACTAGCCAAGGGGGCCAGGTCCAAGACAAAACATAACGTGCTGCTGCGCCGTCGCGCTGCATTTGACCGAAGTTTTGCTACCAAATCTGGTAGTCATATTGCACCAAAAATACTAAAAATGAACAAAAACATATTGCGATTTTCGAATCTCCTAGTTTAAAACGATCTATTTAATAATAAATATCAAGCACTTTGGATTATGACAAAACGTACATTCTGCAACTTCAAATGGTTCCGCAAACATGTACGGACAGTCCGTACAAGATTTTGGAGGTTCGCCAACGTGTACGGACACTGTCCGTACTGTCCGTAGTGGTGGCGACGCCCATGCTTATGCCACCTAGCTCTCCTATAGTCTCCTCTGTCTCTGGCTCAGGCTGAAGTACTGCAATACTACTCGGGTCCTCGATAGTAAAGACAGATTGGAACTAATCATTAAGCACTTCAACCATTTTACTGTCCTTGCTAACTAACACATCATCTACCTTAAATGGACTTATATTTTTGGAAACTGTACTGAACTTATACAAACTGAAGAACTTCCTACTATCTGCATTACAATGTCTAGCTTAATCAAGTTCCTTTGCCCTTTTAGTTGCTCTGACCTTTTTCTTAACTGAATTTCTTGCATTCTGGTAGGCCTTCTGATTTATATCTAGTGATGATCCCTTAAGAATGCCAAATACACTTTTTTTAGGGTATAGCACTATGGCTATACCCATATTAACCATATGGGTATAGCACTCCTTACTTCTGGGGTAAGCCAAACTAGTTTGCCCTTGGTTCTGTTACGTTTGTGCCTGAGGGATATATGCCGATTCTGAATTTGGCTTAATCTAGCTTTGAAAACATTCCAGGGCTCACATGCATCTAAACCTGCCAACTCAACGTTCCATTTTATCTGTGCGAGGTGATTGACCATCAAAATCAAATGGCATCAAAATCAGCCCGGTTGAAGTTTGGAACCATAAGAAGGTTATCCTTGGGCCTCATTTCTGATGAAATATTGAATTTAACCATATTGTGATCGCTGGTTTCTAGACCTTCGCAAATACTTATGTCACTAACTAGATCACTGTTATCTGAGAATACAAGGTCTAGAATGGAGCAATGTATGCACTCACAAAATTGCTATACACGACCCGGGTGTCAACTCCTGCCACAGGGGTTAATTTGGAAATTTGCTCATGCATGGGGTGTCATTGTTGATGCTTCGCTATGTCAGACACCTGCGTGGTGTGTCAGTGCCGACGACCATCGCATTGTGTGTTCGTCACCGCTGCATGGGGTGTCAAGGTGACGCAATACTCATGCGGGGGATGTCAATTGACGCCTCAGCCGGGCGTATTGCGGGAGTTCGTTCACCACTGGGAGAAGCGTAACGTCACCGCTGCATTGGGTGTCCAGGTGTTGCAATACTCATGCGGGGGGTGCTGATTGACGCCTCAGCCGGGCGTATTGCAGGAGTTCGTTCACAACTGGGAGAGGTGTGACGGTCGCCGCTGCTTAGGGTGTCGTGACGTAGACGCACGCAGACGGCGGCGCGGCCTTGGCTGCGCGCGCACATCACCGCCGGCCGGCCGCGCCGCCGCGCCGGGCCAGTTGGGTTGTGACCTTGGCCGCGGCGGGTTGTGCATTGTGCGTGCGTCGACCGTTGTCAGTGTTCAAGTTGCCGTTGAGTTGCGAAAGGCTGTCAATCGTGCTGTCGTGATCGGAGTTATGAATTATGAGTTTGTGAATTGTGAGTTGTGTTTCCCAATTGTGAAAGTTGTGAAAGTAAAAAATGTAAAAGTTTCCTAATTGTGAGTTGTGAGTGCGTTCTTTCTTGTGTTATTTTGATCTTAGAAATGTAGTTAGTTGTGAATTTGTGATTGATAAACATTAGGTATGATAGCGTCTATATGTTTCGTGCCCTTGCGTCACAACCAATTGTATTGCTTATCCGGTCGGAGCTGCACCGACCAAGCTTATATAAATTCTAAAAAAACATATGAAAAAACATCTAAAACATATGAATATACGTAGCTGACTGTTGATCCATACTAACTATGATGATTTATGAGTATGCTTGATGATGCTGATTTGTGATGCTGATGTTGATACATGGATCTGTTTACAATAATTAACGGTTTTGTTAATACAATGGTTTTGCACGGAAATGTACTGATTTTTAGTTGCTTAGATTGGGAAGGTTGGCGCGAGTGTTCAGAGTCAGGTCAGAGTGCTCAGATTGGCATGAGACTTGCGAGTTGCGACACGTCTCTGAGCTGGCGCCCGGCTGCGGCGGCCGCCGGCGATGCGTCTACGTCACGACACCCCAAGCTGCGGCGACCGTTACACCTTTCCCAGTGGTAAATGAACTCCCGCGATACGCCCGGCTGAGGCGGCAATCGACACCCCCCGCATGAGTATTGCGACACATCGACACCCCATGCAGCAATGACGTTACTCCTCTCCCAATGGTAACCGAACTCCCGCAATACGCCCGGCTGAGGCGTCAATCGACACCCCACGCATGCGTATTGCGACACCTCGACACCCTATGCAGCGGTTATTCAAGTGTGTTCCGTTAAATATATACACCCCATGCAGCGGCGATCACGGTTGTTCCGGCACATCTCCCTGAGTGCTAACCAAAACACCTTCCAGGCGACGTATTTTAGGTTGTGTGGGCATTGTGTGTGGTTTTTTTTAGGTTGTGTGGGCATTCATCATTCCGTCCCTGGCGGCCGGCGAGGTCGGGTCGTGCCTCCGGGCGCTGGTGGTCCGACCGCTCGGTAGCTCGCGGTCAGTGTGGCGGCCGAGTAGACTGCGCGCGGACGTGAGGCGGCCCGTGGCCAGAGGTGAGGTTTCAAGTGATAGTTAACGGCATTCAACCCCAGCTGCTGTCGGCATGGAATCAACTCACAGTGACTCAGACGACTCTGCATTTCTGCCGGCGACTGCCGGTCCCGGGCCTGCCGGTTCCGGGCCTGCCGTCAGGAAACGTCAGCGCTCCGTAGAGGGCATGATTCGTCGGCTGGACGAGAAGAAACAGCGGTTCATATCGCCAAAAAGCAAAGAACAAGTGAGTAAAGATTCGCAGTTATTGGAGGAAATGAAAGTTATGATGAAAGCCTGTGTAGAGGAGGGCAATGAAAAACTGTGGCAAAAAGTAGAAAGCAAGATATCGTCTTACGAGGATAGGATGGACAGGCTGGAAGGGGAGATTTTCGTCAGGGATCAAAGGATTGATCAATTGGAATCGGAAATGCGTGCTTGCCATGAGTCTATGGAGAGGTACGAGGAGCATCTGGATGACATCGAACGCCACAGTCGCGCTGTCAACTTGATCCTGTCGAGCCAAAAGTTTGGTAGGCGTCATGACGGCGAAGATATTACCGGAATGGCGGTCAAAGTGATCAATGACAACTTCAAAGATGTTAAGGTCACCAAGAATGATTTCTCCGCGGTGCACAGACTGTCCAAAGACAATACGGTGATATGCGCATTCCTCAATAAAGCCCTTCGGAATGAGATCTATGAAGGTCGTCTCAGCATGCGATTTCAAGCTGATTTCGCAAATAGGCTGTTTGTCAATGAAAATTTATCAAGGGCAAAAAGTGCTGTGCTCAACCGGCTACTGCATCTGAAGCGTAGCGGACGAGTCTGGACCGTCTTCTCAAGGGCTGGCATTCCCTGCTACAAGGCTAGCAAGCTCTCGGCCCCCATTCGTGTGCACAACATGCAACAAGCTTTCGCCGCGGAGCGGGAGCTGCCGCCGGCGCTGCCCGGGGCCGGCCGGTCTCGGGCGGCACCTCCCCCGCCCCCCTCGCGGGGTCGGGCCGGCCAGCCGGCCCGGCCGGGTCTGGCTCGGACTGGGGCGCCTCCCCCGCCCCCTCCCCCTGCGCTGGGTCGGGCCATCGGTCCGGTCCGTTCCGGGTCGGCGCGGGGTGGAGCGCCTCCCGGGCGGGCGGGGCGGGGTGAGGATGGCGCGGGTTTGCCCTCTGACTGGACATCTTCGAGGACTCCCGGCGAGCCGTCGAGCACCGTTTCGTCTGCGCGGCCGGCTGCTGCGGATGCTGCAGTGGCCCCCGAGCCCCGGCTGCCCGACGGGTCGGCGGCTCGACCGTCTTCGTGGCTGCCGGACGGGCCGCGGGCATCTGCTGCAGCTGCGGCTTCTGTCGGTGGGCTGGAGGCGGCGGCGCCGCGCTCCTCGAGGTCGGACTTCGCCCCGTCGACTGCGGCGGCTCCCGCGGCCCTTGCTGGTGCCGACGGGGCGGTGGCTGAGCGGACTGCTATCTCCTCCGCCGCTGCTGTTGTCGCGGCTGCGCCGGCCGGTGATTCTGGGCCGGCTGGTGGCCACGGTGGTCCGCCTTCTGGCTGCCCGCCGGCGGGCGACGACGCTGGCTGAGCCGGTGCGACGGTCCGGCCGGACTCTTGCCCGTTGCCGCAGTCATCTGCTTCTGCTGGTGAGTGTGCCAGGCTGCGGCGGTTTTGATCGCGGCGGCTAAGTCTGGCGGCGTCTGAGTCGCCATGGCGTTTGGGACGTTGAGTCTTGCGCCTCTCTGCACCGGGAAGCTCCGGGGCATGCTTGGTCGACAGACTATGTAATCATGTGATCTGTGTTTTGAGTATGTCGGCCGTTTTTGTGAATTGAGACGTAAGTTAAAGTGATAAGATAAGATATAATGTCGAGCAGCATTCGAACAATAGAACTTAAGAGGAATAGGAAGAAATGCTACACATTCGGTTACGTGTTGATTGGCCACGGGCCGCGCGCGTCCGCACCGCGCCGAGTCTGTAGGGACGACTGTATGCTTGTGCGTTGTTGTGTGTATTGTTCTTTCGTGAGTTTGACAGTAACTTCGTTGATGGCTGTGTTTCATTGCGGCCATTGGGTAATGATAGCTCTTTGTGCGGCCGATGTGCACCTCGTTAACTGCTATGCAATGTCAAATCCTAGGTGTGCACGTTCATTACTAAAGGCAGATACGCATTTAAATATCAGAACTCATCAATGTCTGGTCAGATATCTGTCGTGAGCTTTAATGTTAGGGGGTTGCGTGATACCAAGAAAAGGAGGGCTATATTCCGTCATATGCACGTTAAATACCCAAATCATATGATTGTTATGCAAGAAACTCACTCGACGGAAGAAATCGAAAGACGATGGATCGCAGAATGGGGTGGGAATATTATGTTTTCGCACGGTGTTGCAAATGCCCGCGGCACCTGCATTTTGGTTCCAAAGCATTGTAAGGGTGACGTGTTAGGTCATAAGCGAGACCAAGAGGGTCGTATAATTTCGATATTGTTAAATATTAAAGATATAACAATAACCATAGTCGGAGTATATGCGCCGACGCAAGGCCATTGTCGGCAACAGGGTGTGTTTTATACGCAGTTGAGCGAGCACATCCGATCATTAGAGTTATCACATCCGTTTATATTGTGTGGCGACTTTAACGTTCACTTGTCTGCGCAGGATACCAGTCAAACATCATTTAAACCATCCAGCGCTTGTGAAGCCTTACATGAATTAATGAGTGAGTTCAGTTTGAAAGATTTTTGGCGCCTTGCAAACCCAGATTTGCGACAGTACACGTGGAGAAAATGCCGTCCTTTGCAACAATCCAGAATTGACTACTTTTTTGCAAGCAGCACTCTGATTGATGCACATCAGATAATCACAACTGATATTGATCCCGGCCCCCGAAGCGATCATAGTATAATCGCATTGTCAGTGAAGTTATTCGGTAGCAAGCGGGGACCAGGTGTTTGGAGAATTAATGTGAGCCTTCTTGAGAACGCCGATCTAGTTCAAAAAATAAGGGAAGAAATAGAGAGAGCAAAAAATAGGCAGTCACACTATAGAGATGCATATGACACAGGTTTATTGATAGAAATGTTGTTGGCGAACATTAGAGTAATGTGCATTAAAGAAAGTAAGCATATTGCCAAGGAAAGACGTCAATATGAAAAAGAATTAGAAGCAAGTGTTAAAAAATTAGAAAGTTTAATAGCTCTGCAACCTTCATCAGTAGCTGTGCATGATGACTACCATAAAAAGAAAGATGAGCTAGACAATTTTAAATTGCAGGCAGCAGAGAGAGCCATGCTGTGGTCGCAAGCAAATTGGCTAGAGCATGGCGAAAAACCTACGAAATATTTTCTTAGCTTGCAGAAAAAGAAGAGTGCTGATAGAGCTATTCATGTGCTAGAGAGCGCAGATGGCAAAATGATAACAGGAGACAGAAATATTTTAGATTGTTGTAGATCATTTTATGAATCGCTGCATCAATCCAAAGGAGTTCCAGATAATTTTGAAAGTTTTATGCAAAATGTTGAAATACCGAAACTATCAGAGCATGACAGGCTATCTTGTGAAGGACCGCTAACAATAGAAGAGTGTAGAATCGCCGTCGCTAGTATGAGTGCTAATAGAGCCCCATCTGTATCAGGATTCAATAAGGAATTTATTAATTTGTTTTGGAGTGATATTGGCGAGCTCATTGTCACTTATATAAACGAGGCGTATCGAACTGGGAAGATGTTCATAACACAAAGAAGAGGGGTATTAATTCTTATTCCAAAAGCAGGTAACCAAAAGGAATTAAAAAATAAGCGACCGATCTGCTTATTGGATATAATTTATAAGATAATTGCCAAAGTGCTTGCAACGAGACTAAGCGTGGTAATTAAAGAAGTCATACATAGTGACCAAACTGGATTTCTTAAAGGTAGGAACATTCAAGATAATTTAAGAATAATTCAAGACGTTATAAATTATTCGCAGTCTGATGATGTCGGTGGGATATTAGTGGCGCTAGACTTTAAGGCCGCGTTCAATAGTATTGAACATCACTTTATTTGGTATGCTTTAAGATGCTTTGGCTTTGGCGACTCCTTTATTAGGTGGATAAAATTGTTGTACAACGAGAACATGTTAGCCGTACTTAACAATGGTTACACGTCTGAATGGTTTGAGCCGAAGCGTGGCATTATGCAAGGGTGTCCTATTTCAGGGATGCTTTTCAATTTGGCTGTGGAATTGCTAGCTATTAAAATTAGACAGTTAGGCTCTGTACGAGGCGTTATTATTAATAATATTGAAGTTAAGATTTCTCAATATGCAGACGATGCTACAGTGTTTGTTCATGATGCAGAATCTGTTGAAGAGTTAGTAAAACAGCTCAGACACTTTGGTGAAGTTTCTGGATTAGAGCTTAACCTCAGTAAATCTAAAATCATGTGGCTTGGAACTGATCGGCACAAACGCGAAAGTGTTTGCGGCATCCCGTCGGTAGACAAAGTTAAAAATTTAGGAATGTGGTTCAGCAGCACTGAGTGTTGTGTTAGTCAAAACTTGAACCCCATAATAAATCAAATTCAAAATACAATTAATAGATGGTCGCAAAGGGACTTAAGCTTAAAGGGAAGAATTACGGTGAGCAAAAGTTTGCTTATTTCCAAACTGGTTTATGTAATATCGTGTGTTGTTATCCCAGAGACAAGACTTAAGTCTATACAATCTCTGATCATGAAATATGTATGGCGTGGGCGACCCCCTAAGGTAAAAGCAAAAGTAATTTGCCAAAGCATTTCTGATGGTGGGCTAGGGGCAGTTGATACGAAGGCAATGTACACTAGCTTAAAGCTCAGTTGGATGAGACGGCTGTTGACAGGAAATGCAACATGGGTACGCTTGTTTCAGGCTAGATGCCTCCCATACGCAATTAAAGATCTAATTCAGAGTCGGTTTAGAAGAGAAGATCTTAAGAAACTAAGGTTGTCTGAATTTTATGTTGGTATGCTGCTAGAATACTGCAAGCTAAACGAATCTTCAGCCCCGAGTACCTCGGTTCAAATGATGAATGAATCTCTATGGTTCAACTCTGAAATTACAATTAACAGAAAATCATTAGTTGAAAGGAATATGTACAGCTGCGGCATTAAATACGTCGGTGATTTGATTGACGCAGGTGGTAGAATGTTAACTTATGATGGATTTAGACATAAATTCCCAACGTGCAAAACTGATTTCTTAAAATACTGTGGCATTGCAAGCTCTATCCCCCGGGCGTGGAAAGAGACGATCCGCAACATCGGAAGGAGTATGAGGGCTGTGGATAGAGATAAGGTACCCTGCATTCAATTCCGTGATGAAGAAATTCCATTGTCAATGATTAAAACAAAACAATTATATGCGCTAGTAAACAAAACAACTATTATTCCAACCGCATTTGCACGATGGCAAAATGAGGGTCTTGGACAGCAAAGCTGGTCCGAAGTTATGATCATGCCATATAAATGCACTAAATCAACGAAGCTTCAGGCCTTCCAATATCAGCTCATACACCGATTCATTCCAACAAATAGATTTTTGTTTGTTAGGGGGATTTTGGACAATGCATCTTGCCAGCATTGCCAAAGCAATGATACTATTATTCATTATTTCTTCGCCTGCCAAAACGTTCGCCGTTTCTGGGACAAAGTATTTCAATTAATAAACAAAAACACTTATCCAACACGTTACACGCTTAATGTAACAAATATATTGTTCGGAATTTGTGATGCGCCATCAATTGTAAACCTGCTTATCTTGCTTGCAAAACACTATTTGTATACGCGTAAGATTAATGGACGCATGATTAGCATGGATGCGTACATGGGATATGTTAAGCGTGTGCACGCTACGGAAATGAGAGCCGCGAGTGGTGATAATATAAAAGTGATGTACACGGAGCGTAAGTGGAATGCGGTTGTGCAGGAAATCAGACGCTAAGGTGATCGTAATACGTTATTGTGTGTGTGTGTGTGTGTGTGTGTGTGTGTGTGTGTGTGTGTGTGTGTGTGTGTATGTGTGTGTGTGTGTTCTTGTGTGTGCGTGTATATGTCGTGCGGCATGATCGAAAGGAGCCTATACAAGTGTCGCGATTGGTCCCACTACGGACACATGTTACTGCAGTGTGCAAATAAAACATACAAAAGTGAAAAAAAAAAAAAAAAAAAAAAAAAAAAAAAAAAGTGCCGTGAATGCGCAAGTACGGCAAAGATGCCGTAGATGCGTACTTGGGGCGGTGAGTGAGACGTCGGCATGTCATACTTGGGTCCATTGACTAGTGTTTAGAGTTGCAACTAGATGCCGTTGCGTATTTAATATGCAAAGTTAATCCCCTGCTCCTTTCCCCTTTCTGGAATTTTGCCCACGGTCCCCGGGGCGGAACACGCCTGGGATAACTTTCACTCCCCATTTGACATGTAGATATTGTCATAACATAATGATTTGCCTGCATGACATATATATGTAGATAAACTTACTTGCCCAAACACTGCCGTAGTTTTGGCGATGGGTTGTCATTTGCACATCACGTTGCGTATAAAATATTTACCTCTGGTCATGCTTCGCTCACACAGCAAATTGTAAAGAAGTAAACAAATTCATTCTGTGAGTTTCATGTCCTTATATTTCACCAGCCTAGAACGTCTCTGACCGTGGATCAGAGTCATGCATCGTCGTCAGGCTGGCCGCACGCGCGCAGTCCTATTCGCGATCCTACGCCTATGCTACGCTGCTTTCTTGGATGTATGCACATGACAGTTTAGCCTGTCGGCGGAGCGCCGGTAAAAGTGCCACTGGAGGCCGTCTCAGAGTCATTTCAGAAGCATTTCATCTTAAAATATATACAGGGTGATCAGGAAAAATTGAGACAAATTTCATTGACTTGTACCTCCCAAACGAGATGTCACAGAGGCATAATTAAATCGGCAATTTTGATTTTTTCAACTTATATATCTCTCGACCAACACAAAAGTAAACATCAGTAGCTTTGCAAATTGCAACTCTTTATTCTGACCCGACGCCACAAGCTTTGGCAGTTTTTCACTAATCTGTTTCAGCTCCCGACGGAAACGAGCCATCAACATAGTATCAGCCTCAAAGTTTTCAGCATGCATACGGGACTTAAGGAGAGCCCAAATGTGTTCTATATATGTTGGTTTTGTGGCGCTACAAGTCGGTTACCATTTTTACAATGACCGGGATTTCCATTTCTTCAGTGCTTCATCCCATCGCCTTGGTCAGCTTGGGGCCATTTTAAAACGTCTCTTATCTTGTTTTAACATTTGTATCGTCAGTGGTGACTGGGAATCGTTTTCGGCGTCTATAGCACAAGTCAGCTTTCTCTTCAGACTTTTTTTGATGCCGGAACGGCAAACACCGAATTTGAGTGCCGCCTATCGCCGCGAGGTACCCTACTTTGCATGCATTTACCCCCTGGGCTTTCCTCCTTGCTCGGTACTCACTCATTTCGCCTTCCTGTCACTTTCCTTGTTTGTTTGTATTCTCCCAATGCATCACCTTTATTCATTCTCACGCGAAATCGGACTGTCGCTAAAATCGGCCAGACTCCTGTCCAGTAGGTACTCTCCTCTCCATGGCGTCACGGACGCATTGCAGATAAGGATGTGTTCAGCTGCGGCGGGCTGGGCTGTAGCCCGGATGTGCGGAAGACGTGTCAGGAAGGGACAGCAGGGATAGCTGCTTGCAGTGACCACACAGACGCCGGCGACAGGAAGATGTGGCGGCGTCAGGGCAGGCTCGGAGGTGGGAGACGGAAGGGGCATGGGGCTGTACTGCGCACCAACAGCCGGTCACACAGGATATGGAGCAGACGGCGGCGCGGCAGCGTCCAGCCTCCGGGTCATGCACCCTCACCAAGGGCGAATTCGGCCTTAGGAGGAGCCGGAATTGTTTTAGACGGATTGCAAAAATTAACCCGCCATTGACAGAGAGGGCCGAAAAACGCCCCCTGAAGCAGAGGCGTACCCAGGATTCACTCCAGGGTGGGGGTGGGGGGTCAATTTTGGATCAGGGGGCATAAGGTACCCCCACCCAAAACAAAATCAACGGATTTGGCCCACTATACTTTATTTTTTACCAGGGGGCCCCCAGGTACATCCACACAAACTCGCCGTATTTTGCCAGGTCAGCCAAATACGGTGAGTTTGTGTGGGAGTACAGTGGGCACAGGCCCTATTTCGTGTACTGATGCACTAGCCAAGGGGGCCAGGTCCAAGACAAAACATAACGTGCTGCTGCGCCGTCGCGCTGCATTTGACCGAAGTTTTGCTACCAAATCTGGTAGTCATATTGCACCAAAAATACTAAAAATGAACAAAAACATATTGCGATTTTCGAATCTCCTAGTTTAAAACGATCTATTTAATAATAAATATCAAGCACTTTGGATTATGACAAAACGTACATTCTGCAACTTCAAATGGTTCCGCAAACATGTACGGACAGTCCGTACAAGATTTTGGAGGTTCGCCAACGTGTACGGACACTGTCCGTACTGTCCGTAGTGGTGGCGACGCCCATGCTTATGCCACCTAGCTCTCCTATAGTCTCCTCTGTCTCTGGCTCAGGCTGAAGTACTGCAATACTACTCGGGTCCTCGATAGTAAAGACAGATTGGAACTAATCATTAAGCACTTCAACCATTTTACTGTCCTTGCTAACTAACACATCATCTACCTTAAATGGACTTATATTTTTGGAAACTGTACTGAACTTATACAAACTGAAGAACTTCCTACTATCTGCATTACAATGTCTAGCTTAATCAAGTTCCTTTGCCCTTTTAGTTGCTCTGACCTTTTTCTTAACTGAATTTCTTGCATTCTGGTAGGCCTTCTGATTTATATCTAGTGATGATCCCTTAAGAATGCCAAATACACTTTTTTTAGGGTATAGCACTATGGCTATACCCATATTAACCATATGGGTATAGCACTCCTTACTTCTGGGGTAAGCCAAACTAGTTTGCCCTTGGTTCTGTTACGTTTGTGCCTGAGGGATATATGCCGATTCTGAATTTGGCTTAATCTAGCTTTGAAAACATTCCAGGGCTCACATGCATCTAAACCTGCCAACTCAACGTTCCATTTTATCTGTGCGAGGTGATTGACCATCAAAATCAAATGGCATCAAAATCAGCCCGGTTGAAGTTTGGAACCATAAGAAGGTTATCCTTGGGCCTCATTTCTGATGAAATATTGAATTTAACCATATTGTGATCGCTGGTTTCTAGACCTTCGCAAATACTTATGTCACTAACTAGATCACTGTTATCTGAGAATACAAGGTCTAGAATGGAGCAATGTATGCACTCACAAAATTGCTATACACGACCCGGGTGTCAACTCCTGCCACAGGGGTTAATTTGGAAATTTGCTCATGCATGGGGTGTCATTGTTGATGCTTCGCTATGTCAGACACCTGCGTGGTGTGTCAGTGCCGACGACCATCGCATTGTGTGTTCGTCACCGCTGCATGGGGTGTCAAGGTGACGCAATACTCATGCGGGGGATGTCAATTGACGCCTCAGCCGGGCGTATTGCGGGAGTTCGTTCACCACTGGGAGAAGCGTAACGTCACCGCTGCATTGGGTGTCCAGGTGTTGCAATACTCATGCGGGGGGTGCTGATTGACGCCTCAGCCGGGCGTATTGCAGGAGTTCGTTCACAACTGGGAGAGGTGTGACGGTCGCCGCTGCTTAGGGTGTCGTGACGTAGACGCACGCAGACGGCGGCGCGGCCTTGGCTGCGCGCGCACATCACCGCCGGCCGGCCGCGCCGCCGCGCCGGGCCAGTTGGGTTGTGACCTTGGCCGCGGCGGGTTGTGCATTGTGCGTGCGTCGACCGTTGTCAGTGTTCAAGTTGCCGTTGAGTTGCGAAAGGCTGTCAATCGTGCTGTCGTGATCGGAGTTATGAATTATGAGTTTGTGAATTGTGAGTTGTGTTTCCCAATTGTGAAAGTTGTGAAAGTAAAAAATGTAAAAGTTTCCTAATTGTGAGTTGTGAGTGCGTTCTTTCTTGTGTTATTTTGATCTTAGAAATGTAGTTAGTTGTGAATTTGTGATTGATAAACATTAGGTATGATAGCGTCTATATGTTTCGTGCCCTTGCGTCACAACCAATTGTATTGCTTATCCGGTCGGAGCTGCACCGACCAAGCTTATATAAATTCTAAAAAAACATATGAAAAAACATCTAAAACATATGAATATACGTAGCTGACTGTTGATCCATACTAACTATGATGATTTATGAGTATGCTTGATGATGCTGATTTGTGATGCTGATGTTGATACATGGATCTGTTTACAATAATTAACGGTTTTGTTAATACAATGGTTTTGCACGGAAATGTACTGATTTTTAGTTGCTTAGATTGGGAAGGTTGGCGCGAGTGTTCAGAGTCAGGTCAGAGTGCTCAGATTGGCATGAGACTTGCGAGTTGCGACACGTCTCTGAGCTGGCGCCCGGCTGCGGCGGCCGCCGGCGATGCGTCTACGTCACGACACCCCAAGCTGCGGCGACCGTTACACCTTTCCCAGTGGTAAATGAACTCCCGCGATACGCCCGGCTGAGGCGGCAATCGACACCCCCCGCATGAGTATTGCGACACATCGACACCCCATGCAGCAATGACGTTACTCCTCTCCCAATGGTAACCGAACTCCCGCAATACGCCCGGCTGAGGCGTCAATCGACACCCCACGCATGCGTATTGCGACACCTCGACACCCTATGCAGCGGTTATTCAAGTGTGTTCCGTTAAATATATACACCCCATGCAGCGGCGATCACGGTTGTTCCGGCACATCTCCCTGAGTGCTAACCAAAACACCTTCCAGGCGACGTATTTTAGGTTGTGTGGGCATCACACGGGCTAAAGGGGTCGACACCCTGCGCGGGTGTTAATTTTTTTGCGAGTGTGGGGGAGACTGTGCCTGCTGTGGCTCAGTCCGCAACAAAGTGCCAGTACACCGCCGTACCACGTCGTCTGTATGTGTGGCGAAAGTCATGTCACTATAGAACCAGACACCTAGGTTGTTGACAGTGTTTGAGCAGGTGATGGTTGAGCCGGAAAAGGTAATGCTGATTCGGGGAAGGCGCCGAGTCATTTCGCGGGTACCGAGCGCGATGAGCTGCGTCTTTGCTGCGTTAATTTTGAGGCCATTTTTTCCATACCAGTTGGAAAGGACAGACAGACTGTTTTCCATGGATTTGATAATCTCATTCAGGTCTTTCGGTGGGCCAGAAACATATAGTTGGACGTCATCAGCGTAGGTAATGATGCCAGTGGACTCATCAGTATAGAGAGGTAGGTCGTTAGCCGTATATGTTGTGCAGTAATGTCCCAAGAGAAGAACCTTGATTGGTGCCAACGGGGGCATGCATATATAATCCCCCCCCCCTTGGATCCGCCAGTGGGTAGCAGGCTGTTAGCGAGAAGTTGTTGAGCGCCCCCCCCCCCGCTCAACAACTTCTCGCTAACAGCCTGCTGCAAGAGATGCCACCTTTCTACCCGCTTACCCACGCGACGTGGGTAGTTACTACCCACGTGGCTAGTTGTGGGTAGCACAAGCAATCATTTGGCGAAAGTGGGTAGTTGGCGGGTAGCATAATTTTCAACTTTTCAAAAAAGGGAAGTTTTAAAACTTATTTCAGTGACTGCGCTTTCATTTCAGCAATATCATTCAAGTTTATTGCATCAAGTTGCATAATTTACAGGTTTTTGCTTTAATTTGTTTTCAATTCCAAAATAGTATAATTTATGTTGCGGGTAGTTGTGGGTAGTTGACAGCTTATTTGAGCACGTGGGTAGTGGTGGGTAGTTGAACAGTGTTTGTGGCGCGGCGCGGGTAGTCACAGGCCTGAAAAGTGGCAGCTCTACCTGCTACCCACTGGCGGATCCAAGGGGGGGGGGGTCATTATATATGCATGCCCCCATTGGCACCAATCAAGGTTCTTCTCTTGGGCCATTACTGCACAACATATACGGCTAACGACCTACCTCTCTATACTGATGAGTCCACTGGCATCATTACCTACGCTGATGACGTCCAACTATATGTTTCTGGCCCACCGAAAGACCTGAATGAGATTATCCAATCCATGGAAAACAGTATGTCTGTCCTTTCCAACTGCTATGGAAAACATGGCCTAAAAATTAACGCGGCAAAGACGCAGCTCATCGAGCTAGGTAGTAGAGCGGGACGTGTCAGCCATTCACCGACCAAAATCGGTGGGCGAGTAGTCCTCATGGGTGCGGAGTGACCTTGGGGGTGGCAACAATGGCGCCCCCAAAGCACGTGCGGCAGGTACGTGCAACTTTTTTTTAGCGGGTTCCTCAATTCGGTCGGCCACTACTCGGGAGTTATGAGAGCTAGACGCACCAAATTTGGTATGTGTGGGTAGCTCGTGGTCAGGGCTCCCTGCTGCTATTATTTATGTGTTGCTGGAGTCCCGTGTTCGAATCCCATCGAGGGCATTTGCTTTTTCTATGCTTTTCTTGTCCAATTTTGTTTGTCGGCGCTCCTCGTGACGTTCCAACAAATGGCTACGGTTTGCCCCGGACCCAAACCCGATCCACCGAAATGGGTCCGCACTAGTCAAAACCGTAGATTTGACAAAGTCAAATACCGGAGGTTTATACTAGGGCAGCCTATTGGTGTAGTGACTTTGTATGTCTGTATGTATGTTTGTCTGTCTGAGGCGTTTGGCCACAGCTCGCTGACGAAGAGGCACAGCAACACGCGCGTGGCACCGTCCGATGCGCCAGTGCGGCCCCCAGGTGCCGGTGCCAATCACAGGTCGATCGGTGCCACGTGGCACGTGGCACGTGCCGCCACGTGGGCCATTGCAAAATCCATTTGCCAACACGTGCCGCCCATACCAGTGGACGCAGGGCGACCAAATTCGGTGGGCGGGTAGTCCACATGGGTGCGGAAAATCCTTTGCGGTTGCCGACCCCGAGGGGGGTAAACAAAAGCCCCCAGGGGGGTAAACCTTTTATCGCGTGGGGTCCTCGGATTTCGAGAAATTTTGATGTAGCGACACCAAATTTGGTACACCGATAGAGCTCGGCGAGTGACAGATGATGGTGCCGGTCGCCGCTCGATCGGTGCCACGTGCCGCCACGTGGTCATGGCAAAATATGCTTGCCCAGCCCATACCAGTGGTCGCAGGGCGACCAAACTCGGTGGGCGGGTAGTCCACATGGGTGCCGAAAAACAGTATTGGCTGATTTTTGTTCGAGGGGCACGTTGCCCCCCTTAGTAATCTGATATCGCAGGGGTCTTCTGATTGCCGGATTTTTTTTTCCTCTCGCTATCCGCACCAAATTTGGTGCACCGATAGAGCTCGGCGAGTGAGATATGATGGTGCAGGTTGTTGTTCGATCGGTGCCACGTGGCACGTGCCGCCACGTGCCCATGGCAAAATCTGCTTGCCCTGCCCATACCAGTGGTCGCAGATTGACCAAACTCGGTGGGCGGGTAGCCCACATGAGTACGGAAAACAATTTTGGCTGATTTTCCAGAGGAGGGCACGTTGCTCTCCCCATAGGGGGTGTTAACCTGATATGCCGGGGGTCCTCGGATTGCGGGATTCTTTTTCTCTCGCTAGCTGCACAAAATTTGGTGCACCGATAGAGCTCAGCGAGTGACAGATGATGGTGCCGGTCGCCCGTCGATCGGTGCCACGTGGTACGTGCCACGTGCCGCCACGTGGCCACTGCAAAATCTGCTTCCCCAGCCTTGCCGCCCATACCAGTGGACGCAGGGCGACCAAATTCGGTGGGCGGGTAATCCACATGGGTGCGAAAAATCCTTTGCGGTTGCCGACCCCGAGGGGGGCAAACGAAAGCCCCCAGGGGGTAAACCTTTTATCGTGTGGGGGTCCTCGGATTTCGGGAAATTTTGATGTAGCGACACCAAATTTGGTACACCGATAGAGCTCGGCGAGTGACAGTTGATGGTGCCGGTCGGTGCCACGTGGCACGTGCCACGTGCCGCCACGTGGCCATGCAAAATCTGCTTCCTCGTGAAATGATGGCTACGATTTTTCCCCGGACCCAAACCCGATCCACCGAAATGGGTCCGCACTAGTATAAATTCCAGCGGCTCAAAGGGACTAAAGTCTACAACTGATTGCTGTTTGAACACAGCATATTGATGGATGTACACATGACGTCATGCTATTCGCTGCCTTGGCTGAATATTGTATCTAAGGCCTTGGAATGCATGGTAAATGAATGGATGAACGTGACATTCAATCATAGCAGAAGCCAGTCTTGTGTACCAACTTTAAGCTGCCATATCATAATTTTATTTTCTACAAAGTCATTAATCCGCGAGTCACTGGGGGGGGGGGGGGGGTTGGCACCCCCTTAGGAATATTAAGAATATCTCAATCAATAATGGAGATATCGACGCCAAACTTTAAGTACCTATCCGGGCTTCATTTTTGCACCTTTTGAGTCATTAAACACGATTTTGACACCAAAATCGGCTAAAGTTTGCCAGGCCGTACAAATGCCGCATTTGAAGCGAAATGCAATCGAAAAACGTTAAAAGGTAGAAAATTGCAAGGGTTACAAACCAGCTATCTCTAAAAAAAAGTTTCGACCCCAAATTTAAAAAAAACTTTTTTTGAAAAAATGCTCACAAAATCTTTTTTTTTCTCCAAAAATATTGGAAAAACGGAATATATGTCAGATAACGACATACAGGGAAACTACTATACCAAATTTGAAAATGATATAATCTTTTTTGACTGTCATGGAATATAAAGTATGGATAAATCATGACGTCTTATTTTGAAATTGCGTTTTTTTGGCTTTTATTGACCGAATACAGACAAATAAATGCGAGCACTGTTTGTTTTAGATAAAACTGATAAAGAAACATGTTTTTTATTTCTATTTATCAATTTCAAATTTTGACCTTCAGTGACCTGAACTTGACCTGAACTTGACACTAACTTCACGTAAATGAAGTCAGGTGGTAAACTGACTACCACTATCGAATTCTGCGCGTAATAGCATCCATAAAACATGTGCTACATGACTTTCGTAGATATTTTGTGTGTAGTGACCTTTTGTGACCTGACCTTGACCTTGATCTTTTCCAACAAACTCACTTTAGCTCATGTGGAATATGTATGATACCTTTGACAGCACTTTGGGTGATTATAGTCGCAATCGAAGGCCATGGATGGCAAGTATTGTCCATAAACTCAAATACCTCGGTTTTGACGTTTGACTTGACCCTGACCTGACATGTGACCTTAATTTGACTTTTTTAAGTTTGCGTTAGGCTTATTTCATTGAGCGCTTTCGAATGCCGCCTTGCGCGTCCCACTGCGATTATTGGTTCTGAAGATACCAGGGGGGGGGGGGGGCTAAAAAAGCCCCCCCCCAGTGAGTCGTGTTACGGAATATTCCCCAGTGACTGCCGGGTTAAGTATACATATATCTTTAAGTACAAAGAAAGGACTCAACGATACATGGTTAAAAACTACATGTGATTTGACCTAATCATAAATTAAGCTTCATATCCTTTGGAATGAATTCAGCAAAACAAAATCAAGCAAGTCTGCTTTCTTGGGGGAACGTCCCCCCTGATTTTTGAACTGGGGGGGGGGGGGTGGCGTGACCCCCCCCCCCCCCCCCCCCCCCGTCCCCTCGCCGCCAACGCCCATGATTCCCTTTAAGTTTCCTCCCCTAAGTTCTGGTGGTGAGCAGAAAAAGCTATCGCATTATAGGAGACAGGATCCACACAAAACTCCTGTGTAGTGAAGGGAGTGGAGTTCCCAGAAACCGAACCAAGGATAAGGTTTGAACGACATTTTCTATAGAAAAATCCATCACAAATCGTCACGCAATTTGGTTGACTTATCTCTTATATCTCTCTCAGGAACATTTATCAGCATAATTTAAATAATAAGCGTATAATGGTACAGATTGTAAACAGATGTAATCAGGGACCATTCTATCCCAACTCTATGGCGGAATTAATTTTGATCTGGGTAAAAAAGATGGAGCATGATGGATACCAGGATTGTATAAATCGTGCATGACTATGCCTGTTACGTTAGCTATATATGTCTTACCTTTAAAGACGTCTTAGCAAGTTCTGATAACGTCCGTAATGCTTCACGCCCGACAGATAAAACCTCGCCCATTGTCTAAGAACGCCGAGTGAATCTGTCTTCAATCTGTCTGTCAATCTGTCACTCTGTTTTCTGCCAGTTCCGAGTCAGATACGCTGCCTGAAGACGACCTGTCCGATCACACGCTGCCTGAAGACGACCTGTCCGATCACACGCTGTGTACAAACTATCAGACTGAGAACACGCCGCCCCAAGGGCAAGGCAGCCCGAATGAACCGTCACTCACCACTGCATTGACGTGCACCGTCTCTGCGACTTCACTGGGTGCCGTTTTGGCCAGCAGCAGCCCTTTTCCGCATCGACTGAGCTACTGCGACCCACCTGTGCCGCTGCACCTGCCAGCGGCGCGTGTCAACACACACAGACGCTCGTTTGGGGCTGTTTAGTTCTAGAGGAAGGCGTTATGTTAGTATTGTATTATGTAACCTGCCAGTCCGTGAAGAAACATGGCCGAGGTGTCATGATTTGGTGTATATCTAAATGAGTCTGATACGTGTGACGTGCGTACACAGTACATAATACTGTTAGTGCTCCCAGTCACGTGACATCCGCTGTAGTGCATTTCTTGCTGTCCCAGACCGGCGCACGCCACTGCCGCCTTACATTTGCAGCTGGGGACGCCAGATGTGCTATACAGACGACAGTGTCTAAAAAGGACACAACTTGGGCGAAGTATGATGAATAGAGGGATCATCGTCAACTGTGCTGTTTAACTTTGCATATTACGTAAAAAACTGTTCATGTTTCATATTTAAAACTTCATCATATTACTTGACTTCTGACACTAGCGTTTCCAAGCAGCCAATAATCAAAGGTAGTCAGGTGTGCAATAACGTACGGCACGGGTGCAATGGGGAACAGCAGCGGCACGGGTGCAATGCGGAACAACGGCCTCATGTAATATTCACCAGTCAGGCATGCTGTACCGCACGGCATCGCTGTAATGCGTAACAGTAGGTTTAGATAATCCGATAACTGCAGATACCTATAATGAATGGGCGGCAGTTTTCGGTCCGGATGATCCAGCTTACATGTGTTAATGCTGGCTCCGAATGATCCAGACCCGTAACATGCCCGGGACACCGGAATCAAACATAAAAACATTAAATGCAGTTATCATGCAACTGAGAGACCGATTCCTATTCAGCGCGTGTTACAAAGATTTTACCAATAAATGCATGTGTTTATGGATTGTAATGTTGAAGCCAATGGGAAAAAAACACCGGAAGTGATAATGGACTCTACAGGGTCCAATAACACTTTTGTTATTGGATCATACCATATTTGGTCATTAATTATTGGATTACTGGATCGGGCGAACAGTTGCATGATAAAATATTTAATGGACTCGCGCCTGAAATATTTCTTATTAAACTCGCCTTCGGCTCGTCCAATAACAAATATTTATCAGGCCTCGTCCATTAAAGTATAGCACCGGTCTCAAAGCAGTCCCCTTCTGCAATCCAACGAACGCGTCAAACCACTTTGCCAGCAGCCAGAGAGTGCTAGAGGCAGCCATCCAGAGAAAGAAGGCGGATAAATTTACGGCTTATTTAGAATAATAATATTTGCAACAGTTTGCGCTTACGGATCGATGCCATGTTTGTTTATGAATGTGCAACACAACTTGCCCACTCGTACACCAAAATGTACCCAATTACTGCAATGAGTGCTGAGTTATAAGCCATTTATGGATGTCATTGTTAGGTACGGGTGGGTTGACGAAGGAAAACGGATAAGGTAGGATAAAGTGAAACGCCGAACGGGTGTTCGGTCATGAGCTCACAGTGCCTTTTCCACAGAACGAAACTATGTGGAGGGACATAAACATGAAGGTGGCCACCATTCCCGACATCAGTGCTGTTAAAAGGGCACTCCACTGGTATGTATAGTTTAAGCTGTCACTACTAAATGGCGCAAGTGGCGCAAACTCTGCATTAAGCGGTTGAGACGCCCACGGTACCTACGCACGAAGTTTAGACCAGGCCTTATTTTAACATGTTAACTGGGGGGGGGGGGGGGCAAATGCCCCCAGTGGACCGTTTTGCCCCCCCCCCCCCAGTCAAGACATTTTGCTCACCCTGATTTCAGTAATTTTATGTCATTTTTCGCTTGATAGGTATTCAATTAAAATACAATATATTTACCTGGTGATAACTTTATAAAAATATAATTATAAATTGCATGATATTCCTAAGTTTTAGCATTTCCCAGCCAAAATTAGTATCTTTAAATGATTTCCGAAATATAATTAATTTCATTAGGTACCCTTTAAACAATTGCTCATTAACGGTAGAGTAGGGGAGATCGGGGATTGTTGGACCAGGAACGTCGCCACAAAATTTGGAATGGGTGTGTGTGGGGGGGGGGGGGGGGGGGGGGGCAACCAACCAGGTTGTTGCACCCCCCCCCCCCCCAACACACATACACACACTCGCATAATATTAATATTAAAATCCTGCCAATCTTTTGGGGTCCGGAGGGATATTGGGGGCCGGCCCCCTGACCCCTCGGTTGGCGACGCCAATGGTTGGGATAGAGAAGATATTTCAATAATGTTCCCTCCGTGTAATATTAGGGAAGAATCTGAATATGAGCGGCCCGGCCGGGCCCGACCCGTGACGACGCTTTTGAGAGGCTCATATCTCTGCAACAGCACGTCTGATTGAAAAGCGGGCTTCTTTGCTTAGTAGTCTCATCCACCTTACCCTGTTTGAGACCAGAGCCGACTCACGTGAATAACTATGCGTGCCGCGTGACGGGTGTAGAAAGGTGTTTTGTCGCAAAAGCTCCACAACGGCTTGGCCGATTGTGTGCACATTTGGTGTGAGGTAATGGATATCTCAGCCGCCACTTTCTAACAAGTCAGGGGTGGGGTGCCTCTGCATGTGCGCACTTGTGCACTCCTTTTTTGTCCCCGCATCTCAGAAACTACTTGCCCGATTGAATTGAAATTCACCATAGGTACATTTACTTCGCGTTCGCTCGTTCATCGCCAACTGCGGCGCCTTACTGGTTCGGTAAAAACTTATGGAAGAAAATGATTTTTTCCCTCTTTTTTTTATTTAGTCCGAATGTTTTCGAGTGGATGGATTTCCGAGGTCAGGCCCCGCGCTAAGCATAGCTTGTTGCGCAGGCCCTGACCCCACCACCCGATCAAGTAATTCCTGGCGTCCGGCAGAATTTAGAAGCGAAAGTTGTACGTGCCCGACATACCTGGACACGGTCCGCCCCGCCCTCTGACGTCACCTGACCTTGAGTGCGACGGCTGTCACCGGCCATAGGCCATCCCAGTCAGGGGCAAATAGCGAGCGCCGAAGCGACTCGAACCCGGGCTGCCACTACCGGGCAAGGTCAGAAGTCCGGCGGTCTCCCAACTGAGCTACAGGGGCGGACAATGACAATGACAGGGGCGGACAATGACAAGACGCATGACCCCTGGGTCAATAGATTTTACCTCGTAGAGGTCGCAGGGCAAAAATGTCACATGGATCTTTGTATTTCGCAAAACAAAAACGTGAGTCTGGTGAACATTCGGAAAATTTTGCAATTTTGGGGATTTATATGCATTTTTTATGTTTCCCCTATGACCTAAAATTGGGAGATCACAAAATCTACTTTGCCTTAGGACATCGATATAAAAATCATCCGAAATAGCATAATTATTGGTATTTATAACCTGATTAAATCCTGCAAGTTTCCAACTGACCGGTTAACCCGCGCACTGCAGCGGGGGTAGATCTCCGACCCCCCCCCCCCCCCCCCCCTCAGGTTTTTCGCAAATATGAAAAAACGGCGATGCGCAGCGCCGCCGAGTTTTGACAAACCTGTTAGGACATCAATTGCGCACAATTTGAGGAGAAAAAAAAATAACCTCGGGGCATCTCAGGTCAGGTCAACAGACCAGTTCAAGTGACCCCACCTCCAAAAATGTTTGCAGTTGTGCCAAAGCCAAAGTTTTTCACCGATCAGTTTGAAACTTACAGGATGTCATGAGGGCATAATTACTTACAATTCGTTTATCTCGGAATTTTGATATTGGTGACCTAAGGTCAGGTAAGTTTCGTAACCTCCCCATAATAAGTCAATGGGGAAATATACAAATGGTTCCTATTTCAAGGATATGCATGATATTAGTCCAATTACTTCTGGATCATGTTATTATAAAAAAAAATATTGATGATCCAAGTGTCAATTTTGTTCAGTGACCCCTATGGGGTCATTTGGGGTCATCCGAGGTCACCATCACTTTTTGTCAATAACTCCCGACATAATAAAGATAGAGCAGTAAAACAGACAGCAAAGTCTTTGTCTCGTCGAGGCACGTCTTCCCATATGCAACATGCCTTACTTGGATCACCACTTCACCTTGACCTGAGGTCAAATTTGTAAGTTGAACTAACAAAGTCACCATGTATATAATTCCAAGTGCCTTGATGAGATAAGCATAATGGCGTAAACATTGTTCCGTTATCGTTATTACGTAAAAAGTTAATAGCGAAAAAAGATTAAAAAAAACAGCATTTGTTTTCTTTTTTTACCTCTGTAGCCTCAAATATTGACCGGAGATCAAATCTGAGGACACTATTTCGATTGCAAATTTCAGTGGCTGGCGTTTTTTTTTCTTCTAACTAGCATAGTTTCTGAGATATATGGGAATTTCTGGAGCGAAGTCCTAAAACAGGAAAAACCTTGAAAATGTGACCTTCGATGACCTCTGGTGACTTCAATTTTGATCTGACTTAAAAAAATACTGAAATACTTTGAAAGAACTTGTATCAAGCTATCAAACTACGTTTTTCTCTTGTCGCTACGTAACGCAATTTTCGAGATCTTACGGGGAGGGGGGGGGGGGGGCGGAAATCAACCCCCCTGCAGTTCGTGTTCGGTGCAGACCCCCTGCAGTGCGCGGGTTAACCCTATTTGTAACAGGCTCCTGGCTACCCCTATTTATAACGGGGGGGGGGGGGCGGATTCCGACCTCCCCTCCGGAGATCTCGAGATCTACCCGTCCGATTTTCAAAAATGAAACGGTGTTTGGTTCTCCTCAACACGATCTACATTTATAAATAATAACCAAATATAAATTTGGGATAGGGGGGCAACAGGGGGGCAAAAACTACAAATTTTAGTGGTATTTTTGATCCAACATAATTTGCATGTTTATAGACCGATTTTAACACAACTAATAGGAATCGATAGAGATTGAATTGGAAATTGATATATTACGGTGACGTTTGAAAATTCAAAAATCATAGGCGTGTGCAGGTCACTCAATCTGGGGGTGAAGTAAATGCGTAATTAAACCATTTTTTGATGTTTTTTTTTTATAAATGAAATGTTATATGATTGTGACATTATAAAAACAGTTATAAATCATATTTTTTGCCATAGGCGGTACCAGGTTAGTGAAAAAGGGGGTAAAATTGGGGAAAAATATTAACCGCAGACAAGTTGCTACCCAGCACTATAAATATGTTACTGATCGTAGATACTTTCTTTTTGCATGTTGTACTTCATCATAGGCGTATCCAGGATCCAAACTGGGGCGGCGCAAGACCTTTTGATACGTATATTATCCGCTATTATGAAACTAACTAGTCAACAGTGACTATTTCACTTACAACTTCAATTAACATTGCTTACCCCATTTTTACCCTACCTGGACTCGCCTATTATCTTATAATCGTTCGTAGAGTAGACTGTGTTGCGTGTTTCATCCGAAAACTGCAGTATGTTATGTCATTGTACGCCCATGCCTCTTAGTTTCCTTGCAATAATATGACCCCCTTTCTTCCATTCCTGAGCGCGCCTCTGCCAAAAATAACTTATTCCTTTTTCTAGTCTCATATGTCCATATATCATTATAAGTTAAACGTATATTGCGCCGTTATCGCTGGCATATCGTCATCACCATGCCAGTCACCCCCCTTTTCATGTTCCTGAACACGCCCTGAAACTCTATATGTAATAAATTATGCAAATAATGGAAGCAAAAGCTATCTTTTACATCTTGATAGCTATAAATGCCCCTTACATTGCTCTTTTGGCTTCCCGCCAAGCATTGAATACTTCCTGGAACCCCCCCCCCTTTTCAAGCCCCTGAAACCGCCTCTGCCATGCAATTTTTATGATATTTCATTAACATCAACTAATTTGCACTTATTGCAATCACCGTAAGCCGATGTAACTCCTTCATACTTGATGCAGTTAGAAAGAAACCGTGAAGATCGCATTTCCGTATTATCGCCAAATG
Source organism: Chirona hameri (assembly GCA_036785665.1). NCBI lineage: Eukaryota > Metazoa > Arthropoda > Thecostraca > Balanomorpha > Balanidae > Chirona > Chirona hameri. The sequence continues at coordinate 164,925 of JAXIVJ010000125.1, read as the reverse complement.
TCGCCTCCGAACGCACCCAAAACTGTGCCCTGAAACCGCCTCTGTTCAGGTTAAGAACTCAAAATTTGGACTCCAAATGCGGAGTTCAATTCTATGAAAAGTCCCAAAATTTCATGGGCCTGCTCCCAGCCGTTCTGGAGATATCTGCGAAAAACATGAGGGGGGGGGGGGGGGGGGGGTGGAATCCGCCTTCCCCCTGTTACAAATAGGGTTAAATAATCTTGCTGCGGCACGACCTTATATTTTCAGGTGGGAACACTAGACTTGACTAGTCACCTGACCTGAGGAGACCCGAGGTAAAAAATAACAGGATTTGGGCAACTGATAGGCAAACAGTTCTGCCAAAAATGGCGGTGCGAAACGCCGTCGTTTTCCACTATTTCGGAGAAACCTAAGGGGGAGGGGGGATATCCGCCCCCTGTTGTTGTACGTGTTAATTAAAGTCTGCCACACAGATCCCTCCAACCTAAAAATCCTAGCGATGCCAATGCCTGGATGTACCTACACCTGAAAAATTGGAGTAATCAACCTTCGGTATTTTCATGCTCTGCATCAGTGTTCGTCACGGGCCCACCAACTGGGGGTTGGTGGGTCCGTCACGAACACCCGGCCCGGCCCGGCCCAGGCCCATGAACACCAAGCTCAGGCCCGGACCAGGCCCAGTCAAATTCATAAAGGTGAGGCCCCTGGGGCTCACATTTATGAATTGTCCGACCCGTTCAGATTAACCCTCGCCCTACGGGAGCTTTTTTCACCTTCGCCCTAGGGGGTCCTAAAAAGACCCCCTGTTAACTTCCAAACCAATCAACATATAGCAACGCGGTAAGAACCAACATGTTGCCTGTTATGTTTGGAATATAACAGTATGCAATTCATAGGTTTCAGGTCAACGAGTGACCTTCCAGATCAAGTGAATGACCTCGATCGACCACGTCCAGAACAGCGATTTTGCTGTCAGAAAACCTCAAAATTAGAAATTGATAAATGTAAATAAAAAGGCATGTTTCTAGACCAGTTTTGTCTCAGAAATACAGAAAAGGTATTTTTTTTCGTATCTGGTCAAAAAAAGTCCAAAAAATTATTAAAAAAACGACGTCATGAATTTCTTACACTTAGGGAGCCATTTCTCAGTTGAAAACAGATATTTCTTTGAAATTTTGTTTGAGTATTGTTCATACTCAGTTCTCTCACATATATTCCGGTTTTTAACATCTTTGAAATTTTGATTTTGTGGTGATTTTTCCCAAAAAAAAACAGTTTTTGTTCATTTTGGGGGTCAAAATCCCTAAATTTTGAAAATCCGAGATTGTAATTTTTAGGAAATTACATTTTTTATTTTTGCCTAATTGTGTTTGCAATTTGCTTCAAACCTCTGTTTTCTACGATTTTTCAAGCATTTATCGTTTTCCACCAACATGACGTAATCAAAACATCATTATTTCCCAAATTCCTCAACCAATTGCAATCCAATTTTTAAAGCATACGTATAATTGTTGTATATTTAGATACTTAAAATTTCAGCAAGATGTGCCGCATTTCTAAAAAGTTATGCAAGGCAAACCTCATGGGGGGTCGTTTTAGGACCCCCGTAGGGCGAGGGTCAAGAATATCATTATTTTAACCAAATATGTAATCATTATCATAGCATATTTACTTGTATACTATAAATGTGAAACCATGAACTATCTATGCCAACCAAAAACACAAAAAGCCACAGCCACAGCCACAGTGTGTTGCTGTGGAAGTGAACTGTTCGTTCAAATATGTTTAAGCTCTGACCTGAGCCTGCGCACATTACTTCAACATTATCAGCCCCGTTCAGAGCCCAGTGATTTCCTTAAAGTTGAGGCCCGGCCCAGGCCCAGCCAGGCCCGGCCCGTGGCCCATAGTGCCAGCCCAGGGAACTCCATGGAGAACTCTGTTCTGCATGTCCAACGTGCTCAACCTGCCGCACGAGTTGAATCAAATTACAACAATAATGGGGTAAGTTGAGCAATATTTAACATTTTATTTCGTGTTATTTTTTAAATATAAACGTGGGTTTGTGAAAATAATTGTTTTTTAATTAGGACATATCAATTTTCGGACCCTTCCAATCTGTTTGGGGGCTCTGGCTTGACTGGCTCACTGGATCCACCGTTGATTATTGAAGCCGTAGTTCCTATTCAATCAAAGCATGACTTTTGAAACAGTATTGCGGTAAAACAACATGACCTTGGACATTGTAATTGGACTTAGTTATGAAAAAGGTACAGGAACAGAAAGAAGTACGTTGTAGCAATACAAAATAAAATGTTCACACCTATGGTACCGCGTGAGTTGTTAGGCCAAACAACGGTTAACACCGCATTGGCTGGGGTTTCCAGACACCTTCCATTGGCTGGGGGGGGGGGGGGGCGTTTTTCACCCCTGGTTATCTTCCGAACCAATGATCGCAGCGAGACGCGCAAGGCGGCATTCGAAATCTCTCCATGATAAAAATATAAACCGTACTCTAAAGTTGCAAATTGAGGTCACATGGCAGGTCACGGTCAGGTCAAAGGTCAAAATCGAGATATTTTAGTGTATGGACCACACTTTCCATCTAAAGCCTTCGATTGAGACCATGATCACCCAGAGTGCTCTCAAATGTATTATACACATCCCGCATGAACTAAAGTGAGATTGTTGGCAAAGATCAAGGTCAAGGTCAGGTTACGAAAGGTCACTATGCGCAAAATATATACGGAAGTCATGCAACACATGTTTTATGAGTATTACATATATAATTCGATAGTGATAGTCATTTTACCATCTGACCTCATTTAAGTAAGGTTAATGTCGATCTCAGGTCAAGATCAGGTCACATAAGGTCAAAATTTGAAATTGATTAATCTAAATAAAAAAGGCATGTTTCTAGACCAATTTTGTCTCAGAAATACAGTAATGGCATTTAATTATCTGTCCTGGTGACTACAAGCAAACAAATGCAATTTCACAATAGGACCTCATGAGTTACTCATACTTAGGGACCCATACGTCAATCAAAAATAAGTATATTAGCCGTTTTAACGAAGGATCATTGCGCTGCAAAGCTTCTGAAAGATTATTGAAGTTTGGAAAAACTACACAACTTTTACATGCGATTTTTGGCTAGAAATGTCCCTCATAATTTTGTAATATGTTGGTAACAATAAAATATGTTGACCAAATTGCGGTTTGGTGGTAATAAGTAAGATAAATATCGATAGAATCTTCCTGAAACTTTTCAGGAAGATTCTATCAATAGTTATCTTGCTTATTACCACCAAACCGATTAAAAAAAAATCTGACCAACATATTACCAAATTATTAGGGACATTTCTGGCCAAAAACCGCATGTAAAAGTAGTGTAGTTTTCAAAACTTTCAGAATCTTTCAGAAACTTTTCAGCGCAATAATCCTTCGTGAAAACGGCTATTGCTTTTAAATTTGGTTTGGGTGTTTTACAAATGTGGTTCTCCAACATATATTCCGTTCTATGTTCTAAAATTTTGATTTTGAGGGCATTTTGTTTTTATCGTTTTTGTTTTCATTTGTGGGGTCCAAAACCAACATGTACATAATTCGGAGGAAGTAATTTTGTAGCTCTTGCCATTCGCTATCTTTTGAGTTTTTATTGCATTTTACTCATAATATGGCATTTGTTCGGTCTGTTAAAGTTTGGCTGATTTTTTCGTCAAACTCATGTGTAGTGACGTCACTAAATTCGCTATATCTCGATTTTGTCGACGAAATTGCTTCATATTTGCACAGAAGACGTACAATTGATTTAGGAGATTGGTACCCGAAGTTTTACATCGATAGCGCTATTGTTTTTTGGGATATTGCGAAAGTTCGTCAGGGGGCGAAAAACGCTCCCCCCAGCCAATGGCGGGTTAACTGGCATTTTCCATCAGAGTCATGCTTACGTATTGTTGCCTTTGTGTGCTATGTTTGGATGCCCAGTGATTTTCCCTTAACCCTATTCCCTGCGGGCGGCCATAATTACGTTAACCTGCGGGGGGGGCAGATTCTGCCCCCCCAGAGATGTCGAGAACTGCTCTGTCGATTTCGATGGAGAAAACGCCATTCGATTCGTCATGACAAGATCTCTCTTTTTGCCCCTTGAAATTTGTGTTTTGTTTAAAAATTGGGGGCCAGGGGGCAAAAAATCCGAAAATTGTGGGTGTTTTTGAAAGGTCATGGCGGCCATTCGGCTGGACCGATTTTCATGCTCCAAACGTTTTTGTGCTTTAAATGTACTGGTATTTAATATATAAAAAGTAAAAAACAAAATAAAAAAATCATAGGCGTATTCAGGGAATGTAAAATGGTGGGATTTTCTGGAAAAAATATGAGCTGTTCGTGATTGTTTGGGACGACATGAACGTCATTTGCGGGCATTATATGCTGTAATTTGTTAAATTTGATATAATTGTGCATAGGCGGATCCAGGAAAAAAACATGGGGGCACCATGCGCGTAACGCTTTTATCATCTTACTAATTTGAAGTTGGACCTAATTTGAGGGTGGGTATCGCCTTCTATTTGTTTATCCTGAGGGCGCCTCTGCCCCCCAAAATATGTAAAATTCCAGTATCTATGATGCATATTGCATTGAACTTGTTTCTGACGCATTTATTGCACTGCAAACCACGAAGGAAGTATGCGACGCAAAACCTCATTCGTAACACCCTCCCCAAAACAGGAGCCTGGAACCGCCTCTGCTGGACCGATTTTTTTTAAAAATGTTGACACAACACGCACCATTCAATTTTGGGAAAAGTCACAACGTTTCAGGACGCTAGGCCTAACGGTTTAGAAGCGGCAAGTGAAAAAACACCGGGAGGGGCAGAATCTGCCCCGCAGGGAATAGGGTTAAAATGGGCTCTGGTTTAGACTGTGTCTTCTCTACTTGTGACAACAACAGCAAATTCAGTAAAAGCGAAACAATCACTTGGTTATAGGGCAATATGCGTCGTAACATACATGAAATGTATATTCACATAAACCTGCAGGTGTATGTAAGGTATACATACTGGTATGTAATAAAGGCCAAATCCCGATTATCTGATGTTTTCTGAATTGAAGTGATGTTATTCACAGCCCATATAAACCTGATTTCGAAACCCATAACCAGTCTTCACAATAACTCGGTGCTCACCAGGGCCGACATCAATAAGAATATAAACCTTCTAAAATGCATCCCAAATTAGCAACGTAATGTGAATGTGAATGAAATGTGAAAGAACTAAAAGCCCTTCCTACACATACAAGTTTGAGGTTATTTGCATTGTTAAATAAGTTCTTTTGGATTTAAAAATCCCCGACCACGCTCAGATAACCACACCATTATGTGGATTGGATGTAACAAGGAACCACAATTGTCAGCCTGAAGTGGGTCACTATGTCCAGCTGTTGCATTTCGTAAGTATTGCAGAAAAACAAGTGTTCTTACCTGTCCCTCCTCTCCGTTCAGCTTCGCTTCCGACCCTGTCAACAGATAGGGTACATTAACTTAGACACGTCACACACCCAACGACAATCCATTGACAAATTGCTTTATTCATTATTTTTAATTCCCTCCCTATACGGGGAATTTGCTCGTACTTCATTGGATGTGAATTGTTCCAGTATCTGACATTCTTCATAATAACGTCACAGTCAATAACCTTCTTGAATGAATTGGTCCATTGAGTCAGGGCTGGGAAACTCCAGCTGTCTGTCACCGTTGGGATTCTGAAGCCACAAGTTTATCACCATTTTTGTCTACAATTTTGATATTTGTTTCCAACAAAGCATTTGGTACCGACAGACGAAGGTAATAAGGTATTACAATGTTGCCTTGGTGCACTATGTTGCTGCTTTTGCAATGCTGCTGCCTACTACATGGTACTATGACGTAATGTGCAGCCATATTGTGCACATACACAGCAATGATGCAAAGATATTCGTTAGTCAAAGGTTGATAACAAATAACACAGGCATTGAAACCTTTGCCCGTGTGGCGGGTGAAATGGTGTTGTCATTCAAATGGAATATTCAGAAAAGTGCATTAATTCTTAAAGTTTCAATTTATACAAAAATCACCGGGAAAAGCCGTGTTCTTACGAGCTATAGACCCATTTACCCCAAACACCCCAGTCGCCCAATCTCCCCAAATGCCCCAACCAAACGCCCCAATCGCCCGGCGAAAAAAAATCCTTCGTGAAAACAGCTATTATGTACAAGTGTTGACTGCAGGCTCTTGCTCTGACGGATTCCTAAATAAGTGAATCAGCATGCAACTTCAAAGTCCCCCTGGCTGCGGAATGTGGATGGGACTTCAATGGCAAATTTTGCTGCAAGGTAAATGTGTTAAATACACCTGACACATGCATTGTTCTCCACAAATTGTTCACCTGACACATGCATTGTTCTCCACAAATTGTTGTGTTCTCCACCAGTCCTAGCATTGGAAACGTTGGGTGGAAAACGACACCCTCAGGCTCAGACTTGTATACGATATGTGTGTTCTCTCGAATAATCAATCACGACTCAAAATAAACATTATTCGATTCTATCACGATTCTATCCGACTTTCCATTTTTCGCATTCGATTCAATCAAAGACTTTGAGCCAGAGCATTCGACTCAATCGATTCAAAATGACCTTGAGCCATATCAGTCCCGACTCAATCATTTTGAATCATATAACGACTCAATCACACTCAAACTATGACTTCTAGAGATGCCACTTTTCAGCCCTGCATGGCTATCCGCCCCGCCACACAAACCCTCATCAACTACCCACCACCACTACCCGCTTACCCATATAAGCTGCCAGCTACCCGCTGAAACCCGCAAATAAATTTGGAATTTCTAGAAGTTTTAGGGTTGAAAAACATTTCATAATGAAAACACACTTTTCAGTAACATTCAAAGCTATTATACATCTTTAGTCACAAAAAAAAACAAGTAAGCAGAATATATAACATTGAGTCAAGGGCCTAATAGATCTTATAAATGCCTGAAAAACATCATGTCGGGTCAAAGTAGGCAAGGACTTCCTCCTGACAGCTCACACACCATTCCATCAGCCTACATATAATAAATAAAGGCGTGCATAAATTGCATACTACAGCAACTAGCTGTTTCTTGTAAGAAAAATCAGGAAATAAACACATGGATCATCCTCTCTTATTTTGCTAAACGAATCCTATATCAAAACAAGACAACAGAGTTAGGATTGATATAGGTCGGTGCATGAGAACTTGTACCTGGCCTTTTTGGAAAAAATTGGAAGATATGGTTAGCTAACCAAAACTATATGCATGCCCAATGCCCAGCATTTCAATCTGCACCTCTGCCCATGGATTACATTGGCTATTGTTTCAGCTTTTCAAAATGTGTATACGAAATTAAGTTTAATATCCTTGTTTACTACCTACATCCCAAGATACACCCACCAATAGATATTCACTCTTCAGTACAAATACTGAATTTTGCACTGATTTCACAACGTCTCTGATGCGTCACAAAATGGTGCTTTGCGAACAGCTGATGAAATAATGACGTAAACAAAACAAAATGTTTTGTAAGCTAAATATGAAAACAAAATACAACTTTTGAAGCAAAACTGGTATCACAGCTCCAGGAATATAACTGAGTCAACTAATATCCGTTTTCCACGAAGGATTATTGCGCTGAGAAGATTCTGAAAGATGTCTGAGAAGTTTTGGTATAGAAGTCTTAGTATGTTGTACATTCCAAGAAATACATGTCTGATTTAGGCGATATTGTCACTATTCAATACACATGACAAAGCCAAGCCGCACAGGGCTGTCCACCCGATTGGGCCGGATTGGGCGAGTCCATTGCGGGCCAATGGCGTCACACGACACATAATTTTCTGCACCGTTCTGACAAATTTCAGTCGGTGGAGATCACAACTGACCTATCAATGCTTATCTTGCTAATTACCACCAAACTGCAATTTTTCAACGTATTATATTCTTACCAACATATTACACAATTCTGAGGGGACATTTCAAACCAAAATTGCATGTAAAAGTTGTGTAGTTAAGGAATGGATTGTCGAACTAAGACTTCTATACAAAAACTTATCAGAAAATTATGTTTTCTTTTCAGCGCAATAATCCTTCGTGAAAACGGCTAATATTTCGAAATATTTCGTATAAACCAAATAAAACATATTGACATCAGATTTTGCCCCCACTTTCTGAACTAAAATGTGATGTTCTTTGGATGTGCACATATGTGGACAAATGTGCAGTGTTCACGGAACCCATCTGTCAAGGATATGGAGGCAATGCTTACGTCACGATCTCGCCTGATCACAACGTAAATATGTCCCAAAGAACACAACAGCTGTCGCATCTGCGCAATAGTTGTATTTTCACGATATTTGGGCAGAATGAGATAACATTTAGCGTGGTGTTGGTGCACTATAGCGTGGTGTTGGTGCTATTAGGCCATTGTTTGGTTTGTATTTAGCCTGTTTCTCATGGTGACTTCTCATACAACCCGATTTGATGCTGCTCCAAAGAGTTGAAGTTTGTCTTCAGTTTGTGTGGCCATGACAGCTCAGGTATGATGCAATATAACGTTAGGATATAATTTTACTTATATTGATCAAGATGTAAAAGGATTGTATCGTCATGTGAAATCAGTCACAGTCCTAATTCTTTTCAATGTTTGTGATAATTTTATTTTGATGCTAGTTGTGTGTGGAGTTCATTTGCATCAACAACGTGTTTGTTAACTATATTTCATATGCTTGACTGAGTTTATGATACTTATTATGCTGCTATATACTTGCTATCATTATGTTGTCCAATTCATAATTCATATTTTGTAGTGCTTTACTGTTCCTTTTCCAGATGTTTTGACATTTGTAGCCACTGTGGTACCAATATTTGATCAATCATCTATCAAAACTTTAGGTTTTTGCTGTTTCTGCTTTTTGAAATTTATGAATATTATGCTACCCGCCAACTATCCGCTTCAGCCAAATGGTTGCTTGTGCTACCCGCGTCTGGCGGGTAAGCGGGTAGAAAAGTGACATAGTGACACATAGTGACATAGTGACATAGTAACATATGACATGAATACATTTGCAACTTAGAACTGAGAAGTGATTAGATAGTGCTGCATCTGTATTGATATGTTGCAATTGTTGATGGATATTACCTACACGGTTGAAAACTTGAAGTTTGGAATTTGGAGGTTTCTTTTTAGTTTAAAATGTGTGTTGATTCAGTCGCGAACCCCAC
>JAXIVJ010000125.1:52500-155452 GCA_036785665.1 Chirona hameri | reverse complement strand
GCTTATAGCCTCGGGCGGCGGCCCGGTCACCGCTGTTCGGTGTTCCCGGCCGCCGCCACAGCACCGCGGCTGAAATGGCTTCTGCTTCGTGTGAGGTGAGTCTGACTTCGCCTCTGGCTCCAGTGACGTCATGGGCGCCGTCTACAGAAGCTGTTTTGACTGGCCGTGCACTGTGCGAGGTGTGCCGGTATGCCCGCTGGCTTGTGGTTTGGCAGATATCAACTTGGCGGTTGCTGGGCGTGTTGAGAAGCTCTTAAGTAAGCACAAGTGGGGCGGATTAAGAAGCGGAGCAGTTGTGAGTTGGGCTTACTTGTCAAGCCTCGCGTTTTGTCCACTCCAGTAGCAGGCAAGGGCGCCGCCACCTTCCGAAAGTTGGGGGGGGGGGGGGGGGGGGCGGAGGCATTCTGAAGTCGATTCTTTCCATGCAACGCCTATAGGCATAATGTTAAAATCCGAAAATGTTGCCCCCCCATGTGGCGGAGCCCCTGGTAGCAGAGGTTTTACTCCGGGCCTTCTGACATTGTCGAGGTGCAGTGAGCAGTGAGCAGTGAGCACTGAGCACTGAGCACTGAGCACTGAGCAGTGAGCAGTGAGCAGTGAGCACTGAGCACTGAGCAGTGAGCAGTGAGCAGTGAGCAGTGAGCAGTGAGCAGTGAGCAGTGAGCAGTGAGCAGTGAGCAGTGAGCAGTGAGCAGTGAGCACTGAGCAGTGAGCAGTGAGCACTGAGCAGTGAGCAGTGAGCACTGAGCAGTGAGCAGTGAGCAGTGAGCAGTGAGCAGTGAACACTGAGCAGTGAGCAGTGAGCAGTGAGCAGTGAGCAGTGAGCAGTGAGCAGTGAGCACTGAGCACTGAGCAGTGAGCACTGAGCAGTGAGCAGTGAGCAGTGAGCAGTGAGCAGTGAGCAGTGAGCAGTGAGCACTGAGCAGTGAGCACTGAGCAGTGAGCAGTGAGCAGTGAGCAGTGAGCACTGAGCACTGAGCAGTGAGCACTGAGCAGTGAGCAGTGAGCAGTGAGCAGTGAGCAGTGAGCACTGAGCAGTGAGCAGTGAGCAGTGAGCAGTGAGCAGTGAGCACTGAGCAGTGAGCACTGAGCACTGAGCAGTGAGCACTGAGCACTGAGCAGTGAGCAGTGAGCAGTGAGCAGTGAGCAGTGAGCAGTGAGCAGTGAGCAGTGAGCAGTGAGCAGTGAGCAGTGAGCAGTGAGCAGTGAGCACTGAGCAGTGAGCAGTGAGCAGTGAGCAGTGAGCAGTGAGCACTGAGCACTGAGCACTGAGCACTGAGCACTGAGCACTGAGCACTGAGCACTGAGCACTGAGCACTGAGCACTGAGCACTGAGCACTGAGCACTGAGCAGTGAGCACTGAGCACTGAGCACTGAGCAGTGAGCACTGAGCAGTGAGCAGTGAGCACTGAGCAGTGAGCACTGAGCACTGAGCACTGAGCACTGAGCAGTGAGCAGTGAGCAGTGAGCAGTGAGCAGTGAGCAGTGAGCACACTGAGCACTGAGCACTGAGCAGTGAGCAGTGAGCAGTGAGCAGTGAGCAGTGAGCAGTGAGCAGTGAGCAGTGAGCAGTGAGCAGTGAGCAGTGAGCAGTGAGCAGTGAGCAGTGAGCAGTGAGCAGTGAGCACTGAGCACTGAGCACTGAGCAGTGAGCAGTGAGCAGTGAGCAGTGAGCACTGAGCAGTGAGCAGTGAGCACTGAGCACTGAGCACTGAGCACTGAGCACTGAGCACTGAGCACTGAGCACTGAGCACTGAGCAGTGAGCAGTGAGCAGTGAGCAGTGAGCAGTGAGCAGTGAGCAGTGAGCACTGAGCACAGAGCACTGAGCACTGAGCACTGAGCACTGAGCACTGAGCACTGAGCACTGAGCACTGAGCAGTGAGCAGTGAGCAGTGAGCAGTGAGCACTGAACACTGAGCACTGAGCACTGAGCACTGAGCACTGAGCAGTGAGCACTGAGCAGTGAGCAGTGAGCAGTGAGCAGTGAGCAGTGAGCACGGAGCAGTGAGCAGTGAGCAGTGAGCAGTGAGCAGTGAGCAGTGAGCAGTGAGCAGTGAGCAGTGAGCAGTGAGCAGTGAGCAGTGAGCAGTGAGCAGTGAGCAGTGAGCAGTGAGCAGTGAGCAGTGAGCAGTGAGCAGTGAGCAGTGAGCAGTGAGCAGTGAGCAGTGAGCAGTGAGCAGTGAGCAGTGAGCAGTGAGCAGTGAGCAGTGAGCAGTGAGCAGTGAGCAGTGAGCAGTGAGCAGTGAGCAGTGAGCAGTGAGCAGTGAGCAGTGAGCAGTGAGCAGTGAGCAGTGAGCAGTGAGCAGCTGAGCAGTGCGTAGTGAGCACTGAGCAGTGAGCACTGAGCAGTGAGCACTGAGCAGTGAGCACTGAGCAGTGAGCACTGAGCACTGAGCAGTGAGCAGTGAGCAGTGAGCAGTGAGCAGTGAGCAGTGCGTAGTTGAATGTGTTTACATCTGTGCGGAGGACCGCGGGTTACGACACGGTCTCTGCACTGGAATCGCTGTGTTTGCGTGCGCTCCGCTCGCTCTGACCCTCGGCTCTCTGTGACGGTGTATCGCCAGTCGTCTGCTCTGAAGAGGAGCGAGGCGTGGCGCCGTGCGCTGGAAACTGCCGAGGGGGGAGGTGCAGTCTGATTAATAGTGATGAGCACGATATGCCAGATATGCCGGCTGATACCAGCGGTACATTCGTACTCATGTAGCCGTTGGTGGACTTGGTGCTGGCCCTTTTACTAGTTCTAGCTTGCATTGGATTTATTGATATTCTTATTGGAGCTTGATGACGGTGAGAAAGATATGACCTTCCCCATTAAAGCCAGCTGTTTTTGTAGTCATGCGGGATTAAATGAGGTGGATAAAGTGGGGCAAATGACGAATCTACCGGAGGCGCCATCGGCCATGATAGCGAGATGACTAACCTCTGAACTGAACCATATATGGGGCGGCTAGCGAGGCAGCGAGCCAGAGGCTTCCATATTTTAGAGGAAGTGCTTCTCGCAGATATTTGCGCATGTGACCAACCGGCCGTCATTCTCAGCCTGGACGAAATGAAATAATCTCTTTAATTTAAATAATTTATTTGGCTACTGTTATGGTATTATAATGAGGTGATCTAAATTTAAGAATAAAATAAAATAATTTCCTTATTCAAAGTTGGAAGTTTGGGAAATTCATGATCGGTATTTTCCCTCCACTATTGGAAAGCGACACATCTGGCGCATTTGTATCAATCTGTTCAACGCAGGGGCGGCGCCACGGACTTTTGCCAGGGGTGGCAAAATGTACTGAGTAGGTACGCATGTATCCTCTACTGGGAAAAAGTGTCACGGAAGTACAAAATACTTATAAACCTCGGTCCTCGCGACAAACAAGATTCAAACCCAACACATTTCGTCCTATTTTTGTGTTATTAATTAGCTGATAGGATAGGTATCTACTTTTGCAAGTTCTTCAAATATTTTTGCACATTTTATTTTGATACCGGACCCATAAAATATTACTAGCATTCCACGATTAATTAACGATGTATCGCGTTTTTCAGATGGTAGACAATTTATAATTAGCAAGTAATAGCTCCTGTAAGTATAATCTTTGAACTCAGTACGTTGGACAGGAATTAGGAGAAGAAACGAGTATACTCGTTTCTTACATATGTAACGGTTGTACAATATTTCAGTGGCGCTGTTCCCAAGGGAAACCGCCAGCCGCGCGCGGAACCGGCGTCGCTTTTGTGGTGATGGGGGTTGCGGGTGGTGCGCCGGGATTGGATCGATGTGGAGATTGTGGCAGCACGGTCATGTGGAACCATGCTGATTGGGGTTATGTGGAAGCATGTGGAACAATACAGAGATTTGTTATCAAACTGGAGTTGTATGAGAGACGACGACGCTACCCGAAAGGCAGGAACAGGAACCCGCAACACATATATGTAAGGCAATGTTTGAATGTTGCGGTGGGTATAGGTAAAGTACCGAATAAAGTCTAATTATTTCGTTATTATTTCGTAATTGGTATAAACATGTAAGTGTATTAATGTCAAGACAATGATGACATATAAAGACATAGGAACAGCAAACACACCACCCGGTGGACGCGTTTCGTCTAACAGAATTCCTCGGCACCGTATGATTAGACGAAATTATACACACGTATAATTTCGTTTAAAGAACTTGCAAATTATACGTGTCGTGACGGGTGTCGACACATGACGGGTGTCGCTAACTCTTTGAGTTATCGAGATATATACCATGACGGGTGTCCTAACTCTTTGAGTTATCGAGATATATACCATGACGGGTGTCCTAACTCTTTGAGTTATCGAGATATATACCATGACGGGTGTCCTAACTCTTTGAGTTATCGAGATATATACGGTCTTGTTAGAACACCCATATATAGGCGAAATTTGACTCTTGATGAACTCTGGTGCCCTCAATATTGACCGGCCTAAGACATGGTCGGTATACTTTCGATAGAGCTTGTCTCGAGTTATCTAACGTCGTGTTTCGCTTATCGCTACACCGTGTGGTTTTTGATATCTTAGGGGGGCGGCTTCCGCCCCCTCCCGGCAGTATGTGGTTGGCGCGAACCCCGGCTGTGCACGGGTTAACATGAATTATATTGTATTTCTTTAATTAAAATATTACGTGTCTGCCCTGCCCTTCCTGTCTCTGCCCTGTCGTGCCCTGCCTCTGGCCTCCCCTGATCCACCATTTGTCTTACCCTGCCCCACCTCTGTCTTGCTTTGTCCTGCCTTGCCTTGCTCTGTCCTGTCTGGTCCTGTCCTGCCCTGTCCCGCCATATCCTGTCATGTCCTGCCCTGTCTTGCCTCAACCCCGCTTCTGCCCCGCCTCTGTCCCGTCCTGGCCTGTCTCTCCCTGTCCTGTCCAGCCCTGCCCCGCCCTAGACGACTGCCCCGCCCTGCTTGGCCCTGCTCTGCCCGTTGCCGCCACCCTGTCCTGCCCGCGTGTTTGGAATCATCAACCAAGTTAACCCGCGCCGTGCCGGGGGGGGGGGGGGGGGGTTGTTTAGACCCCCCCTCCTCAGGTTTTTCGAGGATGCGCGCCGCCGTTCTTGGCACAGCTGTTTGGGCATCAATTGTCCACATTATGTTTTAAAAAATACCTCGGGTCATCTCAGGTCAGGTCACCAGACCAGGTCACGTGACCCCCACCTCCAAAAAAAAGCTTGTGTCTTACCACAGTCACAGTTTTTGGATGGTCGGTTTTACACTTACAGCATTTCATAAGGTCATATATATCTACAATTCTTTTTCTTGGATTCTTTATCAGCGACCTAAGGTCGGGTTAATTTCGTGACCTCCCCATTATAAGTCAATGGGGAAATATTCAAATTATTCCTTTTTCCAAGTATACGCAAGCTATCAGTCTAATTCCTTCTGGATTATGTTATTATAGGCCATTATTGATGATCTAGGTGCCATTTTTGTTCAGTGACCCCTACAGGGTCAGCCGAGGTCATCCGAGGTCACCAACAGTTGTATGTCAATAACTCTCGATATAATGACGATAGAAAAGTGAAACCGACACCAATGTTTTTGTCTCGTCGAGGCACGTCTTCCCATATGCAACATGACCTACTTTGGTCACCACTTGACCTTGGCCTGAGGTCAAATTTGTATGTTGAACTAACTTAGTCAACACTAATATGAGTCGAAGCGCCTTGACGAGACAAACACGATAGCATCAAAATTATTGTCTTGCCGTTATTCCATAAACAAATTATTCATGAAAAACTGTTTTATAAAAAATACCTTTTTTACATTTGATGAGCTCTGGAGTTGAGTTGAGAACTATTGATCTGAGCTAAAATCTGAGGACACCCTGATGATTGCATTTTGCAAGAGCTTTCCATTGCTTGTTTCCGTTTGTTCCAAGCTACCATAGTTCCTGTGATATCTGGGGTTTCTGGAGCGAAGTCCTAAAACTGGAAAATTTAACCTTTCATGACCTCTGGTGACCTCAATATTGGCTTTAGGAAAAACAAATATTTGAAGTACTTTCGAATGTCCTTGCCGAGAGCTTTCGAATGTTTTTCCGCGTCTTTCTAGCCCTTTTAGTTTTCGAGTTAGAGGGGGTGTCTAAACACTCCCCCCCGCGGTACGGCGAAGGTGGCGCCGAGCACCAGGGGCCCAGGAACAATTTTAAAGTGGGGGGGGGGGCGAAACCAAATATTTTGTTTTGGCAATCTTCTCACTTTTAATCTTGGTGCACCTTTTCGTTGTCAAATTGTCCTCATTGGAAAACTGAAAGCACGGTTCGAAAGCTCATCAAAAATAATTTTGAAACTATTTCTATTTTTTTGGTTCAAGTCAATATTGAGGTCACCAGAGGTCATCAAAGGTCAGATTTTCCAGTTTTAGGACATCGCTCCAGAACCCCCCAAATATCTCGGGAACTGTGATAGCTAGGAACCAAAAAAAAACAGTCGAAAGCTCTTGAAATATTCAATCATAACGTGTCATCAAATTTGATATCAAGTTAATATATTGGGCTCCAGAGGTCATCAAATGTCAAAAGGGCTATGTTTTTGGCAAAACGTTTGCAAATAACTTTTTACTTAGTACAGATACGGCAATGATTTGGACGACATCATGTTCGTCTCGTCAAAGCGCTTCGAATCACATTCATTTGGACCAGTTTAGGTCAACTTAGAACTTTGACCTCAGGTCAAGGTCAAGTGGCGACCCAAGTAGGTCATGTTGGATATTGAGAGACGTGTCTCGACGAGACAAACACATTTATGCCGGTTTCACTTCTTTATATTCATTCTATCGAGAGTTATTGTCACACACAGTGTTGGTGTCCTCAGCTGACCTGGGCTGACCCTGTAGGAGTCACTGAACAAAAATTAAACCTGGATCATCAAGAATAGCCTATGATAACACGATCCAGAAGGAATTGGACTGATATGCGTATTTTAATTGTTTCAAACGTTATTCTGAGCATAATTATTATAAAAAGTATAATGAAGTGTAACCTCATGCTCATATTAATATCAAATAACAAAAGAAAATCCATATGGATTTTCTTTTGTTATTTGATATTAATATGAGCATGAGGTTACACTTCATTATACTTTTGATATGCGTATTCTGGGAATAGGAAACATTTTTATATTTCCCATTGATTTATAATGGGAGGTCACGAAATTGACCCGACCGGCGACCTTAGGTCACCGATATTCAAAATCTTAGATATTCAAATTGTAGGTACCTATGACCTTATGCAATCCTGTAAGTTTGAAACCGATCAGCCAGAAACTGTGACTGTGGTACGACCGCAAACTTATTTGGAGGTGTGGTCACGTGACCTGACCTGAGATGACCCGAGGTCAAGAATTGCACACAATGTGGGTAATTGATGCCCGCACAGGTGTGCCAAAAACGGCGGCTGAAACGGCGGCGCTGTGTGCCGTGTGCCGTTTTTGAAACGGTGGCGCTGTGCGCCGTGCGCCGTTATTGAAACGGCAAAAACGGCGCGCCGACGTTTTTCGCTATCCTCGAAAAACCTTAGGGGGAGGCGTCTAAAGGCCCCGCCCCGGCACGGTGCGGGTTAACATAACAATCGAAATTATGAAAAAGTGGGGGTCATGCCGTTTCCTATTCCTACTATGAACCGTATGCCTTTGTAAACCCGACTGTCGTCTGATACAATACTCGTACCTGACGCCTGACGTTTTTTTTTCCTTGAAGAAGCCCACCAGTGTGGGCTGCACCGATCGCTTCATCACCGTATCACGGTAACCTACGACATTTACGATAACTCTTGCTTGCAATTGCCGCCCCGTCGCAGAGACAGAGAGGACAGCTAGAGGGCCGCACGCCAGTTTGACCACATCCGTAACGTTGACGTGGGATAAACTTATAAACAAAATGCAGCAGATGTTTATCGCCGTCAGCGCAGCAGCGGATCCAGAACGGGAGTTGGGGGGGGGGGGCCGAAATTCCAAGAAGTCTCACATAATTCTGAAAACTCATCGGATTTCGCTTGCTTATGCATTGATAGCTGATTTAAAAGGACTGTCCCACCTTTCCAAAAGGTATCGAATGTACGCCGCTTGTGGTGCAAAATATGAAGTAATAGCTGCCGAACACGATTGTGGCATTTGTTTCTCGCAAACAGTGCTCAATTTCATACAAAGTTAAGTTTTAATATTTGGGTTAATGACGTCATATTGAGCTCTAGAGAGCTACACATAAATCCTTTACGCTGCCAAAGTATGGGCACAATTATTTCGAGACAATGCTGGCGCTTTGAATACAAAACAAACCAATTACCACACCATTGAAACGTACCAATTATCTCCAAGGTTCACCTTAACCCTATTTGTAACAGGCTCTTGGCTACCCCTATTTGTAACAGGGGGGGCGGATTCCGCCCCCCGGAGATCTCGAGATCTACCCGTCCGATTTTCAAAAATGAAACGGCGTTTGGTTCCCCTCAACACGATCTACATTTCTAAATAATAAACAAATCTAAATTTTTGATAGGGGGGCAACAGGGGGGCAAAAACCACAAATTTTAGTGGTATTTTTGATCCAATATAGCTTTCATGTTTATCGACCGATTTTAACACAATTAATACGAATCGATAGAGATTGAATTGGAAATTGATATATGACAGTGGCGTTTGAAAATTCAAAAATCATAGGCGTGTGCAGGTTACTCAATATGGGGGTGAAGTAAATGCGTAATAAAACCATTTTTTTATGTGTTTTTTTCAGAAATGAAATGGTATGTGATTGTGACATTAGGCAAAACAGTTAAAAATCATATTTTTGCCATAGGCGGTACCAGGTTAGTGAAAAAGGGGGGTAAAATTGGAAACAAATATTAACCGCAGACAAGTTGCTACCCAGCACTATAAATATGTTACTGATCGTAGATAGTTCCTTATTGCATGTTGTACTTCATAATAGGCGTATCCAGGATCCAAACTGGGGCGGCTCAATACCTTTTGATAAGTATATTATCCGCTATTATGATACTAACTAGTCAACAGTGACTATTTCACTTACAACTTCAATTAACATTGCTTACCCCCCTTTTACCCTACCTGGACTCGCCTATTATCTTATAATCGTTCGTAGAGTAGCCTGTGGTGCGTGTTTCATCCGAAAACTACAGTATGTTATGTCATTGTACGCCCATGCCTCTTAGTTTCCTTGCAATAATATGACCCCCTTTCTTCCATTCCTGAGCGCGCCTCTGCAAAAAATGACTTTATTCCCTTTCCTGGCCTCATATGTGCATATATAATTATAAGCTAACCGTCTATTGCGCCGTTATCGCTGGCATATCGTCATCACCAAGCCAGTCACCCCCTTTTCATGTGCCTGAACACGCCCCTGAAACTCTATATGTAATAAATTATGCAAATAATGGAAGCAGAAGCTATCTTTTACATCTTGATAACTATAAATGCCCCTTACATTGCTCTATTTGCATCCCGCCAAGCATTGAATACTTCCTGGACCCCCCCCCCCCTTTTCAAGCCCCTGAAACCGCCTCTGCCATGAAATTTTAATGATATTTAATTAACATCAACTAATTTTCACTTGTTGCCATCACCGTGAACCGATGTAACTCCTTCATACTTGAGGCAGTTACGAAGAAACCGTGAAGATCGCATTTCCGTATTATCGCCAAATATCGCCTCCGAACCCACCCAAAACTGTACCCTGGAACTGCCTCTGTTCAGGTTAAGAACTCAAAATTTTGTCTCCAAATGCGGTATTCAATTCTATGAAAATTCCCAAAATTGCATGGTCCTGCTCCCAGCCGTTCTAGAGATATCTGCGAAAAACATGGGGGGGGCGGAATCCGCCCCCCCCCCTGTTACAAATAGGGTTAAACAAATCGACTATCATCACCATTGGGTAAAGAGAGGTGACGTCATCGGCTTTAAGCCCCTATTCAAATACATATAGGGCTTATTCGTTACAATTATCAAGACCAAGCTCGAATTTCTTTTCGCTCAGACCTATGTGGTTGTTTTAACTGCTACCCTACTTAATTTCAATACAAATCCAACAACATGGCTATCTCAACTCAAAACTAATGTTTATATGGGAGTGTCCCTTTAAAGATTTCAGGCGGTTTGGGGGGGGGGACAATTGCCAATTTTGCCCAACCGTAGATCCGCCACTGCGTCAGTGCGTCATTTTAACGACGACGCGCCAAGCAGACAACTGCCACCAAATGTACTGCTACTAAAGTTTTCCATTATACCTATCTCATAGAACATTTAATGGAAAAAGGAAAAGGAAGGAAAATAAAAGTATACGATACTGCTATAAAGGCAAAGCTATATAATAATAATACTTATGACATGCTATAAAAGAAAATGAAAATGAAAATGACATAAGGAGGCTTTCATATTTTATATAATTTTTTGTGAAGAAAATTGGAAGAGCTCATTTTTAGGGAAACTTCTGTTCGCCAAAGTTGGGGGCGCCGTCCCCCGGTCCAGATGTTGGGGGCAAGCACCCCCGCTGCCCCCCCCCCCCCCCTGTTCCCGAGCCCCTGCCGAGCACCGGCACGGCGCGGGTTAAGGAGGTGGCTAGTACTTAGGGAGACATAAGTCAGTCAAAAATATAGATATCGCTTCTTCTTCTTTTTTTTTTGGGGGGGGGCATCTTCCAATTGGTTCTCCAATGTATCTTTCGGTTTTTGAATATGTTTAAAAAGCTTGATTTTGTGGAAATTGTTGCCCCAAAAATCTTCTTTTTTTCATCACAAAATCAAAATTTTCAAATATATTCAAAACCGGAAGATATATTGGAGAACCAAGTATGGACGATGCACAAAAAAAACAATATCTATATTTCTTACTAACTTATGTCTCCCGAAGTACTAGCCTCCTCCTTAACTTGGTTGATGATTCCAAACACGCGTCCTGCCCAGAGGGTGGCGCCGCTCAGCCGGGTATGGCTCGGGCTGTCGCGCCTGGCCGCCATGTTGGAGCGCCGAACCGAACGCGGATTAACCATTTACATATATAGGTATAGACGAACTACTCCGCCCGGCAGCCGTTCCCGCTAGGCGACACTAGCGCCGCAGCGGAGAAGGGATTAAGTTAGTGCGGCAATGATTTTGCTATGGCGGAAATGACGGAAGGGCGATAAACGCGCCTGAACGCCTGAACATGCACGGTTCATGCACATGCACGGATCACTTCATAAACACACTTGAGAAATAATTGGCAAGTGAATGCGCGTTTTCAGACGAGCAGCTTCGACCATTCCAGTGGCGACCTATGGGGCTGTTCCAGCGCCCTCAACCGGATTAGGTTGAGGCATTGACATATATAGGTATAGACGAACTACTCCGCCCGGCAGCCGTTCCCGCTAGGCGACACTAGCGCCACAGCGGAGAAGGGATTGAGTTAGCGCGGCAATGCTTTTGCTATGGCGGATGGGCGATATTTGTCGGGCTGGTAACTCAAAAACCGCGTGAGGTGAAACGTGAAACCGCGTGAAACCGCACTGGAAAAAAGTTTGAGGACGTCGAGACATTCATAATTAATAACATGGAATACAAATATTCAGCCTGGACGTTCACGGTGATTATTGTCAAATATCGCCTCTCCACCATAGCAAAAGCATTGCCGCGCTAACTGAGATGCCTTCTCCGCTGCGGCGCTAGTGTCGCCTCTAGCGGGAACGGCTGCCGGGCGGCGCAACAGCTGGAGTAGTTGGTCTATACTTATATCTAGGTCAATGGGATTAACACAGCGGGGTTGTTGGGGGTTGCAATCCCGGACCAGCATCTCGGAAACCACGAGTCGCACGGACATGGGACAAACAAATGTGTAGAGAAATGATCGGCCCGGAGTATGCACTGTGTCGATAAAATAAATAAAAACAATCGATACAATTATACAGCTATAAAGCGCAATCAAATCCGTCAAATATCCACCCAAAATGTATTAATATTTACAAGTATGAAGCTTATAATGACAGGTTTAATTAAACGCGTCCGACCCCTCCATTGATACTCCTCGTCACCCCTCGCCCGGCCCGGCGTTCCAGCATGGCGGCCGGCCGCGACCGCTCTCAGGCACCCTTGTCCCTTCCAGTTGTTATTGAGTTTAGTGGTTCTGCCCCGCCCAGTGACGCCGGCACAGCTGTTGCATTGGCGTGCTCTCGGTTAGATAAGTCAATTTATATTACCCGATACAGAGCGAAAGTTTCGGTCAAATTGGCGAATATTATGGTCATGAATAGATAGCATAGTTTGAATAGCAATATAGACTAACGTGACTAAAATTTGCATTGGTCCACGAAGGGAATTGTTCCATATATGTTCACAGCGGTCGGAATCCACAATTTTGACAAAACAGCACCGGTACAATTTTGACGGTGGTCTAAATTTTAGGGTGGCAATGCCACCCCAGTGTCACGGCAGGGGTGCCAGTCTGCCACCCCTGCCCTGATGGTGGCGCCGCCATTGGTTCAACGTTATTGAATGGGCACTTATAAACAAATCGCCGACACTAAATAGGTCGCCATCGTCGTGCATCGATGAGCTTCCGATTGAATTGCCAGTTTTTGTATTGTTTGTTAAAGGAAATAGTTCACCTTGTAAATTTTTCCCAAACACGATTTGATTATATTTTTCATACAATTTCTTTTTATAGTCAAAAATGGCCTTATATCGCGCCGATTCAGGCCAAATGGCCGTAAATTATCATTGTTAATAAATAAAAAAAACTATATGCATACTCTCTGAGCCAGAGTCCTGACGTCACGCGAATTTTACAAAATGGTTCAGCCAATCAGATTCGAAAGTAGTCGCGTAAGGATAGACTCGCAATAGAGAGGTGCCAACCGGCGGCCGGCGGTTCGCTTGCTAGCACCAGCTGCAAGCTGATTGGCTGATGATATAGCCTCTGCCCTGGCTAGATCCAGCACCACATTCTTTCGCCAGCACCGCATTCCTTCGCCAAAAAATCAAATATATTCGGCCGGAGTCTTTTCAGTCAAGAAAACTTGTAGATAGGGGTTTCCCAACACGGGCTACAAAACTGCTATCTCAGTTTAAAACTAATGTTGAAGGTGAACTATTCCCTTTAATTTGAAAGGATGGGTGGGCATATAATCACAACAAGCAGAACGCAAAATATATTTTCCACACCATTGCGTAAAAAGGCAATACGGGAAAAGCCCGGAGTTTGATGGAAACCGAAAAGTAACTTGCAAGTACCGGTCGTTAAAAGTGTGCAACGCTTGTCAAGTTTAACTTGAAATATCTCTCGGAATGAATTTTTATATGCAAAATGCGATGAATTTACATCATATTTTGGCCTCGTCTGCCGATTTCAAGTGCTAACTCAGTTTTGTGGGAAAAGGTCATTATTTTCCTTTAAGTGAACTTTCAAATATCGAGGAATACGGTTCTGGTCTCCGTTCCAGAATCACTATATCGCTTCACTTATCTACATTATTTGGAAAAGAGCTAGTAGTCACGACCCCACAAGCCACAAACTCTTGTTTCTCTAAAGTAATTTAATGGCAGTTGTGGTAAACTTCAAGTTGGTACCTATAGGTATGTTGTGAGGTATGGTAACAAAGTGCAGCGAACTATACAGTCTGAACGATCTGTCTGATGGTCTGATGGTCTGATGGTCTGATGGTCTGATGGTCTGATGGTCTGATGGTCTGATGGTCTGATGGTCTGATGGTCTGATGGTCTGATGGTCTGATGGTCTGATGGTCTGATGGTCTGATGGTCTGATGGTCTGATGGTCTGATGGTCTGATGGTCTGATGGTCTGATGGTCTGATGGTCTGATGGTCTGATGGTCTGATGGTCTGATGGTCTGATGGTCTGATGGTCTGATGGTCTGATGGTCTGATGGTCTGATGGTCTGATGGTCTGATGGTCTGATGGTCTGATGGTCTGATGGTCTGATGGTCTGATGGTCTGATGGTCTGATGGTCTGATGGTCTGATGGTCTGATGGTCTGATGGTCTGATGGTCTGATGGTCTGATGGTCTGATGGTCTGATGGTCTGATGGTCTGATGGTCTGATGGTCTGATGGTCTGATGGTCTGATGGTCTGATGGTCTGATGGTCTGATGGTCTGATGGTCTGATGGTCTGATGGTCTGATGGTCTGATGGTCTGATGGTCTGATGGTCTGATGGTCTGATGGTCTGATGGTCTGATGGTCTGATGGTCTGATGGTCTGATGGTCTGATGGTCTGATGGTCTGATGGTCTGATGGTCTGATGGTCTGATGGTCTGATGGTCTGATGGTCTGATGGTCTGATGGTCTGATGGTCTGATGGTCTGATGGTCTGATGGTCTGATGGTCTGATGGTCTGATGGTCTGATGGTCTGATGGTCTGATGGTCTGATGGTCTGATGGTCTGATGGTCTGATGGTCTGATGGTCTGATGGTCTGATGGTCTGATGGTCTGATGGTCTGATGGTCTGATGGTCTGATGGTCTGATGGTCTGATGGTCTGATGGTCTGATGGTCTGATGGTCTGATGGTCTGATGGTCTGATGGTCTGATGGTCTGATGGTCTGATGGTCTGATGGTCTGAACGGTCTTTGCGTATTGTAGTTACCGACACGCAGCGAGAACATTTCAGCAGGTTAAATCATAACCGATTCATATGTTAACCGAATTATAATGAATGATATTGATATCTGTTAAAATGAAGGAGCTCGCCTTTCTCATAGGATCACTCCCACGGGATTGGTGAAAAGCCGCCGAGTATCGAGTATCGAGTATCTGATCGTCGACAGTTTGGCGTATCTGCTCGTCGACAGTTTGGCGTATCTGATCGTCGACAGTTTGGCGTATCTGATCGTCGACAGTTTGGCGTATCTGATGGTCGACAGTTTGGCGTATCTGATCGTCGACAGTTTGGCGTATCTGATCGTCGACAGTTTGGCGTATCTGATCGTCGACAGTTTGGCGTATCTGATCGTTGACAGTTTGGCGGGATCAGATGGTGCCGGCGAGAGGTGGGCCTCATGGTCTGGGAATAGGCTTAGGTAAGGCCCCATTGAGCCAATCCTGCCTCAGCGAACTTTGCGACCTCCAGCGGGGTCACGTTCCGCCTGGACATCGGCCCGGGACTGCCGAGAGGGATTTCGCCCAAGCGAAGGAAGACGTGGCCACACGCCATGGGGCTCCCTGCTGCAATGCGTCACCCGGGCGTGGACCGACCGAGCTAAGGATGGAAGAGTCACCAACGGCGGAGCGGGAATCTTCCCAAGCTACCCGGCGGCACGGCCTGCAAACACTGCGAGCAGTCCCAAGAAGACTGCTCCAGCTTCTAGGCGGAGTCGGTGGCCCTCCAGGCAGCTCTAACACACCGACGAGCGCAACCGGCTTACGTCCAAGACCCGGTAGTCATATGACTGACTTGGGGCCAAATGACCCTAGAAGTCGGCGCGCTCATAAACCCAAATATTATCATCATCACCATCATCATCATGTGACTGACTTCCAGACTAAGGAAACTCTAGAGCAGCCGGCGTCTCTGTCTTCACCACACCGTCTCCTCTGTCTCCATTTGGCGGCCTCTACTCGACTGGAACTGGCGTCCAGTGGGACGGGACCCACCTGCAGTAAGTCTCGTCCCACTGCGGACTGCCGGGAACCGAGCTCGCAGATGGCCTCGCCAGGCACTAGTGACCGCTCTTTCCCAGAACGAAGGTTCAGTCGACATGGCGACATCTATGGCGCGGCGGCGCGAGCTCGGCGCACATCCTTACCATTAGCAAGTGGCCGATGCGGACGCTGATGAACGGGCGGTTGGTCTCCCCGCCGGTGAAACAGCACCATAGACTCGCCCAATCGACCTGGTCCCACCCGGTATGCTGTCTGCTTCTGTAGGTGAGGTGACAGCACAGCAGACAGCACAGGTGACAGCACAGCAGACTCGCCGTAATCGACATCCGCCAGAACCACGCAGAACGCTGCAGTTTATGAATTGAGGGCTGCTGACGACGCTGACACATCAGGCAAAACACGTGCTTTGGGTCCGACGCGCTGACTATGAGAAGGCGGTAACTGACGGCTGGTAACTGACGGCTGGTAACTGACGGCTGGTAACTGACGGCTGGTAACTGACGGCTGGCCGGCGATAACTGGTTACCACGACGTTGTACTGACGCTGCACATTCTCAGCTCAAAGGATGCTACTGATTTAGCTGCAGTTGGTAGCAGGCCTGTCCGACTCTTTTTCCCTGCCAAGCTGAAGGATGGTCGATCGGCTTGACTTCAGAACCCCGAGCGCTGACTCGAACTATTTCCTCTCGACTAGGATGCCCTGTGGTCGGCGGTGCAGCGTCCGCCAGCGATTAGGGGGGTCATACTGTTGGAACTCCGTAACATGTTACTTCAGTCTCATGAAATCGCAGCTCGATCTCATGACTCAGGATCGGCTCTCGGCCAATTGAAGGGCGTTTCGAGAGGCGTGTTCGCCATGTTGATTTACTTACTCAGATGGCGGGTGCTTGTCCAAGGCCGTATCCAAGGGGGTACCCTGGACACCCGCGGGCACCCCCTTGAGCTGATTGCCCCACTTTTATTTAATTTTGTATAAGGGGCCCTAAGCGGTTTTAGGGTCTTTGGCTGGCCAGACGTACCCTCGTTCGATCTGAGGGACAATCGGTCGGCCCGTGAGGGGTGGGGGGGGGGGGCTGAGTCGCCCTGAAGGGCCCTCAGTCGGCCTGAAGGGGCCTTCAGTCGGCCTTAGGGGCTCTCAGTTGGGTTGAGGGCCCTCAGTCGGCCTGAGGGGGTCCTCAATCGGCCTGAGGGGTCCCTCAGTTGGCCTGAGTTAGTCTGAGGGGACCCTCAGTCGGCCTGAGGGGCGTTCAGCCTGAGGGGCCCTTAGTCGACCTTAGGGGGCCCTGGGTCGGCCTGAGGGGCCCTCTGTCGGCCTGAGTAGTCCCTCAGTCTGCCTTAGGGGCCCTCAGTCGGCCTGAGGGGGCCCTCAGTCGGCCTGCAGGGGGGGGGGGGAGGGCTTCGGCCTGAGGGGTCCTGAGTCGACCTGAGGGGACCCTGAGTCGGCCTGATGGGCCCTCTGTCGGCCTGAGGGGCCCTCTGTCGGCCTGAGGGGCCCTCTGTCGGCCTGAGGGGCCCTCTGTCGGCCTGAGGGGCCATATGTCGGCCTGAGTAGGCCCTCAGTCGGCCTGAGTTAGTCTGATAGGACCCTCAGTCGGCCTTAGGGACCCTCAGTCGGCCAGAGTTAGTCTGAGAGGACCCTCAGTCGTCCTGAGTGGTCCTCAGTCGGCCTGAGGGGGCCTGAGTCGACCTGAGGGGGCCTGAGTCGGCCTGATGGCCCTCAATCGGCCTCAGGTAGCCCTCAGTCGGACTTAGTCGGCCTGAGGGGCCCTGAATCGACCTGAGCGGGCCCTGAGACGGCCCAAGGGGCACTTAGTCGGCATGAGGGGCCCAGTCAGCCTGAGGGACACTCAGTCGGTCTGAGGGGCCCTTATTCGTCCTATGATAGTCCTCGGATGGCCTGATGGGCCCTCGGCCGAACTGAGACGGCCCTCGGCGGGCTTGCGGGTGTACTTGGTTTACATGAGGTTGCCCTCGGACCGCCTGAGCCCTGAGGGGCCTTCTGTCGGTGTGAGGGGCCATTGGTCTGCCTGAAGGGCCCACAGTCGACCTGAGATTGGCCTTGGCCGGCATGAGATAAGCCTTGGACAGTCCAAATAGTCCTCGGTCGTCCTGAGGGAGTCCTCGGTCGGCTTGAGGGGCCCTTGACCGGCTGAGGGACCCTCGGTCAGCCTGATGGGCCTTCGATGGACCTGAGAAAGCCTTCGATCGATCTGAGGGCCCTTGGTCGTTCAGAGTGCCCTTCGGTCGGCTCAAGGGGCCTTCGATCGACCTGAGGGAGCCTATGGTGGGCCTGAGTGGACCTCAGTGGTCCTGAGGGTGCTCTCGGTCGGTCTGAAAGGCCCTCAGTCAACGTAAGGGGCCCTGAACCGGCCTGAGGCTGAAAGGACGATCGGTTAGCGTGAGGGACCTTCGATCAAACTGTGGCGCCCTCGGTCGGCTTCAGATCGCCCTTGGCCGGTCTGTGGGGATCCCTGCTAGGCCCTTCAAGACCGATCTTCCGAGGCCTCGGTGGGCCCAACAGACCCACAGAGGTCTCTTTTAAGCCAGATAAGAATCGTTTCAGGATGTCTTTCCCTTCCTTCAAATCACTACTTAAAAAACATGTTGGATCTGAGATGAACTTTTTATTTTAATTATTTACACCCGCGCTCAACAACGCATTCTCATGATTTACCCTACCCCCAGCTCAACAACATTTTTCGCTGGGGTGGTGGTAAAAGGGCCTCAGTCTTGGAAAGGGACCCTGACGCTCCGGGAGCCCATAAAACTGGCTGCGGGTACTGCCTTGACAAAATTCTGGATACACCTATGCGCTTGTCCAATCGTCCAACTGTCTGGAGCTCACAGAAACGACCAAATACAAACAATATGGGAAGATGGATCGGGTGGCTTTCTGCATTCCCCAATTTGAAGGTGCCTAGCAGGTAACCTCTTTAATGGAATACAAATGGGGATTGAACACAGTTTTATAGCCAAACCATGAATAAAGTCAGTATGGATAGGAAACTCCGCCCACTTTCTATTGTTATCCGCGACCACGCGCAGCCACTGCCGTTTCCCGTACTACGAAAACACCAGCTAGTATAACCGCCCGCCCCGTGGTAGGCCGCAATGCTCAGACGGCCGCTCCGTCGCATGGTTTCTCGCCTTCCGGTGATTGTGGGATGAACCAAATTAAGTTTAAATGCATTCGGGAAGCTCTCACGAGCACTTATGACGTGTTGGTTCCACCGATGGACATCATCCCTGGTAATTCATGCCTGGTAATATGTAGGAACGTCCCCGTGGTAGGCCGTTTCCCGTATAAAAAAACGACAGCTAGTACCGCTCAGTGGTCGCTAAATTGCGTATGATTCCTATCCATACTTACTTTATCTTTATCCATGGCCAAACTAAGTGCAGCTTTCAGACGAGAGAACCCACCGGAGTCAAGCCGTGCCATGGTACCATGGTCCCTCGTGGTCCGGCGTGATATTCAGGACGCGCCGCTGCGTAAAGTGCATTCTACCCAAGCCATCCGACCTGGCCGGTCCAGGCGGCGTGTTCGGAAATAGCAACGAAGTTAATAGGATGCTAGTACTTAGGGAGACATAAGTCAGTCAAAAATATAGATATTAGCCGTTTTCACGAAGGATTATTGCGCTGAAAAGTTTCTGGAAGATTCTGAAAGTTTTGAAAAACTACACAACTTTTACATGCGATTTTTGGCTAGAAATGTTTCTCATAATTTGTTAATATGTCGGTAAGAATAAAATATGTTGACAAAATTGCAGTTTGGTGGTTACCGAGCGGGCGCGAAGCTCCCGTGAGGTTTCTCGTCAACTTACTAGACAAATTTACATTTGACCCGGCCCGGCCATACAGACGTTTTTCGGAAGCTAATAACTTTGCAACCACTGCTCCGATTGAGATCGAGTTTTCACCATTAGATCACCATCAAATCACCAATTCACCATCAAATCAATTTTGATTTTGGCATGGTGTGTTCTGAAATGGCATTATTAATCTAAGCATTCGTTTGTATACGCTGAAGCATGCAGCGCTCAGGACGTACTCCCTTTTGGTGGATTCGAGAAAGGAGATCATAAACAATTTAATACCAGTAAGGCGCCGTATTTGGCGATAACGAGCGAGCGCGAAGGAAATGTATGGATAATTTCAACTCGATCGGGCAAGTAGTTTCTGAGATACAAAAAGGGTGCGCACGTGCAGAGGCACCCACCTTTGACTTGTGGGAAAGTGGGGGCTGAGAGGTCCCTAACCACACACCAAATTTGTTGAACATAATCGGCTCAGCCGTTCTAGAGATATAAAATAGGGGTGTGCACGTGCGCACGTCCAAAGCCATCCCACCCCTGAGTTGTGGAAAGGCGACGGCTGAGAGTTCCCTAACCACACACCAAATTGGAACACAATCGGCTCAGCCGTTCCTGAGATACATAATAGGGGTGTGCACGTGCGCACGTGCAGAGGCACCCACCCCTGACTTGTGGGAACCTGGCGGATGAGAGGTCCCTGACCACACAGCAAATTTGAGCACAATCGGCTCAGCCGTTCCTGAGATATAGAATAGGGGTGTCCACGTGCGCACGTGCAGTCACCCCACCCCTGAGTTGTGTAAAAGTGGCGGCTGAGGGGCCCCTAACGCACACGACATTTGCACATAATCTGCCCAGCCGTTGCGGAGTTATTGCGAGAAAATACTTTTCACCACCTCTCACGCGCCACGCGCCACGCGCAGTGGTAGTCACCCACATGAGTCGGCACTGGTCTCAAACAGGGTAGGTTAGATGGGGCTGCTAAGCAAAGAAGTCCGCTTGTCAATCGGACGGGCGGTTGCAGAGATATGAGCTTCTCAAAAGCGTCGCCACGGGCCGGGCCGGGCCGCTCATAATCAGATTTGTCCCATACACCACGGAAGGACGAGCGAGCGCGAAGCGCTCGCTCGTAAAACCTTAATTTTTATGTTGGCATGCATGGAGGCCTGACAATTTTTATGGAGGACTAAAAGGACTATTATTTTATATATATATATATATATATATATATATATATATATATATATATATATATATATATATATATATATATATATATATATATATATATATATATATATACATTAAGTCCGAATGTTTTTGGATGGATGGATTTCCGAGGTCAGACCCCGCGCTAAGCATAGCTTGTTGGGCAGGCCCCGACTCCACCACCCGATCAAGCAATTCCTGGCGTCCGGCAGAATTTAGAAGCGAAAGTTGTACGTGCCCGACATACTTAGACACGGTCCGCCCCGCCCTCTGACGTCATCTGACCTTGAGTGCGGCCGCTGCCCCGCTGCCACCGGCCACAGGCCATCCCAGTCAAATAGCGAGCGCCGAAGCGACTCGAACCGGGCTGCCACTACCGGGTGTGAAGTCAGAAGTCCAGCGCTCTCCCAACTGAGCTACAGGGGCGGACTATGTGTTACTATCACGTGTGCTCCCGTACCATTTCATATTTCAAACCTGATTTAGCTTTACCAGTGCGCGCCCGCTCGGTCATCACCCAAAAAGGCGTTTTACTGGTAATAAGCAAGATAAGTATTGATAGAATCTTCCTGAAAAGTTTCAGGATGATTATATCAATAGGTACTTATCTTGCTTATTACCACCAAACCGCAATTTTGTCAACATATTTTATTCTTACCAACATATGGCAAAATTATGAGGGATATTTCTAGCCAAAAATCGCATGTAAAAGTTGTGGAGTTTTTCAAAACTTTCAGAATCTTTCAGAAACTTTTCAGCCCAATAATCCTTCGTGAAAACGGCTATTGCTTTGATTTTTTTTTTTGGGGGGGGGGTCCATACTTGGGTCTCCAATATATCTTCCGGTTTTTGAATATATTTGAGAATTTTGATTTTTGGATGAAAAATAAAGATTTGGGGGGAACAATTTCCATAAAATCAAACTTTACAAACATTTTCAAAAACCGGAAGATATATTCGAGAACCAAGTATGGACGATGCCCCCCCCCCCCAAAAAAAATCAAAGCAATATCTATATTTTTGACTGACTTATGTCTCCCTAAGTACCAGCCTCCTCCTTAACTTGGTTGCTATTTCCAAACACGCTTCCAGACGCGGCTCCCCGCTGTGAGCTTGTAACGGCTGCAGCTGCTGATCGGCAGGCTGCAGCTCCGATCGGATCTCACAACACGGCGGCTAGCAGTCGGTCCAGGGGCGGCCGTCGAGCGCGTCATCAGTGGGCCGGCACGGCGCGGCAGTCGGTCCAGGGGCGGCCGTCGAGCGCGTCATCAGTGGGCCGGCACGGCGCGGCAGTCGGTACAGGGGCGGCCGTCGAGCGCGTTATCAGTGGGCCGGCGCGGCGCGGCAGTCGGCAGTTTTGGCCGCTGACGTCTGCAGGTCGCCATGTCGGCGGCGGCCTTATATGGGCAGCGAGCCGGCCAGAGCAGGGCACTAGGACAGGCTTGTCGAATGCTGGTACATGGGGCCGACGGGCGGGTCTCTGGAAGTCGCAGTATGTGATCCTTGGCCTGGTCAAAAGCAGGGACAGGGCAGGAGTTTTGTAGGGAGACCTTGGAGCAGGAGTCATCAGCAGGACTGGAGGTCCGTGTAAAGACCAGTGATAAACAATCAATACGCTCTGCTTTATGAGGTTCATGGAACAGTCATTATCTAGTCAGGAACTCTGTAGATACTCCTGTAGACTCCTGACCTGCTATGTGCTGACCAGCTCTATGTGCTGACCAGCTCTATGTGGTCCGCGACCAAATCCCGAGCCAGCCCTGAGTCGGTGTTAGCGCGCCAGTGGACCATGTCGGTTTCGGCGGATTTATCGTCGGAAAACACCCATATTACTGCCGGACTACTACCATTAGAGGAATTATAGGCACTTGTTATTGCTTAATAGGCTCGTTTCAGTTTGGTGTTCAGTTTCGCTTTCACTTTAATATTATTGGGCATTAAACAAAATGTACCTACCTAATATATAAGTATGCTTAGTCAAACAAATTGTCGTGTTCAAAAACTGAATGTTACGTCAAAAATATGTTTGCAAAATGACATCTAGTCGCCACAGAAGGTTTCCAGTCATGTCTTGTGACTCAGAAGATAAATTACTAGGCATGGTTTTGCTGCGACCAAGGGCGGATCCAGGATGGGTGGTTTGGGTCAGTTTGGGGGGGGGGCAAATCCCAAAAAGTCTCACACAATTATGAAAACTCATCGGATTTCGCTTGATTGTGCACATTGATAACTGATTTATAACAAACTTTCCTTAGTAAAGGTTGCTTAGATTTTATATTATATCAGGAAATATGTTCAGTTTGCGCCGATTTCAGGTGGTTTGGGGGGCATGTCCCCGTGCCCCCCCCCCCCCCCTGGATCCGCCCATGGCTGCAGCGACATCTAAACACCATATTAGCAAGCTTGTGAAGTGCGAAAGTTATTCAATGTCACAAGACGCCTAATTGCTGCAATCAACCTTGATGCCACATCATGCTTTAACTTTCGAATAATGTTTCATTGGGTTGTGTCGGTTGCACAGAAAAGGAGCTGTAGGGCCGGTCTCAACATCGTTATATCACAACAGGATAAATCCGCTGACCATTCACCGCATAGTGGCGCCATTGTTTGCTCGCGCCCACTGGCGGATTTGGGGTCCGAGAATGGGGGGGGGGCTAAAATTTCGCTCCGCTTCAGCAGCGAAAAGTTGTTGACCGTGTGGGGGGGGGTGGAGTCGGGTCGTCAGCGCGAACAAATCGTTGAGCAGGGGGGGTGTCTGATTCTCAAAGCGAAAATCATTGACCGGGGGGATTTTTTTGTTGTCTTCCTATCACTTCTTACAGCCAATGCAGGAGCACGCGGGGCGGGGGACATCCTTGTATTGAATGCCCGTCATACTCATGTGTGTGTGTGTGGGGGGGGGGGGGTATTTGCCCCTAGTGCCCCCACTCCTCTGGATCCGCCAGTGGTAAAAACCAGACAAACCCAATTTTACCTCTTCTGTCGCTTTCATTTTTTTCTTCTTCAGCTGAGTTCATGCTGAGTCTGATCTCGACTAGTTGTAAATGCTAAAAATTGTGAGACCTCTACTCATAGCACCCATAAATTGCACCGGGATAAGTACCTAAGCATGGTGCAAAATGGGTGTCAGATTTAAAATTGGTACCTGAAATTACTTGAGTCTGGATATGACCTGAGGCCAAAGTAGCCATCCCAAGCTATAGTAATTTAAAATAACCTTGACAATTAAAAATATTAACTTTACCTATACATTCACAAAGTGTGAAAAAGTGTGAAAACAACGATACCCAAGGCCAAGTCCCAATCACAATTCCTCAAATACTGTCGAAATGCGTTCCACGCACGCTATTCAGCGCTATAAACTTTGGCGCCAAAACGCGACGTTTTTTTAACTTACGTGGTTGTAGGAATCGCTCCAGATCGAAAATAGCGCCAGACGCGCCACGCATATTTGGAAATGTCGAATACAAAGTCAAGGCCCATCATGCTTAGGGACAGTGGCGTACCGAGTATCAACTATCAGGTCATGCAGGTCATGACCTGGTCCTTTGGACCCGAGGCGCCCGTGCAAAGCTGGCGCCCCTCCGATCAGTCACGACGCCCCTCTGGCCAGTGACGGCGCCACTCCGGGCAGTGAGGACGCTTCCCCGGCCAGTGACGGCACTCTTGCGGCCAGTGACGGCGCCCCCGGCCAGTAAGGGCGTCCTCTGCCATAGACGGCGCCTCTCCGGCCCGTGACAGCGCCCCTCCGGCCAGTGACCACATCCTTCCGGCGAGTGACGGCGCCTCTCCGGCTAGTGACGGCGCCCCTCCGACTAGTGACTGCCCCTCTTTGGCGAGTGACGGCGCCCCTCCGGCCAGTGACTCTCCTTCCGCACGTTGCGGAAGGAGAGGCCCCCTGCAAAATTTCGCCAATATTGGTGGCGGCCCTGTCGATCGGGTGGCACCCCTCAAGACAATGACCTGGTCCTCAATGAATATCTGCGTACGCCACTGCTTAGGGAGCCATAAGTCAGTCAACGCTCAAGATATTGCTTTGACATTTGGTTTGGGCATCGTCCATACTTGCTTCTCCAATATATATTCCGGCCTTTTCATATGATTTGATATTTTATATGATTTTATGAAGAAGAAAACAAATTGGAGACAAAAAATCCATAAAATCAAAATTTCCAAACATGTTCAAAAACCGGAATATGTATTGGAGAACGAAGTATAGACAATACCCAAACCGAATTTCACCGCAATATCTTTAGTTTTGGCTGACTTATGGCTACTTAAGTATGATGGGCTGGATTTTGTATTCGACATTTCCAAATATGCACGCACCACTTTCCCTCCTGCTACCAAAATGCTGCAAAATAGAGGAAACACGAACGAGGACAAAAATCACGCTTTTTTTGGTCGCAAAAGGATATTTTTCGCAGTCAATACCCATTTTTCATCGCCAGTTTCAGCGTTTTTTTGTGTTGGGGGGGGGGGGGCTAATTTATACTGCCGCCCCCGTCGAGCGTGGGATGGGTGCAGGGGGGGGGTTGCTCCTGCCGCCCCCCCCCCCCCCCCCCCCCCCTTCCCGCCAGTGCTCTCGCGCCATCATGAGTGGCGGGTGTTCCGCCGATGGAGCAGCTGCCTCCCCCGACGGTACGCCGCGATCAACGAGGCACTCGGGCAGTTGCGTTGACAGTCGCCTATTGATTAGCGTCGGCACGGCAGTGTTGTGCCGCCGCCCCCGCCCCCGCCCCCGCCCGGCCGGTATATGCAGTATGCACACACACTGACTCGCCGAGCCGCCCAATCTCCGCCTTTCCTGGCGCGACAGCCCGTCTGGGCGGCGAGGTCTGGATCGCGGAAAATTGCCGTTATTACCGGTACTAAGCGGTATCTGCCGGCGGCAGGACTCGGGCAAGATGTCAGCCTGACAAGGACTGGTGCACGGACGGCACGGAGGATGGTTTCAGCCGCCGGCGGCCGGAACATTTATTGATATTCCAGGGTTTGACAACGTCGATGACTTGGCTTATTTACCCTGGTCGTTAGTGTCGGTGGCACGTGGAGCGAAGGTGACTGAAAGCTGACTGGTGGAGCTGACTGGTGAGCGAAGCTGACTGGTGGAGAAAATCTGGACCTGCGGCAGTGGAGAGCGATCAGTGACACGAACCATAGTCTTCGCTCAAAATAGAATTAGCCAAATCAATATAATTTGAGGAAAACAAAAATGAAAAGTAATTTTAAGAAATGACGCCACGTCCCCTTTGTGTCGCGCTGGTTCCAATAAAAGCTGTTCCGATGTCAGCATGCTGTCCTGCTAGGAAGCAGAGCGCAGCCATGCCGGACTGTACCTATCCAGCCGTGTATGTCTCTGCCTGTGCTGTGTGTATCTGTCTGTATGTCTGTGTGTGTCTGTGTGTGCGCGCCGGCTCGTGCCGCTGCCGGCCGGCCTTCCGCCCGGCGACTGCCGGCTGCGGGGCCTTATCAGCACTGGCAGGTCCCAGGAGCCCGGCTGGCCGCTCTGCCCCGGGGGTCTGCCGGCTGCCCGCGCTGGGTGGTCGGCCGCCGCGGCCACCGACATAATACCGCCTAATGGAGGCAGCTTCTGGCCGCCCGGCGCGCGTCCGGCGGCCGCCACTCGCCGAAATTGTCCCCCCCCCCCCCGACGCCGCCCGCAGAGCGTCCGTTCGGCTCCTTCTCCGGATAGCCCGAGGGAACCACGGTCGGACGGCAGACCTCCGGGCTCCCGAGACGGCGAGACGACTGACGAGAGTAGTGGCTGTCAGCAGCCGGCTGTTGGAAAGGCAGAGGGGATGAAGGAGACGGCGGGATGTTGTCAGGTCCGGTCGATAGGAGGCACGTTTTTGCAGACTGCGATGGAGAGTGGGGTTTAGCTGGCGCATCTGCGCCGCGGTCGCGGAGGAATGGAACTTCCGGTCAGACTTGGCGGCGCAGACCGATACACCTACTTCGTTGGCTAGCCTGGTCAGCCGGCGCACGTGACGGCACGTGCGGGTAATCAGTCCAGTCCTCCACCACAGGCCTGCATAGCTGCGTTCTGGCTGCCCTCAGGCGTCGTGACGTCGCAGACCGGTCCGACCGATCTCGGGGCCTCGGCCCCTCTCACGTTCCTCTTCTCGCCTAGTCACGAAGGGGCTCGCAGCAGCTCAGCGTAGGGTGGCGGTGTGCTCGGTATGCGAGCTGCACTGGCGGATCCAGCCTCAAACCATGGGGGGACATCTTCTTGTGGCAAAAAGGTACCCCATTTTTTCCCTCCGTGGATTTGGGCCGGTCAACTTACTTTGGTATTCGAGCTTAAGAAATTAACTTATCAAATTCACAAAAATTTATTTTGTGGATTTTTTTTCTCCGAAAAAAAAATCAGTTTGTTTTTATTTTGGGGGGTCAAAACACAAAATTTCGCAAATCCGAGATTGCCATTTTGAAGAGAATGTCATTTCCTTTCTTTTGACGTTTTTTATTTGCAATTTGCTTCAAAACTCTATTTTCTACGATTGTTCAAACATTTGCCGTTTTTCTACCAAAAATGGCATGGCATGGCGTCATTAAAACGTGATTATCTCCCACAATACTACATCAATTTCATTGGAATTTGGTGAGAAGACGTAGAATTGATGGAGCATAAGGTAGTGTAAGTTTGATGTTGATATCTATCATAGTTTTCAAGTTATTGAGAAAATCCGGGAGGGGGGGCAGATTCTGCCCCCCCCTAGCGGGGCGCGGGTTAACCCGCGAGTTACTGGGGTATATTTCATAACGCGACCTACTGGGTGGGGGGGGGCTATTTTTTGCCCCCCCCCCCCCCCTTCTGATCTCCGGAACTACTGGACCGAATGTAAAAATTCAAACGGCATTCGATAGCCCTGGTAAATTTATCGAGAGAAATATAATATTGTTGACCTCAGGGTCACCGATGACGTCACAGGTCAGGTCAAGTAAAAAATGTTTGACCGTGTCAAAAGGTCTCGATGGATGGAATTGTCGCGCAAAATTGCGATATTAAACGCATAAGCTGTCGATAAATCGATATGATTCGTGTGTCTGACACTTCAAGTACCTTTATAAGCTGTTTATGACCTTGGGTCAGGTCAAGGTCAACCGAGATCACGAGGTCAAACTGCAGATTACGGTCATTAGGCGTTGTAACACATGTTTATGAGTTTGTTTTTCGTCTAGAACGTGAAAAATGACCTTAGAACATTGTTTGTTCCATATAAATAGAAGTAAAAAGCAAAAATGGAAATGCGTTTTTTATACATAGTAATGCTGTGAGAAGTGGTCGATTTGTGTCATTTAAAGGTCATAACTCCGGTCATTCATAAAGATATCGACTTAAAATTTGGTACACATATTCACCGCATACGTCTCGATCACATATATTCCGGTTTTTGGATAATTCTGTTTTTTTCTTGAAAATTTTGTACCAACAAAAAAAAATGTATTTGGATTTCTCAAAATTTTAATTTACAAAAAACTCAAAAATCCGAGATAGCAGTTTGATAGCCCGGTCTATTGTCAGTAATTTGATTTAAAACAATTTAGTTTATCTCAATTATAGTACCTTTGACAGCGTTTTCCGAAAACCATTATTTTGCAACAAAAACCGAAGAACCATATGAAGAACATGACGTCACTCTGACGTCCTTCTCGGTTGACCTATCATAGCCTCATATTTTTCCGTTTGCCAACATGTGTAGAATTGATGTGAGAGAAGGTACTGCAAGTTTGGTGACGATACCAGTGTTCGTTTAGGAGTTATTGCAAAATAACGGGAGGGGGGGGGCAAAAAATAGCCCCCCCCCCCCAGTAACTCGCGGGTTAAGTGTCACCGGGGCTGCTTGAATTGCATCAGGTGCGCTGTTTTGTCTATCATTGAAAGAAAGGGATACATATACAAACGTCAAATTCAATCACTCGAGAGAAAACAAAAATACTTCCGTATTCATGAAGTTTTCTCCTAAAATCATTGTTTTTGCACGTTCATTGCAGGGAACGCGCGGGGGGGCATACTTGTATTGAATGCCCCTCTCAGATTCCTGTGGGGGGATTTTCCCCTGATTCCCCCCCCCCCCTGGATCGCCAGCAATTACCGCCAAGGAGAGCCTCTGTCAGACACTTAATGGAATTCATTTTCCCATTTTCCAAATTTGTATAAGCAATTGCTAAAATTTCCGGTTTTTGACTGTGGCTAGCTGGATTTTGACTGCTGCCAAGACAATTTTTCACGATTTTACGATAAATTGGGAACGCGCGGGGGGGCATACTTGTATTGAATGCCTCCCCCCCGATTCCTGCGGGGGGCATTTGCCCCTGATGCCCCCCCCCCCCCTGGTTCCGCCAGTGGCGAGCTGCGCTAAGCGCTGTGCGATACAGGCACAGTCGACTCAGAGTCGAACGAGCGACTCTTGCTAGATTCGGTTACATTCGCGACTCAAAGGGACTTGAAGGGGCTCAAGGGACTTGAGAATGATTGTCCTTTGTACTGGCCTGTGTGTAAGAAGTTGCGCTCAAAGCCACTGGAGCCGGGTCGCGCATTCCACAATGGCTCGCAGAAATTTCAGTCAGGACGCAATAATAACAATTATTTGAAGCTTGTTACCTACTTCCGTGAAGATGAATGTAATTATAGTAAATAAATATTTACTCGTTCTAATAAACCTTGAGGAAAAAGGGACTATTCAAGATCAATATCCCTCGGCTAATAACCTGATTTAGATAGGTACTTCTTTTCTGGACCAATTGGATTCAATTAAATCGCTCTTCGATTGAAAGTTCTGACCGAACTTTCATGGTGTGCCATACCCGGCACTAGCATTCGAGGTTTAGTTCAATCAGTTGACAATAGGTGGAAGCACTATGGCAGTGTTTCACGAAAATAAAACCCACTAAATATTAACTATTTGTTTTTTAAATAAGGGAAATGATATGAAATGTGATGAGATGTTCCCTACTCATCGCGTTCGAGAGTGTGATTCATCCTTAATTGACAAAACCATTGTGTACGCTAATATAAGAACCAGCTAACATCTACGTTCAGTTGTAAGCGAGCGTTATAGTAGCCGGCCGCCAGTCAAGGGTATTGGCAGCTTCCAGCTTTGGTGACGTCACCAAAGCGTGAAGTTTTCTTGTTTTCCTTTCATCAATATTAACGCTATGGGAGGTTCAGTGATTTTGAGCAAAATGCAAACTCGATTGAGCGATGAGTTAGCGGTGATAAGACAAAAGTAAGCAAAACATACGAAAGCCACATCCATTATCTTTTGATACCAGGGTCTACTTTGCCTGTGGCTTGTTGCACGCGCACTGCCGGTGGGCTGATCCCCCCCCCCCCCGAGGTTTTTCATGAATAGCGGAAAAATTGTACACCAAATTTGGCACAGCTGTCAATCAGGCATCAATTGCCCGCATGGTGTGGAATTATTTACCTCGGGTCATCTCAGGTCAGGTCACCAGGTTAAGTCAAGTGACCCCACCTCCAAACATGTTTGCGGTCGTGCCACAGCCAAAGTGATTGACCGAACAGTTTGAAACTCACAGGATGTTATCAGGTCATAAGTACCTACAATTTGTTTATCTCAAATCTTTAATATCGGTGGCCTAAGGTCATGTCGATTTCGTGACCTCCCCATTATAAGTCAATGGGGAAAAATGAAAACACGTATACATCCATTATTAATGGTTAAATTTGACCAGTTTTCACCACTCTTGTGCCAACTAATTGAGCATGTCACATTTCTCACATTTCCCCCATGTCACATTTCTGTTCTTTGACCTCTACGAGGTCAACTCAGGTGACCCCTACATCACGTATGGTTTTGCTTCAATAACTTTACCAAATCAAGGTAGAGCAACGAGGTTTTCACCATTGTATTTGGCTTGTCGAGAAAAATAAATTCACGTTAAAGTTGACCTTGACCTGACCTCAGGCCAGGTCAACTTTTGGATATGACCTAACTAGTTCACCGAATATATGTGTTGATGCGTCTCGACGAGACAAACACAATGGTTCAATCGGTTTTTACTCTATCATGCTTCTGTCAAAAGTTACTCCTAAAAAACAATTAAGCGATTTTTACAATGTTTGAAATTCAATAATATGACGTCATTTGAAGAAAAATATGCCTTGGTGATTTTGATACCTAATTTGCCACAATTTCAATTAACAGCGATTACCTGGGCTGTGTTTGGCCTAGACATATTTTAACGAATTACATCAGAATGAGAATGTACACATACCAAAAGTGATTCATAATATGACTGTCTCTTGAATACAAAATCCACACTCATTTTATAATTGAATTACTGAATGTCTCATAAGCGCCAAATATGCCGATGAAGCGCTGCTACCATATGACCGTACCCTTTTGTCTAGTTATCCTGATAGTAACTTTGAGCGAAGCATTGCATACAATCAGGTTGGCAAAGTGACCACGGTATCGAAGGTGGAGGGCTCAAATTTGGTTGGTATGGTAATAGAAGTGTCTTCTCTCAGGAGGCAAAGAACATTTTTGATATCATCCTTACTTTTTAAGATATGTTTGGTATTGCGCCGCCGTTCACCCTAAATCAGGCGATTTCCTGAGATTTAACATTGGAAATAAACCAATAATTTTATCTTAGTGTCTCAAGCTGCGTCGGCGGTGGTGTCAGGTCTTTGGCAATAGTGTAGAATGTTTATTTGTTTATTTATTGACAATGAGCAACAGGCATTCACCCAATTACAGCTCAAGTCGAGTAATTAAAACACGCGACGACACGACAGCAGCAGACACACGCACACAGTTGAAAACAGACGAGGCAAATATGATAACGAAAATGTGATACTAAAATAGAACAAAAATTCATGAAACAGTAAATATGAATACGTTAAAAATAAACATAGGTGAACAATAGTTCACAGGCATGCTTTGAGGCTACGCAGACCTAAGAAAACGCTTGTAAAAGAACACATAAGATCGGTAAATGAGAAAACTCCAGCAGTAAAATAAGAGTAATAAAACTCGCATGCTCACATCACACACGCCCACACACAATCCCAACTCATCTCAACTCATGCTAGAACATTGCATAATCTAACAGGATCCAGAGAACATATTTGTTACTCCTTACAGTTTTTGTTTTCTGCTAGACTTCGAAATGTGCAGTTTTATACAGAAACCCCAATGGCAGCAGGCCCGGACAGGGCTCCGCCGCCCGGCGCTAGTTCCGCGTATGGCACACCAAGTAAACTTTTTCAAGTTAACTCGTCACTTCCGACCGATCCTGAAGTTAATGCATGCGCCCACTCGAGTCAGTTCATAACTCGGGCACCACCTACACTCCTCCTCTGCCCTCTCCTCTGTAACTCTTCCCCAGTACGGCCAAGTCCGGCCAGTTCGCACTCCGCTTCGAGTCGCAGTAGAGCGCTGTCGCGGGACCGCCGCCGGCCCGCCGCCGGTCTGCTAGTCTGTGACGGAAGTTAGCTGGCCGCAGATGACTTCCCAACCACCAGAGTCAGAACGTCAGTGTCATGGGACGGACCACCTTCATCGGAGTGAGGGTCGCCGTGGAGGCCCCGGCGCACCTCAACTCCGTGGAGGGTCTGGCATGGTGCCCAGACGTGGCCGAGCTCTCGGAGGACGATCTCCTCCGGGAACTCGCACACCAAGGGGTGTGCGAGGTGACTCGCCTGTCGCCATCGAAGCGGCGACCCGATCAGCCCAACCCGCTGATTCGGCTCCGCTTCCGAGGCAAGGAGCTGCCGACCCACATCCACTGTGGGTACGTGGCTGCCCCCGTCAGGGAGTGGATCCCGCCCCCCCCCCCCCCCCCGGCAGTGTCAGCAGTGCTGGCACTACGGCCACCTCAAGTGGACCTGCCGGGTGCGCACCGCCACCTGTGGTCGGTGCGCTGGCGAGCACGGCACCGAAGGGTGCACGCGCGCAGCACGCTGCGCCACGTGCGACCAGGCCCACCCGGCCTGGGACCGCCGGTGTTTGGCCTGGGGCCTCGCTCGCGAGACGGAGCGCTTGAAGCGCGGCGACAGTCGGCGCCCACCGGACGCCCCGCCCTCCACCTCTCTCAGCCCAGGTCTCGCCCCCGGCGCTTGGCCGCCCCTCCCACCTCCGGAACATCCCCCCACCCCACCGGCCTCCCGCCAGACCCCCCAACCGACAGACCCCCCGACCACTACCCCAGCTCCCCGAGGCATCTCTGTCGGACCTCGAAGGCGCCGTTGCCGCTGATCCACCGGCACCGCGCTCCCCAGCCCAACCAGCCGAGTCGAACACCGACTCAGGCCCCGCCTCCCCGGCCTCCCCAGCACCAGCGGAGAGCCGATTCTCGGAGGACCTCCCCTCGGACGACTCTCTCATGAGAGCCGTCTCCCGGAAAGTCGCCCGCAACCCCGCCCAGTCCCCGCCCCAGCTCCCCGCCCGCCCGCCCCAGCTCCCCGCCCGCCCGCCTCTCCCCGCCATCCCTCCCCTCCCCCACCCTCCTTCCCAGCTCCCTCGTAGCCCCTCCCCCCCAGCCCCCCTGAAAGTAACCGCTACCGCCGCAATTTGAGACGGTTCAACAAGAAACAATAAATCACCTCCAACAAATACTTCATTAAGTTATTTCTGACTAACTGTTAAATCGTGCTGCTGCTGACGTGGGAGTTGTGTGTTGGCTGCCGGTGTCTTGTCGCGGGGGCCCCCTGCTGGATTGGTAGCGCGGCGAATGGTTATGGCTTGGCTGTTCGTTGCGTGGCTGATTTGGCGGGGGATTTCTGCGATGGGACGCCGATGGTTGATGTGTGGTTTTGCGTTGGCGGCGGCATGATTCCCTGCCAAACCAGTCAGAAATAACTTCCTGACTAACTGTTAAATCAAGTTACTGCTGACGCGGGAGTTGTGTGTTGGCTGCCGGTGTCTTGTTGTGGGGCCCCCCTGCTGGATCTCGGCCGCGCGGCGAAGGGTTCTTCGTTGCGTGGCTGATTTGGCGGGGGGTTTCTGCGATGGGACGCCGATGGCTGATGTGCGATTTTGCGTTGGCGGCGGCATGATTCCCTGCCAAACCAGATTACACGCCGATGCTGCGCCGCGGTGCGGTGGCTGCTGCGCTGCGGTGCAGTGTCCGCTGCGCTGCGGTGCAGCATGTTAAATTATGTTAAAATCACGTTGCTGCCGACGTGGGGTTGCGTGTTGGCTGCCGGTGTCTTGTTACGGGGGCCCCCTGCTGGATCTCGGCCGCGCGGCGAAATTCGTTGCGTGGCTGATTTGGCGGGGGATTTCTGCGATGGGACGCCGATGGTAGATGTGCGGTCTTGCGTTGGCGGCGGCACGATTCCCTGCCAAATCAGTCGCGTCAGTCGCGCAACGAAAGGTTCCATTGGAATTCGTTGTTCATTTCTTAACGTAATGCTCCTCCCAACCCTCCTCTCCCCTCTACCCCGCTCTTGCCAAAGCCGAGTACTTGAACACCCGCCCCTGATAACAGATGCCGATGCTGCGCTGCGGTGCGGTGGCCGCTGCGCTGCGGTGCGGTGCTCACTCCACTGCGCTGCGGTGTGGTGTCCGCTGCGCTGCGGTGCAGTATGTCAAATCATGTTGCTGCCGACGTGGGGTTGCGCGTTGGCTGCCGGTGTCTTGTTGCGGGGGGCCCCTGCTGGATCTCGGCCCCGCGGCGAGGGTTTCTGGCCGTGGCTCTTCGTGGCGTGGCTGATTTGGCGGGGGATTTCTGCGATGGCACGCCGATGGCTGATGTGCGATTTTGCGTTGGCGGCGGCATGATTCCCTGCCAAACCAGATCACACGCCGATGCTGCGCCGCGGTGCGGTGGCTGCTGCGCTGCGGTGCAGTGTCCACTGCGCTGCGGTGCAGTATCCACCCTGTCAAACTTTTTTACACTGTTAGGTGATAGTTATCTTGTATTGATAGGTCCCCTCTTAGATTATCTCTACCAAACACGTTTAGCTAAACAAATATAACAGGGGTTTTTTGCCTTGCGCATTTTTGGCCCACCGCGCAGGTTTTTCCCCTTTGCTATAGACGCTGGGTTTTGTATTATTCAGGACTTTTCCCCCAGCTAAACACACCCCACAACCAGGTCTCGCCGAGGCGCCGGAGCTAGGGAGACTGGCAACAGTCTCCCGCTGTTGCAATGACGGCACCCCACGGCTCCACCAACACTGACACTGTCCAAGTGTATGTAATAAAAATATGTATGTATGTGTGTCTCGTGTTTTACTTATTTTTGACCTTGAACGAAATACTTAACGTAATGCTAGATATTATATTTGACCTTGAACGAAATACTTAACGTAATGTTAGATATTATATTTACTTTGAACAAATAATTGTTCCGGGTACAAATAAACCGGTTAACGTAATTAGTAACGTAAAATAGCTGCCCTAGTCCCTAGTTTGCTCCGGGTCACATAAACCGGTTAACGTAGTTTTTTGCCTGGCAAATTGCCAGAGGTCATTGCCCCTCCCCGGAAAATGGCTATAGGCCGTTCCGGGAGAAAAAAAAAACACCAGAGTCCGGTGACACGGACGGCCGTCGATGGGGACCGTTCGAGACACGCGCCGGAAACTCGGCCGATTTCAGCCGAACGCGAGACGGGGTGGCGACACAGCTGATTTCGGCCGAAAACGAGGCCTGAAAATGGAACGAGAGAGGAAAGAACAGTCCAGCACGCGAGGAGACGGATTTCCGTGCAATCATGTTTCTGTATTGTGAACTGTTGTGAGAAACTGCCGGGGAACGTTATTGATTTGTCTCGCGATGTTACGTATTGCGTTATGATATCCCGTATCATTTCAGCATTTC
Organism: Chirona hameri; assembly: GCA_036785665.1. NCBI lineage: Eukaryota > Metazoa > Arthropoda > Thecostraca > Balanomorpha > Balanidae > Chirona > Chirona hameri. The sequence goes on along the minus strand of JAXIVJ010000125.1, from coordinate 120,004 downwards.
GCTGGAATTGTGCTGCAACAAAAAATGAGATTTCGTTTCTCTGCGTTGCATTTATACGTGACTATCCCATTTCTCCGTCGGAAAATACAACAGACGTACGCACTGTTGCACGTATACAATGGACTAGATAGTCATAGAACCATTGCTTTTTGCTTTCATTCCGAAGGGAAATAACCTAATCGCACTAAGGTAGTATAATATTCGAAAAGAAAGTGTGGTGTAAATGACTCGGACCAAAAGTATGTATTTTCGAATATTGCTGATTTCGTATGACGACGCATGGCTAATATGACGTTGGGTTATTGGAAATCCTGGGATCGGGCCTGTCCAATTTTACTGATAGGTATTAGGTATACCACCACAAGAGCGGAACCAGGACGGCCGAAACTACTCACTTAAACTTACCGCCCCATCAGAGTCTGTCTGATTCATCTAATGTTGCTCGCCATAAACTGTTGTTGGTTATTTTGGTTTTACGATAGCGTGACGGCGGCCATATGTCCTCGGGAAAGCTCATCCCATTCCAAGGTATAGTGGCGACATATGTCCTCGGGAAAGATCATCCCATTCCAAGGAATAGTGGCGGCCTGCTCACACCTTATACAGGAGATTCGTCGGGCAATTCCTCGTCGCAAATGCTATATATTAAATGTAGGTTTAAGAAATGAATGTTTATATTTTGTAATAAATATTTGTACACTAACAAAATACATGCTCATATTTGTAGATTTGTATATAATATCAAGACCGAATGTTTTCCTACGTCTCGGTTATTCTCCGCGGGAAACGGTCACTGGCCATCTAGTCGTCAATGAGTGTTGCCACTGCCACATGACCAGCGGCAATACCGACCAGCCGGGCGCAGCGGCGTTGCCTGGCAACAGGGCGCTGTCGTCAGCTCGCAGCAGGCGACACAAGCTGCCGCTGGGCTCCCCCCCCCCCCCCCTCCCCCTCCCCCTCCCGCCTTGTGTCATTACCGGGGACGTCGCCTCATACGCCCACGGGCGTGTCTGCCTCGTTTGTTAGCCTTGTCGACTCCGACTGTAACCATGACATCGACGCCGACTCCCGACTGTGACTGTGACTGTGACTCAAGACTCGTGCCCCGACTCAGACTTGCACTTCGTCTCCGGATCGACGTGGCATTTGCGGCAACTGGGTTGGGAAATTGACGCAAGCCTGGTATACGATAAAAAATGGAATAATGCATGCGACTAATTAAAAAGTTTCTGTAATCGTTCATAGCAAATTAACGTGTGCGCACCTCTGCACGTCAAAGCGGCGGCGGCGGCGGCGGCGGCGACGACAGAGCTCTCTGTACGACAGAGCTCCGTACGACAGAGCTTTCTGTACGACAGAGCGGGTGTCGTACAGAGTCACGCCGTTCGTACGCCGTTCAACACTAGCCGGCTCCGCTGCATGCTCGCTGCCGGTTGGCGCCTATTGATCGCGGCCATTACTGGAGGTCGGAGCCGGCCGCGACACGGACCGGCCGCGACACGGACCGGCAGCGACACGGACCGGCAGCGACACGGACCGGCCGCGACACGGACCGGCAGCGACACGGACCGGCAGCGACACGGACCGGCCGCGACACGGACCGGCAGCGACACGGACCGGCAGCGACACGGACCGGCAGCGACACGGAGCCGGCCGCGACACGGACCGGCAGCGACACGGACCGGCAGCGACACGGACCGGCAGCGACACGGACCGGCAGCGACACGGACCGGCAGCGACACGGACCGGCAGCGACACGGACCGGCGCCGAGACCTTGTCAGCGCTGCCGGCGGCGATAGGTCAGCACGGGGTGCGGGGCAAAGGTCGCGAGACGAGGGGCAGGGGTGATGAGACGGAAGGCAGGGGTGATTCCATCCCGGCTCGGCCCGAGAGTTACGAGTCGGTGGCACTGGTTGCTCCCCGGGGTGACAGGTCGCTGAACCGGGGGCCCAGGGGTCCTAGGTCACAGGTGGGTCGTCCAGAGGTCACGGGCGGGTCGCCCGGGGGTCACGGATCACGCCAGGTGCGGGGAGAAATTACAGAGAGTCTGGGTCTGGCCATTGTAGGGAATACGGGGCTGACAGGCTGGTCGATTGGTCAGGGCAGGTCGCGTCAGGTCAGATCGCTCTGGGTCTCCTCCCGGCTCCGTTCATACATAGACGGCGATAGTTCTGCTTTTGACTGATAATCCGATTTAACCCTGAAAGCTGTTTTTGGTTGGTCTAATCTGATACAGCTAATACATCCATACACTCGGAGTTGGGACGTCTCAACTGATTTACGGTCCAATTGCACGTTAGCAGAGAAATATGAGGCAACAGCATTCAAGTAACTTACTTAATATCTTACTGAACCAGTTACACTGACAACGAAATAATCGGCCCATTACTCAATGCTCAGCGAGCCATAGTGTCGTGTTGGCCATGCGGGCTTCACCGTTGACATTTCAATGCATTGCTGCGCTGAAGATTGTCCACATACATATCTTGTTGCATGTACGGCTGTCCCTGTGCCGCGGGTGTGAAATTAATGTTCCATTTAGGTAATTCAAGGAAGTGCGGGAACCATTGTCGGTCCGACGAGTTCTGTATCACATCGACCGGAGAAACCATGGGACTGGCGGCACGGGACGCCTGCTTCCGCGAGCTGGCCGGCTTTATATTCCCATCCTCGTCCCCGGTGAGCCCTGTGCCGGCTTCTGGGCGGTACACTGGACCGGCTTCTGTGCCGGCAGCCCAGTACCCCCTCACGCCTCACAGGCCGGCGGCCGCCTGCCGACTCAGGCCGTCCCTCAACCCAGCCGTGATCGGACGTCTGTACGCTCTCTGTGCCGGAGTGCTGCCGTGTTTGTCAAACTGTCACGACACACATACCATGACATAACCGTGACATGACCGCGCTGGACGTCTGACAGACCGGTCGGTATGGCGGACGTGACGGATGTGACGGCTGGACGTGACAGATGTGACGGCTGGACGTGACATATGTGACGGCTGGACGTGACATATGTGACGGCTGGACGTGACATATGTGACGACTGGACGTGACAGATGTGACGGCTGGACGTAACGGATGTGACGGCTGGACGTTACGGATATGACTGATGGACGTGACGGATGTGACGGCTGGACGTGGCAGATGTGACGGCTGGACGTGACGGATGAACGTGACGGATGCGACGGCTGGACGTGACGGATGTGACGGCTGGACGTGTCAGATGTGATGGCTGGACGTGACGGATGTGACGGCTAGACGTGAGGTGTGACGGATGTACGTGACGGATGTGACGGCTGTACGTGACGGATATGACGGCTGGACGTGACGGATGTGACGGATGTACGTGACGGATGTGATGGCTGGACGTGGCGGATGTGACGGCTGGACGTGATGGATGTGACGGCTGGACGTGACGGATATGACTGATGGACGTGACGGATGTGACGGCTGGACGTGACAGATGTGACGGCTGGACGTGACGGACGTGACGGATGAACGTGACAGATGTGACGGCTGGACATGACGGATGTGACGGCTGGACGTGACAGATATGACTGATGGACGTGACGGATGTGACGGCTGGACGTGACAGATATGACGGCTGGACGTGACGGATGTGACGGATGCGACGGCTGTACGTGACGGATATGACGGCTGGACGTGACGGATGTGACGGCTAGGCGTGAGATGTGACAGCTGGACGTGACAGATGTGACGGCTGGACGTGACAGATGTGACGGCTGGACGTGACGGATGTGACGGCTGGACGTGACGGATATGACTGATGGACGTGACGGCTGGACGTGACAGATGTGACGGCTGGACGTGACGGATGTGACTGATGAACGTGACGGATGCGACGGCTGGACGTGACGAATGTGACGGCTGGACGTGCCAGATGTGAGGACTGGACGTGACGGATGTGACGGCTAGACGTGATATGTGACGGATGTACGTGACGGATGTGACGGCTGGACGTGACGAATGTGACGGCTGTACGTGACGGATGTGATGGCTGGACGTGGCGGATGTGAAGGCTGTACGTGACGGATGTGACGGCTGGACGTGACAGATGTGACGGATGTGACGGCTGGACGTGACGGATGTGTCGGCTGGACGTGACAGATGTGACGGCTGTACGTGACGGATGTGACTGCTGGACGTGACAGATGTGACGGCTGGACGTGACGGATGTGACGGCTGTACGTGACATATGTGACGGCTGGACGTGACAGATGTGACGGCTGGACGTGACGGATGTGACGGCTGGACGTGACGGATGTGACGGCTGGACGTGACAGATGTGACGGCTGGACGTGACGGATGTGGCGGCTGGACGTGACGGATATGACAGCCAGTCACGGCTTGGGACAACGTGGCTGGAAGTGAGAGACCCAGCGGTAGTGACTCACCGTCGGATGGCGAGGCCCGGATTGGGATCCCGCGGTCTGATCCAGTACCAGACGGTGCTGGTCAGGACGTGGGATGACACCTTCAGATGACAAGGGCAGGATGTCGCGGTCTGATCCGGAGCCGGTGGTGCTGGTCAGGACGTGGGATGACACCTTCAGATGACAAGGCCAGGATGCCGCGGTCTGATCCGGAACCGGTGGTGCTGGCCAGGACGTGGGGTGTCGGGTGACTTAGGGATGAGCGTCAGCGGCTGTGGTTGACCTGGACGAAGGAGAGTGATACGTAAGCTCTATTTTGGTCCACCGAATCCTGCTCGATCGACACTCTCCGCTGTGCATACCAAAACAAGACACTGACACCTCACTAATACCACAACAATAGTTGAATCACGTCGTTATTGGCTAACGGCGAGACGTTATGGATATCATATAACCGCAGGTTTAGTGGTTTGTGGATTACTGAGTTTACCACGAGGTGCGGCAAACGGCGGGCGGTCACGTGACATCCTCGCTGCTTTGGTAACAACGTCACGTGACATCCCCGCTGCTTTGGTAACAGCGTCACGGGACATCCTCGCTGCTTTGGTAACAACGTCACGTGACATCCCCGCTGCTTTGGTAACAACTTCACGTGACATCCCCGCTGCTTTGGTAACAACGTCACGTGACATCCCCGCTGCTTTGGTAACAACGTCACGTGACAACCTCGCTGCTTTGGTAACAACGTCACGTGACATCCCCGCTGCTTTGGTAACAACGTCACGTGACATCCTCGCTGCTTTGGTAACAACGTCACGTGACATCCCCGCTGCTTTGGTAACAACTTCACGTGACATCCTCGCTGCTTTGGTAACGTCACGTGACATCCCCGCTGCTTTGGTAACAACGTCACGTGACATCCTCGCTGCTTTGGTAACGTCACGTGACATCCTCGCTGCTTTGGTAACAACGTCACGTGACATCCTCTCTGCTTTGGTAACGTCACGTGACATCCTCGCTGCTTTGGTAACAACGTCACGTGACATCCTCGCTGCTTTGGTAACAACGTCACGTGACATCCCCGCTGCTTTGGTAACAATGTCACGTGACATCCTCGCTGCTTTGGTAACAATGTCACGTGACATCCTCGCTGCTTTGGTAACAATGTCACGTGACATCCTCGCTGCTTTGGTAACAGCCGGCCGCAAGGTGCGACCAACTGGGAGTCGTGGGGTTTTACTTTTAGCTCTGTTGCGAGCCGCCGACTCTCAGCACGAGCTAGTATTAGTCTGAGAGCTGAGACCAGCAGAAGGGAAACGATTGGCGATAACGACACCAACTTTGACACCAACTTTGTCGATAACTTTGACACCAACTTTGACACCAACTTTGTCGATAACTTTGACCAACTTTGACACCAACTTTGTCGATAACTTTGACCAACTTTGACACCAACTTTGTCGATAACTTTGACCAACTTTGACACCAACTTTGTCGATAACTTTGACCAACTTTGACACCAACTTTGTCGATAACTTTGACCAACTTTGACACCAACTTTGTCGATAACTTTGACCAACTTTGACACCAACTTTGTCGATAACTTTGACCAACTTTGACACCAACTTTGTCGATAACTTTGACCAACTTTGACACCAACTTTGTCGATAACTTTGACCAACTTTGACACCAACTTTGTCGATAACTTTGACCAACTTTGACACCAACTTTGTCGATAACTTTGACCAACTTTGACACCAACTTTGTCGATAACTTTGACACCAACTTTGACACCAACTTTGTCGATAACTTTGACCAACTTTGACACCAACTTTGTCGATAACTTTGACCAACTTTGTCGATAACTTTGTCGATAACTTTGACCAACTTTGACACCAACTTTGTCGATAACTTTGACCAACTTTGTCGATAACTTTGTCGATAACTTTGACCAACTTTGACACCAACTTTGTCGATAACTTCGGTAACTTCGGTAACTTTTTGTCGATAACTTCGGCACATAATTACGGAAACTTATAAATTAATTTTCCATGTTCCATTTTCCAATCGAATTTTCCTGAAACTCCGAGGCTTGTGGTCCTTGGAAGCTTTTGATATATAAATTCATTCCATGTATTGTAATTCGAGGCATTACTGCCAAACTTCTGCAGTTCAGAAACAAAGTTTTGTCGATATTTTCACCTCCGCTGGTGCCATGCGAAACCCAATCGCCGGAATGGTTTGAAAATATCGACAATCGACTGCACTGAGTGGCCAGCGATAGTTGGTGGTACGCCCGGACCGAATGTGACAACTGACAACTGACTGTGCTGCTTGGCACAGGCGGCACGAAGGCGCTGCCAGGGCCAAACGTCCACCTATCTGTCCGTGGGAATTCACGAATTTCTTAGGATTTTATTTTAAGACATTGTTCACGTTTCACGCAATGAAATATGCAAAACACAACTAGCTCTAGGAGAAAGATAAATGAAAAAAGCTGGGCAGGCTAGCCTGGGCAGTGGACGGTCCAAGCCATATTCCAGTGCGGTTCAAACTGCCTCGCACACCAACTTCGCCCCGCCAAGTGTCACGAACCTCTGGAAAGTGATCCGATCCCGCCTCTCCTGCCGCGTTCCAGTGATGTCCAGCACGTCTCCAGAATGGACGTGAGGTGAACCTGATTATGTCCTACCTGCCCATGTTTCACTAAGGTACAGCCAACTTCTCGGCTTCACGAGGTGATGGGCCGTGAACCTGCCCCTTCCCCTATTTTTGCAGGGGGTGCAGGGCGCCCTCGGCCGCCCAGGAGCCATGAGGACTGACCTGACCCCGCCTTCCCCTATTTTTCAGGGAGGTACAGGGCGCTCTTGGCCGGCCATGCCCCGGCCCAGGCATGAGTGACCTGACCCCGCCCTCCCCTATTTGTCAGGGAGGTGCAGGGCGCCCTTGGCCGACCATGCCCCGGCCCAGGCATGAGTGACCCGGCCCAGGAGCGATGGGCTGCGGACTGAGCAAGTCCTCCGACTCCGACAGCCCAAAGCAGAAACGCCGCAAGGGATCCAGTGAGTCACCACGACGACCACCTCTCTTCCCTTGCTGACCCTGATGACCTTGATAACCTCAATGACCTGCAGTGGGCCTGGCTGAACTCTCAGTGGATTGATGTGGGATTTGTGAAATCACGTACTGTGAATATAGCGGTACGTCGTTTGATCGTGCGAATGGGTGTTATGGGTTGTAGTGAATTAAGGGTCGTAAAAGTCGAGGAAGGGGTTGTTCCATGGGCCCGCAGGAACATTTCCATTTCGCGGTTTTATTTTTAAGTTCATTGTTTATTCATTGAGGAGCATGGAGTGATAGCAGCATGGGGACAAAAACGTGCGGAATTCACAACGCGTCATCAATAACGCGTACTTCATTAGAACGCGCGACGAGAATAATGCGATTTGATCACGCGGGTGCCCTTTGTGACCCGACCTGAACTGACCTCTGACCTCTGACCTCTGACCTCTGACCTGTCTCCCCTGATCGAGCGTCGCGGCCAGTGGTGGATTTCTCGTGTCATGACCCTGTCCCGGAGAGTACAAATCCATAGTTGGAGGGTACAATTTTATTGTTGGGAAAATTCATATTTGAATTTTGTAATTAAAAAAAGAAAGAAAGTACAAAATCCTGATTTGTAATAAATATTAAATCCTTGTGTGGAAAATGGAATTATATTTTAACTAAAATGTCGGTAAGATTAGGTGAAAAGAAATAAAATTTTCAGAAAGAAAAAATCAAGAGCAAAATTCTTTGGACTAAAAAAGTCCAGAAAATGACCAAAATTCCAAAGCTGGTCGCGGCAGCATCTCGGCGTCGAGATGCGTATATGGCTGGCTGTCTACCTGACCTCTGACCTGCCTCGTCTACAGAGCCTCGCGGCAGCATCTCGGCGTCGAGATGCGTATATGGCTGGCTGTCTACCTGACCTCTGACCTGCCTCGTCTCCAGAGCATCGCGGCAGCATCTCGGCGTCGAGATGCGTATATGGCTGGCTGTCTACCTGACCTCTGACCTGCCTCGTCCACAGAGCCTCGCGGCAGCATCTCGGCGTCGAGATGCGTATATGGCTGGCTGTCTACCTGACCTCTGACCTGCCTCGTCTACAGAGCATCGCGGCAGCATCTCGGCGTCGGATGTGTCGGACGACGACGCCAACACCGGCGGCGAAGTCGCCAACGACACCAAGAAGGCCAAGAACAACCGTACAGCCGTCACCGCCACCCCGGTGCTCAACCAGACGTAGGTGTCGGGGACTGGGAGGGGCTTCCGAGGCTTTGATAGATACCTAGAGGTTGAACCAACCATAAGGGGACCGGGTGGGAGGAGGCAGGCTGTGAGATTCTGAGGGTCCGGACTCACGACGCCACCACTCTGGTCCTTAACCAGACCTAGGTGTATGCGGCAGGGGGAGGCAGGGGAGTCGGGAGGCTGTCCTGTCAGCTGGACAAGCTGTAATAAGAGGTCTGAGAGGCTGCAGCGGACGTAAAGAGCCGGGGCAGATGTGGGAGGAGTGGCGGTGGCAGCGGCGACGCCACCAGGGGGGGGGGGGGGGGGGGCAGGAGGGACAGTCGCCCCCTGTCGTCAGGCAGGGGGAGGGGGAACATATAATTCCCCCCCCCCCCCCCCCCTGTCATTAAGTTGGCCCCTCCATGCTTGAAAGAGGCCCCATCTCGCCGGCCCCATCGCGGAGGTCACAGGGGCCCCTGTAAGCCAGAGAGGGTCCTATGTAGGTCAGAGGGAGCATTTGAAGGTCAGAGGAGGCCATCTGGAAGCCAGATGGGAGGTCAGAGGGGACCTATGGAGGTCAGGTGGGCCCCTGGAGGCCAGAGGGGTCCTTTAGAGGTCAGAAAGGCCACTGAAGGCCAGAGGGGCCCTCTGGAAGCCAGAGAGGCCCTCTCGAGGTCAAAGGCCAGGGGACCCCTGTAGACCCCGGAGCTACAGTCCGCCCCTGTAGCTCAGTTGGGAGAGTTACGGGCTTCTGACCTCACCCGGTAGTGGCAGCCCGGGTTCGAGTCGCTTCGGCGCTCGCTATTTGCCCCTGACTGGGATGGCCTGTGGCCGGTGGCAGCAGTCGCACTCAAGGTCAGGTGACGTCAGAGGGCGGGGCGGACCGTGTCCAGGTATGTCGGGCACGTACAAATTTCGCTTCTAAATTCTGCCGGACGCCAGGAATTGCGTGATCGGGTGGTGGGGTCAGGGCCTGCGCAACAAGCTATGCTTAGCGCGGGGCCTGACCTCGGAAATCCATAAATTCGAAAACATTCGGACTAAATTTCTTTTTAAAAAAAGACCAGAGGGGGTCCTATGGAAGTCAGAGGTGCCTCTGAAGTGCAGAAGCGGCCCTCTGGAAGCCAGAGGGGAAGTGAGAGGAGCCCTATGGAGGTGAAAGGCCTCTTCTCAAATGGAGGCCCCCACTCAAATGGAGGCCCCCTAAATTTGTACTTCCCCTGACATAAATCCGTGGCGCCGCCCCTGGGCAGTGGGCAAGCTGGGAGATGAAAGGCTGAACCAGACGTGACATATCCGAGGAGCTGGACAGAAGGGGAGTAATCTGTCCCAGAAGGTCGTTTCGCCGGAGCTGAAATAATTGATGCAGTCAGCAGTGGCCTCTGAAGTCAGACTGTCTGTGCTCGCCAGGCTGGCTGTGCGGCTGGTGCAGGCTTGTTATGGGCGGGAAGTGGAGTCGAGAGGCTGGCTGTGCGGCTGGTGCAGGCTTGTATGGGCGGGAAGTGGAGTCGAGAGGCTGGCTGTGCGGCTGGTGCAGGCTGGTATGGGCGGGAAGTGGAGTCGAGAGGCTGGCTGTGCGGCTGGTGCAGGCTGGTATGGGCGGGAAGTGGAGTCGAGAGGCTGGCTGTGCGGCTGGTGCAGGCTGGTATGGGCGGGAAGTGGAGTCGAGAGGCTGGCTGTGCGGCTGGTACAGGCTGGTATGGGCGGGAAGTGGAGTCGAGAGGCTGGCTGTGCGGCTGGTGCAGGCTGGTATGGGCGGGAAGTGGAGTCGAGAGGCTGGCTGTGCGGCTGGTGCAGGCTGGTATGGGCGGGAAGTGGAGTCGAGAGGCTGGCTGTGCGGCTGGTGCAGGCTGGTATGGGCGGGAAGTGGAGTCGAGAGGCTGGCAGTGCGGCTGGTACAGGCTGGTATGGGCGGGAAGTGAAGTCGAGTTCGGAGCACATCTCTGAGGCGGAGCCTATTAAGGATTCTAAGCACAGCGAGCGGACTCGGGCTCCAACCAGACATCATTTCAAGTCCCATCCACAGGATTTTTAGAGCTTGATTTTGCAATCAAAGCCAGACTCCAAGTATTGATTTGGAACTTGGATTGAAGCCAAACTTATATTTGGGCAGGCTATGATTGCAATATCTTATGTTTTTACAGTCGTTCACATTTGCAATTAAGTTCGCATCATATGATACTGTCATTTTCCTTTACAATTATGTGTCCCCATGTAGCTTTGTGATGGCAATTACGTGAAACTGAAGAGTATATATTGATGATGCGTTTTATTGTTACAGAAAAATCCTCTCTGGTAGTCAACTCGAGTTCTTCCGACAACTAGACCAGAAAATCGAGCAGGTATACACTTTCTTTCGTGTGTGAACAAACTTGGTGGCCATCAGAAATGCCATTTATGCTCAAAGACTGTTTAATATCCTATCATTAACTCTTTATAGCTTTCGCATGTTATGTCTTTGTGACCTCCAGCTGGCCTCTCTGACAAAGGTGGTAGACCTATCTGACGCGTGAATTACGTCTGTTTTGCGTCTGACCTCCGACTGACCCTGTCTGGCCTCCATCTGGCCACTTCACCCCTCCCCGTCCCGACAGGGTCGTGACCTGGACCCTGCGCAGTTTACGACCTCCAGCTGACCTCGTCTGCCCCCCCCCCCCCCCCACCCCCCGGCAGAGTCGTGACCTGGACTCTGCGCAGTTTACGACCTCCAGCTGACCTCGTCTGCCCCCCCCCCCCCGACAAGGTCGTGACCTGGACCCTGCGCAGTTTACGACCTCCAGCTGACCTCGTCTGCCCCTGCCCCCCCCCCCCCCCCGACAAGGTCGTGACCTGGACCCTGCGCAGTTTACGACCTCCAGCTGACCTCGTCTGCCCCCCCCCCCCCCCCCGACAGGGTCGTGACCTGGACTCTGCGCAGTTTACGACCTCCAGCTGACCTCGTCTGCCCCTGCCCCCCCCCCCCCCCCCCCCGACAAGGTCGTGACCTGGACCCTGCGCAGTTTACGACCTCCAGCTGACCTCGTCTGCCCTCCCCCCCCCCCCCCCGACAAGGTCGTGACCTGGACTCTGCGCAGTTTACGACCTCCAGCTGACCTCGCCTGCGCCCCCCCCCCCCCCGACAGGGTCGTGACCTGGACCCTGCGCAGTTTACGACCTCCAGCTGACCTCGTCTGCCCCCCCCCCCCCCCCGGCAGGGTCGTGACCTGGACCCTGCGCAGGCGGAGAAGGAGACCCGTACTCGGATGGCCCTGCTGCTGCAGCACTGGGACGAGGTGGTCCACTCTCGACCCGGCACCACCCGGCCGCGGCCCAGCTCCCTCGCCTCCAACTACGCCAGCTCCCTGCTGGCCAACGGTGCGGCGTCACGCGGTGCGTCCCTGCCGCCGGCCGCCGAGGGCGCCGAGGACACCCGAGACGCGCCCCGCCTCGAGAGGAACGTGCGCAGCAGTCGGCGCTCTATGCGCAGCGCGCGAGCCGACTCCACGGAAGAGTCGGCGATGCCGGCAGCGCCCGCGGGCACGGCGATGGCCACCGCGCCGGGGGACCGGCCCGCGCTGGATGACAATCAGCTGGTGACGAAACTGATCCAGCTCGGGGATGCGTATGTGCATGACCTGAACGCGGATGATCCGGACAGTTTCGTGCGACTCGGGCGGCGGTCCAGCAACTATGAGGAGCCGGCCATCATGGAGGAGTCTGAGGCGGCGCACGCGCGGGCAGAGTATGGCGGCAAGTCGAGTCTGGCGCTGCGAACAGTGCTGGACGATACAGTGCGCTAGCCGGCGGTGCTCGCGGCGACGGTGTAGCGCGACGCGAGAGACGTTGTACGCTGTGTGGATGCCGAGCACGGTGAGGCCAGTGCGAGTGGTTCAATGGCCACGGTTAACACGGAGTGTGGCGAGAGAAGTGGCGAGCGAGCGGCTTACCGCATATTGTGGTGCGATCTGAAACACCGGAGCGGTTCAAGGGACGCTCTGTGATAGCAGCGCCACCTATACGGGACAGCAGTGATGCCACCTATAAACGGCATTAAAGATGGCGGTGACGTCGCATCGTTTCGAAACGATGGCTGCTCGGTGAACATGTGTATTCAAATCAATGCAGAAAGCAGCGCTCGGAGACTGGGGGCAATACGGCTGTCCCAGCGCGGTTGCCGGCCCGCGAGCTGCGCCCACTGCCGTTCGTGCGTCCTCTCAGCGCCCGGGCCGCGGTGTCGAATCATAGTTCTGATGTGGAGCGTCGTTATTTTGTGATGAACACAGCAGTCGCCGAGGCCACGGCTGATGTTTCATGTGTCGTGTGCGGTCCCGTCAGCGTCTGGGGTGAGCGTGGTATCCGTCATACGACAGTTGACGTGCGGACTGCGGATATGTCGGATGAGTGGTGTGACACCCCGACCGCTCGCTGCGGTGGTTAGTCGGGCCCGATTGCTGAGCGAATCACAGCAGTGATATCAGTCTGAAGTCGTTAAAATGCCGTTCAAATAAATCAGTGTTAAAACGGGTTCGTACAGCAGTAATTGGTGCGGTAAACCGTTTGACGATGGGCATTTGGTTTGACCCTGTCGATGCTAAGCTTAAGTACTCCAGCATTTTGCCTGCTCTTGATGTCCTTTTGCATAGCCGTTACAATACCGAAGTTGGCTAGTGACAATGACTGAATTGGCCAGTGACAATCAGTGATTCATCTGATCACCAGTTACAAATGGTCTGTTTTCTTTTTGTGGCACAATATGTTTATAAGTAAATGCAACTCCGATAATGCATTGATACTAATCGCTTTCGGCAAAACAGTAAAAACGTTTTCCCAAATAAAGACAGTTTCGACAGGAAGGTCTTCATAATTATGTGCAATAAACAGTAAGAATGTTGTGGAGCGGTTTTTGACCCATGCTTTAACGGAAAGTATGTGTATGTACGGGACGTTCTCTGCAGGCTCTACAAAGATAAGATCCGATTGATGCAATCGCATTTCTCTGAAGTTTGACTAGCATCTTTTCCGCGATATACAATATTGCAATGCATACATCCGACCAAGGACACATCAGACGAAAGTTTACAGGTGATATATTAATGGAAATGATAAGTCTATAACCTTTAACGAAAGGACAGCATTGCCTGCTAGCTTGAAGCTTCAATATTTGACTTTTGTATATCTGCAATCATGCGTTTCTAGCCCGAAACGTGTTTTAAATTGCAACTTAAGACGAAAGGCAAAGCTGTAGAGCTGCATGCATGCTTTTCTAGCGAAATACGTGTTTAACATTGCAAATAAAGACGAAAAGTAATAGCTTTTCTTTAAAGGATTGCGCGTGAACCGTCAACATAAATCACGCTAGCAAGAATTAGCTCTACGATTAAACCTTCGGGTATTGTAGCGTACCTCCCGGGGCTGGCCACCGAGGGTCCGAGTGGCTCCTCGTTCATTTCGCTCTCTCCTGACTCCGATACCAGGAGAGAGTACCAGATCTCCTCTCCGATACCAGAGAGATACAGGTGCGGGTGTCCTCTGGCCAGTGCGCGCCTGCGAGGGTGACAGTTGACACCGAGCGTCGTCACTGCAGTGGTTGAACCACGGAGAAGGGATATACAGGAGTAGCCACTCCCCTGGTTTCCCATTGTCGTCGGCGACAACGCGATAGTGCTGCCATCTATGCCCGGCCGATTTCTTTTAGAAGGAAAAGCCGCTCCAGCCCGAGACCCTATGTCAAAATGTGATGCGTCAAAATGTGATGTTCGCTCACTTTCTGTTGATTTAAATATATATATATATATATATATATATATATATATATATATATATATATATATATATATATATATATATATATATATATATATATATATATATATATATATGTGCTATTCCAAATAGCCTCTAGCTGGTCAAATAGCATCTAGCATCTAGCTTATCGCCGCGTCTTTTCCTTTGTGGCTTCTTTAGAAGTCAGCTGTCGCCAAAAGCGTCGGAGTGGCACCCCCCGTAAATCCCTTCCCTGTGGTTGAACTATGGAAGGTTAACCGCACAAGTGTCCAGCGATGAACATTATGTATCAGCGTGACAACACTGCATTTGATATTGCATCGTACGCTACAGGTGCATGCATCGGTAACAGGGCCTATTTTAACATGTTAACTGGGGGACAAATGCCCCCCAGTGAGTCGTTTTGCCCCCCCCCCCCCCCTCCCCGTCGAGAAATGTTGCCCACCCTGATTTAAGTATTTCCATGTCATTTTTCGCTTGATAGGTATTCAATTAAAATAAAATATGTTTACCTGGTGATAAATGTATACAAATCAAATGCAAATGTCATGATATTCCTAAGTTTTAGTATTTCCCAGCCAAAATAAGTATCTTTAAATTATTTCCGGAATATCTTGAATTTCGATATCCTTTGAGCAATTGCTCATTAGCGGCAGAGTGGGGGAGATCGGGGGTTGTTAGATCAGGAGCGTCGCCACCAGTAGCGTACCCAGGATTCACTCCAGGAGGGGGCAATTTTTGTGCAGGGGGGCATAAAGTACCCCACCAAAAAAAAACACCGGATTTAGCCCACTATAATTTTAAAAGGGCATATTTTCACCATTTTTTCTTTAATAAAATATATATATATTTTTCGACCAAAGGGGGCACGCACGTAAGACCTTCAGGGGGAGCCGAGCCCGCCCCCCCCCCCCCCCTTGTGTACGCCTATGGTCGCCACGCAATTTGGAGTGGGTGGGGGCAACTGCTGAGCCGAAGGTGTTCAAATTTGGTGTGTCGTTAGGGATCTCTCAGCCGCCACTTCCCCGGAAGTCGGAGGGGGGGGGGGGGGGGTGCTTCTGCACGTGCGCACGTGTGCACCACGTATTTGTATCTCAGAAACTACTTCCCTGATAAGAGTTGAAATTCACCATACATTTCCTTTACGTTCGCTCGTTCATCGCCAATTACGGCGCCTTACTGGTTCGGTAAAGAAGTTATGGAAGAAAAATGACGAATGACCTCAGGGTGAATAGATTTTACCTCGTGAAGGTCACAGGATAAAAATACCACATGGATCATTGGCGGATCCAGAACGGGTGGTTTGGGGGGGGGGGCAAAATTCCAAAAAGTCTCACACAATTCTGAAAACGCATCGGATTTGGCTTGCTTATGCATTGATAGCTGATTTAAAGCTAACTTCCCTTAGTAAAAGCTGCTTAGATTTTCTTCTATATCAGGAAATGTGTCAATCTTGCGCCGATTTCAGGCGGTTGGGGGGCAATTGCCCATTTTTCCCAACCGTAGATCCGCCACTGGATCTTTGTATTTTGCAAAAGATGCGGGACTCTGGTGAAAATTGGGCAAATTTAACAATTTCCTATGAATTTATATGCATTTGCATACTTCCGCAATGACTTATAATTGGGAGGTCACAAAATAGACTTCACCTTAGGTCACCGATATAAAAATCATCCGAAATATCAGAATTGTAGGTGTTTATGACCTGATTAAATCCTGTGAGTATCTAACTGATCGGTCAAACAATGTGGCTGCGGCACGGCCTTACATTTTTTGGAGGTGGGATCACTAGACTTGACTGAGTGCCGTGACCTGAGGAGACCCGAGGTAAACAAATTAACAGGATTTGGGCAATTGAAAGGTAAGCAGTTGTACCAAAAATGGCGGCGCGAAATGGCCTTGTTTTCCGCTATTTCCAAAAAACATAAGGGGGGAGGGTATCCGCCCCAACTGGTGGATCCAGGGGGCGGACATCAGGAGCAAATGCCCCCCCCCCCCCCCCGGAATCGGGGGGGGGGGGGGGGGGAGGCATGCAGTACAAGTATCCCCCCCCCTGCGCGTTCCCTGCACTGAACATGAAAAACGATGATCTTAGGAGAAAACTTCATGAAAACTGAAGCTTTTTTCTTCTCTCAAGTGATTGAATTTGAAGTTTTTTATGTATCCCTTGCTTTCAATGATAGACAAAACAGCGCACCTAATGCAATTCAAGCAGCCCCGGTGACACGCGCCCCGCTGGGGGGGGGGGGGGGGCAGAATTTGCCCCTTCCCAGATTTTCTCAATAACTTTAAAACTGTGATAGATATCAACGTGAAACTTGCACTACCTTATACTGCATCAATTCTACGTCTTCTCGTCAAATTTCAATACAAATTTATGTAGTATTTTGGGAGATAATAACGTTTTAATGACGTCATACCATGCCATTTTTGGTGGAAAAAACAATAAATGTTTGAAAAATCGTAAAAAATAGAGTTTCAAAGACAATTGCAAATACAAACCGTCAAAATAAAGCAAATGACATTCTCTTCCAAATGGCTATCTCGGATTTGCGTTTTTGGTTTTTGACCCCCAAAAATACAAGCTTTTATTTCGGAAAAATGTCCACAAAATATGTTTTTGTTAATTCGAAAAGTGAATTTCTTTAAGGGAAATAATTACCTTTTCCCACAAAAATGGAGTTAGCACTTGAAATCGCCAGACGAGACAAAAATATATTGTAAATTCATCACATTTTGCATGAAAACTTTCCTACCGGAAGATATTTCAAGTTATAGTTGATAAGCGTTCCACACTTTTAACGATCGGTACTTGCAAGTACTTTTGGTCCTCATCAAACTGCGGGCTTTTCCCGTATTGCTTTTTTACGCAATGAAGTGGACAATATATTGTGCGTTCCGCTTGTTGTGATTATATGCCCGGCGATCTTCTAAAACTAACAGCGATTGGAAAAAGTGACAATACAATCGGAAGCTCATCGATGTACATCAACGGCTGCATAGTTAGTGGTTGCGACCCTCAATTTGTGAAAATCGATTCATTTGTTTTCAACATTAGTAGTTGACACTTCAGAAACTTATGACGTAATAATATTGTATCCTATATGCATTTCCCTCGCCTTTTGCTATTATGGCGTAGTGCCGAGTGCTTTGCGAATACTTGCTTGCCTGTGGTTCAAATCATTCCGCCCTTATTTCATTCGAGTTGGTATAGTTTGCATGTTGTTGCTATTCATGACTTATACTGATCGTCAGTCATGCATCACGGATGCTTCACGGATTGCTTCACGGATCAGTTTGATCGGAAACGTCAAAGAGCCTCCAAAGATGCCGCACTCGATGTAAACAATGGAAGGGAGGGACGAATTTGTCAATGACCTTCATGAAGTACACAAGGTACTTGTTTTGTATTTTTTCCAAACTTACAGCTTTTAATTTGGGAATAATTTTATTTAATTCTTAAATTTAAATAAAATAATTGTAAAACCATAACGGTAGCCCAAGAAATTGTTGCTAACAAAATCAAAAGGCCATTATTTCCCTTTAAAGGGAAATAATGACCTTTTGATTTTGTTAGCAACAATTTCTTAGGCTACCGTTATGGTTTTAAAATTATTTTATTTAAATTTAAGAATTAAATTAAATTATTCCCAAATTAAAAGTTGTAAGTTTGGAAAAAATACCAAACAAGTACCTTGTGTACTTCATGAAGGTCATTGGGAAATTCGTCCTTCCCTACCATTGTTTACATCGAGTGCGGCATTTTTGAAGGCTGTGACGTTTCCGATCAAACTGATCCGTGAAGCAATCCGTGAAGCATCCGTGATGCATGACTGACTATCAGTATAAGTCATGAATAACAACAACATGCAAACTATACCAACTCGAATAAAATAAGGGCGGAATTAACTGAACCCCAGGCAAGCAAGTATTCGCAAGGCACTCGGCACTGCGCCACAATAGCAAAAGGCGAGGGAAATGCATATTGGATACAATATTATTACGTCATAAGTTTCTGAAGTGTCAACTACTATGAAATACAGTGATAAAATACCTTTAATAATGATTAATAAGAAAATTCAAACTTAAAAACAATAATTTGAATAAGTCTTTAATTAGCTTTCAATTCAAAATCAGATATATTTTGCAATGCTACACAAGAATGGCACCAGTGACGTCATTAACAAAGCCTGCTACGGGACTTGGGTATACTAATCAGGAACAACTCGCCACAATGGTTAAGTGCGCCGAGAAGCATGACAATGACTTTGTAACAAATCGCCGACGCTAAATAGGTCGCCGTCGATGTGCATCGATGAGCTTCCGATTTAATTGCCAGTTTTGTGTTATTGTTTTTTTAGTTTTTTGGGGGAAAATTATGATTTTTCATGATAATATAAAGCATAGTGCTATATACAGCCACAGACAAATTATACAATACTCCTAATGTTGAAAACAAATGAATCGATTTTCACAAATTGAGGGTCGCATCCACTAACTATGCCGCCGTTGATGTGCATCGACGAGCTTCCGATTTTATTGCCACTTTTTCCAATCGCTGTTAGTTTTAGAAGATCGCCGGGTATATAATCACAACAAGCAGAACGCACAATATATTTTCCACTCCGTTGCGTAAAAAAGCAATACGGGAAAAGCCCGCAGTTTGATGAGGACCAAAAGCACTTGCAAATACCGATCGTTAAAAGTGTGGAACGCTTATCAACTATAACTTGAAATATCTTTCGGTAGGAAAGTTTTCATGCAAAATGTGATGAATTTACAATATATTTTGGTCTCGTCTGGCGATTTCAAGTGCTAACTCCATTTTTGTGGGAAAAGGTAATTATTTCCCTTTAAGCTCGGAATACCAAAAGAAGGTGACCGGCCCAAATCCGCGGAGGGGAAAAAATGGGGGTACCTTTTTGCCACAAAAAGATGCCACCAAAAATGGGGGTATCTTTTTGCCCCCCCCCCCCCCCCCCACACACACACGCACACACGCACGCACGCACGCACGCACGCACGCACGCACGCACGCACGCACGCACACACACACACACACACACACACGCACGCACACACGCACACGCACACGCACACGCACACGCACACGCACACACACACACACACACACACACACACACACACACACACACACACACACACACACACACACACACACACACCGCCCCAGCGGTTTTCCCTTAAAATAAGCCCTGATCGGTAAGTAAACAAAGCTTCGATATACTTGATCCCTATTCCCTAGCCATGTGCTGACGGCTTGTGCTGGTTATTCTCTTTTTTGGAAGGGGGCAAAACACACTTTTGACAATTGCCACCCAATTTTAGTTTAGGAGGGGGAAGCAAATGTCCATTTTGATCCGCTACTGGTGTCACCCGTCCCAGGTGTGGCTTGTGACAACTACGGGCTTGCTCGTGGAACTGCTGTTGGGTCCACTGAACTCGTGCAAACGGTGCGGTTGTTGTGGCAACTCGCGGATTGTCGTACACGATGCTGCCGCTGACTTCTCGCCGTCTCATTTCCTTAATCCCGCTGGCCGATGGTATTAATGTAATAACCATTGCTGAATTCAGTGGGCATAGTTCAACCATATATTTTGCCGATGTTAGTACAAGTTTTGACACATTCAAGCATTATCGTCATCCTGTCCCAGTCCTGTTGCTGCCCTATCTAAACATCATTGCCTTCTGAGACCAAATAAACATCACTGTGCACGGCAACGCTTACATACCAAATAAACATCCCAGACTATGCTCCTGTTCCCACATGGCGCTAGCCATTCCGCCCCAGTGCACCAGTGTTGGTCCCGTAGCGTACTGGAAGCCGTCAGCCCTGTCAGCCCTGTCAGCCCTGTCAGCCCAGTTGAGCGTTCCGTTCTCGGAGTTCGTTGCGGGCCCGCCGACCTAGCGGGGTGGCGATGGCCGGGCGACCGAGACATTCACTGCCGGCGTCACGAGCTGGAAGTGGCCATGTGTCGCCTTGAAGACAGGGAGGCTGGACACGAGCTCCGGGGCCGGAGTCTGAGGAGGTTCCGGCAGTCCATCCGGCAGTCGGGAACACATGTCCTCACACTGAGACGACAGTACGTGAGCGGCCAACTTGCGGCGATGGGGCGCCGAGTGGCAGATGTAAGTTTCGAAGAACTTGACCAGATCATCGCGCTCCACAGTCTTCAGTTCCTCCACTCCGACAGCCTCGCGACCGAAGTTGTACTGGTTGTTGACAATCTCTGCCCAGTGCCTGCCGAACTCTTCGGCCAGGTTCTTGGGCTTCTCCAGTTTCCGAGTCTTGAGCGCCTCCTTGACGCTGACGAACTCCTCGGCGTCCATGGTGCGTAGACGACCCTGCATAGAGTGCAGGAACGCCTCGATCCTTCCGTCTACGTACTCGGGCGGCTTGTGTGACTGAACGATGACGCGCAAGCCCTGTGTTGACGCGAGGCGGCACACCTGGCAGTGGACGATGTACCCCAGCTGCTCCTTGGTGCGCAGCTGGTCGAAACAGGGCTGCTTCAGCGCCTGCACCAGGAGCTCCAGCAACACGTCGTCTCGTGTGCTCTGCAAGCCGCATTGGTAGTAGACACCGATGCTGGAGCTCTTGTGCACCTGGTTGTTCTTGGCCACCACGAAGTGCTTGCCATCGTCGAGCATCGTCTCGCGGTCGATGGTCTGTAGCGCGGCCGGTGTGGGACGCACGCTGAACCCGTCACGCAGTCGCGACTCGATCAGCTGCACGAGCTCCAGCGCGCGGCTGCGCGTCAGGTTGCCCTCCAGCAGGCACTCGAGGTGGAGCCTACTGAGGAGCAGCGGCAAGTGGCGCTCCACGGCCTCGGCAGTCAACTCGTCGGCCGCCTCCAGGAGATCCTCCCACCCCCAGTACTTCTCCAGGAGCACCGCTCGCAGCTCGGCGATGGCCAGTCTGCTCGGCTGCTCGGCGGCCGAGTTGCGCAAAGAGCGCACGTAGGCTTCCTTCAGGACGCTGAAGCGCGCACGGTCGACACGGAGGTTGACCATCGAGTCCATGATTTCGCGCAGCAGCACGTGTAGTTTTTCGCTGAAGCCGGACACCGTTACCACCACACCGATTCTACTACTGTGCAAGCCGTAATCCAACCTAGCCACGCTGGCAGCGTACGCATATTCGTTAAGAGCGTCCTTCAAGAGTGCCGTGAACATGTGAGTCACGTTGGCCATGCGCGGGTCGGAATACGCCAACGGGCTGAGCAGCTTCACCCTGAAGATGGATTTGGGTAGTTTGAACGTGTCGTCCTCCTTGAACCAGATGCGGCAGAGAGGCGTGTTCACGAGCATTGCGGGCGCACACGGAGCCTCGTCGTCCCGCTCCACCAGCTCAAAGTCGTCCGGGATAAACTCATTCGGGTCGGGCAGCCGAAGCACCGGGTGAAGCTCGATGTTGCGCCAGCGCGCCAGCGTGTCTTCCGAGATCTTCTGCACATTGTAGCGCATGCCGTACCAGCAGTCCGTGATGTCACACTCTGGTTCATACACCTTCCCGACGAGATTCATGCGGACGTTGTCGGGGTTCATGAGACCCAACACCGTCTCGAGGACTTCAGGGTCGTACTTGTCGAGGATATACTCAACCGAGAGCACCTCTTCCATCGGGTAATAGTAGAGCTGGTTCGCCAGCTTGGTGGCGTAGCTGATAGGTCTCTCCTTGTCCTTGAAACGGAACGACATCTCGCACAAGCGTCGGCACTCGTCGAACCTCCACCGCTGCGGCCCGGTCCGTCGCAGCAACGCCAGGTACTGGAACACGTGGTCGGCCACGTCCGACACATGCCGCTCGCCCTCCTCACTGAGGTCGACGTTCACGTACATGAACTGGAACCCCCGCGCCGGCCGCCTGGAGCCAGCGCTCAGCGAGATGGCCCAACCGCGCCGCTTCAGTTCTTCGTACAGGCTGCCCGGACCCTCGTGTCCCAACATGTGGCTGATGTAGTGGGCTGGGTCGGTGCGGTACCACTGACGTAGGTCGGGCACGGGGAAGTCCAACTTCAGGGCGCGCAGCTCCTTGACGGGCGCGACTCTGACGCAGCTGCCGATCTGTTCGGGGCCGCACGGGTGTTCCGGCCAGCTGGCCGCCTCCACCGACTTGTCCTCCACGGCGGCGAACAGCTCTACAGCCATCGCCTCCAGCTCATCCAGCGACTCCCGACCGACGATCCCGAGGGTCATGATGTTGGCCGAGTACCACTGTTAATCTCAGCTCTACAGCCATCGCCTCCAGCTCATCCAGCGACTCCCGACCGACGATCCCGAGGGTCATGATGTTGGCCGAGTACCACTGTTAATCTCAGCTCTACAGCCATCGCCTCCAGCTCATCCAGCGACTCCTGAACGAGGATAAAGAGGGTCATGAGCGACTCCCGACCGACGATCACGAGGGTCATGATGTTGGCCGAGTACCACTGCCGGTGGAACTGCAGCAGACGCTCTCGCACGTCTGGCCGGCCGAGCGTTTCGCGATTCCCCGTGCTGAACTTTGAGTACGGGTGTCCGGTGCGCGAGGAGATCCTCTCCAACTGTCGCAGTCGCCGCTGGTCTTGTGCGACGTTTTTCTCGTGCTCCGAGTGAACAGCGTTGATTTCGCGTTCGACACTACCCTCGGCGAAGAGTGGTGAAATGAAAAACTGCGCGAACCGATCCAGTGCCTCTCTCAAGTGCTCCGGAGCGACATCGAAATAAAAGTACGTCTTATCGGTAGACTTGCACGCGTTGCGAGAGCCACCATGGTCGCTGATGAACTTGTGATACTCGGCTTCTCCTGGATACTTCTCGGTGCCCATGAAGAGCAGGTGCTCGCAGAAGTGCGCCAGTCCGGGCAGGTCCTCTGGGCCAGAGAGGTGGCCCACCTGGACGGCCAGGGCGGCAGCAGCCTTGTCAGTCTGCTGGTCGCTGACGAGCAGCATGCGCAGGTTGTTCTCCAGCAGGAGACCGCGGTGCTGACGCCGGTCCTCAGCCGACTGCTGGATCGTGTCCCAGCGCTGCTTCACCGCCGAAGTCATGGCCAGTGTTGAGCTTGGTTGCCACTGGGGCTGGCTGGAGAGGAGCTAGCAAAGAGTTTGTCTGCTAGTAATTTCCTTTATGGGTTCTGCAACAGTCACAACAATTATTATGATCTGTGACATTTTGCTAACAAACACAAAAAACACCGAACTAATGACTGAATCTTCTGAAAAGTTGTAGAGATAAGAGAAGCAGCATTTTTTTATGGAAATCTTTTCAGGCGGCTCAGCAGTCTGCATGTTGAATTTGTTGAATTTGAACTGATATGCACTTTTAGAAGACATCTTGGATGTTGCCCTGAGCCATGACAGGTCTTCAATATCACATGTGTAATCCACAATCCATATAATTCACCAGTATTCAACAAGGTTTTGTCATCAGTGAATCAGTGAAGTGAATCCCACAGAATAAACACTCCAATTTCATACTCAATCAGCCATATAAATTGCATATACAAATTGCATACACTCGTGACTCAGGAAGTATCATGTGATTTATTATGTCCATGCAAGATTCAGAGGAGACACTTTTTCTCAAAGAAAACACTTATAGGCAAAGTTTTTAGGACGCTAGTTTGCAATTCAAAATACAACGTTTAATCAACTTCCCACAGAATAAGCACTCCAATTTCATACTCAATCAGCCATAAAAATTGCATATACTAAAACTAGAGTACTGTTGCTTGCATTTTCCTAGTAGGTATTGGCATGAAGTAGATAGTACTTATCTACTCCATGGTATTGGTATTCATGTTTGACAAACATTGTATCCTTGTTCAGCTTTACACTCTTAGCTTCTCTCTACCTTTACACTCAAGCTTACACTCTACCAATCTAAGTAAATGGGGAGATTAAAAAATGCTATTTGAAATTCAAAATGTAATGTTTCTTATTATTTCCAGAGAATGGGCACTCTTTGACTTCACAATATCATCAGTTATGATCATTGGGGATCATCATTGTATGATCATTGGATGAGAGAACGACTGGATTGGTCACTCGGCCGCTCCGCTTAACACATGTCCGTTCTGCGCATGCGCAAAAACGTACACGACAGTTGCTTTGCTTGGCGTCGCTTGTGCGAATGGAGTAGCTCGCTGCGGTTAAATATATTTGGTATTTTCGTGAGAACCAATAACCGCAGCGAGACGCGCAAGGCGGCAATCGAAAGCTCTCGATGAGACGCATCTAATGCATACGCGAAATTTCCAAAATAAGTTCACATGTCAGGTCACGGTCAGGTGAAACGTCAAAATCCAGGTATTTGTTTTCTAGTTGGGTTGATGGGCCATACTTTCCATTTAACCTAGGTGCTCTCAGAGGCAGGGCTGCGGAGTCGACATAATTTTAGCAACTGCGACTCCGACTCCGGCCTGAAAAAATCGACTCCGACTCCGACTCCAACTCCGACTTCGGCCTATATTCGTTCTCCAACCGCATGCTAAGCAATATCTGCAATGCTATTTATTTTTTACGTTTGTTTTTATTCTTAACAGTATGGAGAACAATGCTACGCCGCCCGAGCACGGACACGGCGTGCCGGCCGCGCGTCCAGCCCAGTCGCGCTCGCCTGCAGGCGGCGGAATATAATGAAGATAAGAACGTGAGACCGGCACCACTGTGTACGTCTCGTCGAGACGCGTCCGACATTGCGCAGCACGACATACCTAGTTCACCACAGGATCTTAAATTGCCTTGACCTGAGGTCAAATTTTGAATTTGACTTAGGTAACCTGGTCACCATGGCATGATTCGAATCTTCTTGAGGAAACGAGCACGATATTAAAATGGGCGCCGTGTGACCGTAAGAGTTGGTGCGTTCAAAGCCTCAATCATCATCAGATGACGTACACATTATTGCCCTATCTTCATCAGGTGCAAATTTACCGCTAGTTAATAAAAGACATAAAGACATAAAAGAAAAGTGCAACAAAGAGCCTCTTGGGCCCATCCGAGGTTGCACCCCACCCCACCCCACCCCACCCCACCCCACCCCCCCCCCCCACCCCACCCCACCCCACCCCACCCCACCCCACCCCACCCCACCCCACCCCATCCCATCCCATCCCATCCCATCCCATCCCATCCCATCCCATCCCATCCCATCCCACCCCACCCCACCCCACCCCACCCCACCCCACCCCACCCCACCCCACCCCACCCCACCCCACCCCACCCCACCCCACCCCACCCCACCCCACCCCACCCCACCCCACCCCACCCCACCCCCCCCCCCCCCTCCACCAGTCTCGCCCCTTCAAATCACCTTACTCTACCTGCATAAAAGAAGACTAATCCCACGAGTATTTATGAACTAATCCCTTCTCTGTAAAGTATTTATCTAATCTAATTTTGAAGGAAGCAAGTGTCACTGCATCAGCGACATCCCCTGGTAGCATATTCCAATGTCCTACAACCCTTCTACTGAAAAATGACTGTCGTAGCCTAGTCCTACTTTGTTTCATAATGAGTTTATGCTGATGACCTCTACCTCGATTTTCCCTATTGAACTCAAACATACCCTTTAAATATCCAGAATGCTGACTATTTACAAATTTGAAGACTTCAATTAGATCTCCTCTTAGCCTTCTATATCTAAGTGAAAACATACCCAATTTCTTTAATCTATCTTCATAAGGTAAACTACCAAGACAATTAACCATTTTTGTTGCCCTTTTTTAACTCTTTCTAACAACCAGCAATCTTTCTCATATGTTGGAGACCAG
Organism: Chirona hameri; assembly: GCA_036785665.1. Classification (NCBI taxonomy): domain Eukaryota; kingdom Metazoa; phylum Arthropoda; class Thecostraca; order Balanomorpha; family Balanidae; genus Chirona; species Chirona hameri. The sequence continues at coordinate 93,804 of JAXIVJ010000125.1, read as the reverse complement.
GCTTGTACACAATACTCCAAATGTGGTCTAACGTATGCACAATACAGTTTTGTTATTACCTTTTCACTCTTGTAGGAAACATTTCTGTTAATGGCCCCTAGCATTCTAAGTGCCTTTTTCCTAGCTTCTACAACCTGGTCTGACGCTGATAGTCTATTGTTTACCACGACACCTAAATCTCTTTCCTTTCAAATCTCTTTCCTTTTCAGTTGAGTAAACTTTCCACTCGATTCATTTTCCATTCATTTTCTTTCAAAAGGTATGCAAAGTCCCTAGGCAGACGATTATTCTACCGACCAAAGTAATCGCCAATTGCCAAAAAGTCGACTCCGACTCTGGGCCGGAGTCGGGGTCGATAAGATTTTAGCGACTCCGACTCCGGCCAAAACTGCCGAATCCGACCGACTCCGACTCCGCAGCCCTGCTCAGAGGTATAATACATCTCCCGCATAGTAGTAGCCGTTTGCACACCCTGACCCCATATAATGGCCCTTGGTGAAGTTCAGGTCAAGGTCAGGTCGCCAAAGGTCAAAATTTGAAATATATTTATCTAAATGAAAAAAGGCATGTTGATGTTGTTGAAGGCAAAAGCATTATGAAAAAACTGGTCTAGACCAGTTTTGTCTCAGAAATACAGTCGTGGCATTTATTTGCCTGTATATGGTCGATAAAAGCCATCAAATGCAAATGAACAAAAAAATGTCATGAGTTATTCATACTTAGGGGGCCATACGTTAAGTATGAGTAGCTCATGTCGTCATTCATAAGTCAGTCAAAAATAAAGATATTGTTTTGCAATTTCGTGTGAGTATCGTTCATACTTGGTTCTCCAATATACGTTTCTGTTTTTTGAATATCTTTGAAAATATGTATTTTGTGGCAATTTTTCCAAAGAAAAAAAATCACTTTTTGGGGAGGTCAAAAACTCTAAACATTTGGGACATCCGAGATAGCCATTTTGAAGAGAATGTTTTGATGAGAATGAAGAGAATTTTCCCTTTCTTTTGACGTTTGATTTGAAATTTGCTTCAAAACTCTATTTTCTACGATTTGCCAACATTTATCGCGTTTCCACCAAAAATGACATGACATCACTAAAACGTAATTATCTCCCAAACTACTTCACCAATTCCAATGAAATTTTGCGTGAAGACGTATAATTGATGGTGCATAATGTACTAAAAGTTTCACGTCGATATCTATAATAGTTTTCAAATTATTTAGAAAATTCGAGAAAGGCCATATTCTGCACAGTAGGAGGTGCTAGATTTCCGTAGGAGAAATTTATCGTCCAACATTATCTGTTACTAATTTTGCACCTCTTCTGATCTGATCCCGACCCCTGACATTCCTTCCTTATCAGTTGCGAGGGGCTGCCCACAAGACGGGAGTAACTTGAGTCAATTGTGCAACCAGGCACAACTCTGAAGGGTTGTGCCCTGTTATGTTTATGTTATTACATAATTGATGTATCAATGAAAGTCAATGTTTCCACTTCCCAGCTCAGTGTTTTGAAATGTTGACAGGATAACTAAAGACTCACATGTGTATACTGCGAACAAATCCATGGTAGGATCAAGGCCGTATAAGATAGGATGGAAACTGAAACAGGTAGACTTCAAATATGCAGAGAGCGCAAAACAGAATATGTGGCAAATCAAGATATCCAGCTGGGATCGGCTTGGCCAGGTTAGGACTAGGCTCAATTCATTTTCCCAGCTGTATCCTTATTTTCAAATCATCCTGAAATCTCCACGGTGAGAAAGAAATAGAGATATTTGATCGGTTACATATGGAAGCTTGTGCGACGCCTACACTAGTAATACCATCTACTATACCTAATCAAGGAAACTTAAAGGGAAATAATGACCTTTTGATTTTGTTAGCAACATTTGTTTTGGCTACCATTATAGTATTAAAATGATTGATCTAAATTTAAGAATTAAATACAATTATTCCCTAATTCAAAGTTGGAAGTTTGGGAAATTCATGATCAGTATTTTCCCTCCACTATTGGAAAGCGACACACGCCCAGACTGAAAAGTATGGCACAGGAGTGGACGAGGCGCACCAGCCCATAGTAAAAATCAGCACCACGTAGGCCAGAAATCCGCACCAACAAGCACCACGCAGGCGAAAAATGCGCACCAGTTCGCACCAGACCACCCAGAAATCCACACCAGTCACCAACCCATTAAAATTATCTATACAATGCGCTGCAAAGGTATCCGGACATATTTTCGTCCCGCACTTCTTCGTCCGCTGATTTTCGTCTGCAGTTTTTCGTCCGCGCATAATTTCGTGGCGCATTTTTTCGTCTCGCATTTCTTCGTTTCCGCAACTTTTCGTCACGCATTTCTTCGAATCCGTAAAACTTCGTCTGCGCAAATATTCGTTTCGCAGATCTTCGTCAGCGTTCATCTTCGTCTCGCATTTCTTCGTTCGCAAATCTTTGTCTCGCATTTCTTAGTCCACAAATATTCGTCTGCGCAATTCTTCATCTACGCAACCTTTCGTCTCTGTGAGGTATCCGGACATATTTTCGTCCCGCATTTTTTCGTCCGCAATTCTTCGTCTCGCATCTTTCTTTTCCGCAAATGTTCTGCCGGCATTGAGTCGAATCCTCAAAAGAAATCGTCGCAGTCGCGGAATTTCCGTCCGCAAATCATCGTCTTGCATTTTTTCGTCTGATATTTGTGTCCGCAAGTTTTCGCCTGCCCATTGCTTTCACAAATTTGCATTTGCACTATTCTTTGTCAGCAACGTTGCTGACAACGTTGCTGCAAAGAGACGAAAAGTTGCGTAAACGAAGAATTGTGCAGACGAATATTTGTGGACGAAGAAAAGCAACGTTGCTGAATGCTGACAAAGAATAGTTCAAATGAAAATTTGTGAAAGCAATGGGCAGGCGAAAAGTTGCGGACGAAAATTTTTAGACGAAGAAATGCAAGACGATGATTAGCGGGCGGAAAATTCCGCGACCGCGACAATTTGTTTTGAGGATTCGACGCAATGCTGACAGAACATTTGCGGAAAAGAAAAATGCGAGACGAAGCATTGCGGACGAAAAAATGCGGGACGAAAATATGTCCGGATACCTCACAGAGACGAAAAGTTGCGTAGATGAAAAGTTGGGTAGAAGAAGAATTGCGCCGACGAATATTTGTGGACGAAGAAATGCGAGACGAAGATTTGCGAACGAAGAAATGCGAGACGAAGATTAGCGCCGACAAAGATCTGCGAAACGAATATTTGCGCAGACGAAGTTCTGCGGATTCGAAAAAATGCGGGACAAAAAATGCGGAAACGAAGAAATGCGAGACGAAAAAATGCGCCACGAAATTATGCGCGGACGAAAAACTGCAGACGAAGAAATACGTGACGAAAATCGCCCACAGAATCCGCTGCAGAGCCAGTGAAAAGGACGCTGAAGTGAAACAGAGCCTCCAAAGTTGAAGCACACCACCCACGTCACAAAAGATCTCGCCGTAATCGTCTCGCAATTTACCGCCAATTTGTATTTTCGGCCAACATTTACAAATCAGATAATGAACGATAAATTTTCGGAAATGCTTTAGAGACTTTTACAAGAAAATATTAGATGATAATGCTTGCCCCGATGTCTAACTAACTCATGGTTTCTCTTTGTTCCAGTTATGAGCACTAACATTGTTAATACATACATGGAGTTTGACAAAGAGAGTGTTCTCATCTATGTTAGTGCTCGTAAAGCAAAATATTGGCCGTGTTCTTTTTCAAGACAAAATATGACCAAAAAAAGACAAAATATGAGACAAAATATGAGACAAATATGATGACAAAATTAAATATGAGACATTTTCCCATCTAATGAGACATTTTTGTAGAAAAATCTAGAAATTAGTTTTTGTCTTCCATAAACCTATTTTTTTAGCAATAAATAGTCAGTTGTGTGACAGCAGTGCTAATAAAAACCACAGTGATTTTAGATAGATCTTTATTATTGTGCATGACAGTGCAGACTGGCGACTGTTGCCGCAGCACAGCATAGGTGGTAGGTACTGAACCATTACAAGTCTGCAACACACTTGACCAAATCCGCACCAAAGAAATCCCCACCATACCGCAGGAATCTGCACCACACTGCACCAAATCCGCACCAACCAGGACGGGCCCGCACCTACAAGATCTTGTCGAAAATGACATACTTTGCAGTCTGGTCTGCCGCTTTTGTATCAATCTGTTCAACATTGTTGAATGGGCACTTACAAACAAATCGCTGACACTAAATAGGTCGCTGTCAACATTCATGGATGAGCTTCCCATTAAATTGCCAGTTTTTGTATTGTTTGTTATCATAAAGGATGGGTGAGCATATAATCACAAGCAGAACACAAAATATATTGTCCACACCATTGCATACAAAACCAATATAGGAAAAGCCCAGAGTTTGATGGAAACCGAAAGGTAACTTGCAAGTACTGGTCGTTATAAGTGTGGAACGCTTATCAAATTGTAACTTGAAAATCTCTCGGAATGAATTTGTATATGCAAAATGCGATGAATTTACATCATATTTTGGCCTCGTCTGTCGATTGCAAGTGCTAACTCCATTTGTGTGGGAAAAGGTAATTATTTCCCTCTAATAACTACTATAATTATTACACTTACTTTAGGTTTAGGAAGCATTGTTGTTGCTGGATTAGGGCGCGTAGTTTAGGACCCATAAAATATATACACTGACATCCATTATATTGATGTCAGTGAATATATAATAATTACAATAACGGCTGCCTGCGCTAAGAATTCGAAAGTACTGCGCTATTTATGACTGAACAAGTTGCTACCATATTGACACCATATGCTACCAACCCTTCCCACTTTCTTTTATTAGTAAAGGAATCTTGATTTTCTTCAGCACACTAAAACGCGTTTGCGATCATATATGGGCCTTTGGCAATCATCAACCAAGTTAAGGAGGAGCCTAGTGCTTAGGGAGACATAAATCAGTCAAAAATATAGACATTGCTTTGATTCCTTTGTGGGCATCGTTCATTATACTTAGTTCTCCAATACATCTTCTGACTCATAAAGCACGTCTGTAGTGATAGTCTACACACGTACATCCAGTTTCATGATATCCACTTTCACATTCAAATGACACATTGATATACGTGAACGCGCGGAGAGGGGGGGGGGGCATACTTGCATTGAATGCCCATTGCCCACCCATGTTCCTGTAAGGGGGAGGGGGCAGTGGCGTACCCAGGATTTACTCCAGGAGGGGGCAATTTTGCTCAGGGGGGGGGGGGGGCATAAAGTATCCCCACCAAAAAGCTCACCGAATTTGGCACACTATATTTTTAAAAGGCCATATTTTCACCATTTTTCTCTTAAAAAAATGAAAAAATCATTAATTTGTTCGACCAAAGGAGGCACGTACAGACCTTCAGGGGGGAATTGCCCCGTTTGCCCCCCCCCCCCCCCTCTCCTTGGATCCGCCAGTGGGTAATGACGTTTTCACCCAAACGCTAAACGCAAAAGCTACGCGAGTATGTGTATATACCGCGAAGGCTACGCTATCCATGCAATTTTACTGGAGATGCAGTATCTAGGTCCTAGGGAGCAGGGGGTGTCATCCCGGGATTCCCCATGTATCGGCTGCCGAGCGGCTAAGTTTATAGATGACGTCACTGGTGCTCTGGTCCAGTCGTGGCCAGCTCCGTCGCCGCAGCTGCGCTTTCGAGCGTTTTACGGTCTTTTGACGGGTGTTGACGAGCGGCAATTTGAAATCGTCACCGTTAGATAAGTAAGTTAGGTAGTTAGGTTGCAAGTCTATGCTTTTTAAATGTTTTGTTTGTTTGTTGTTTGTTTTAGCATATCTTGAACAATGCCAAAACAATGCCATTGCTCGCCCCTCAGCCAGACGCTTCCCTACCCACGCAGCGTGTGGCCGTCTCGCCCCTCAGCCGGACCGGTGCAGCGTATGCCCGTCTCGCCCCTCAGCCAGACCAGAGCAGCGTATGCTGTGTCTCGCCCTCAGCCAGACCAGGGCAGCGTATTATCGACCCCCCCCCCCGCTCAGCCGGACCGGGGTAGCGTATGGCCGTATCACTCCTCAGTCAGACCGGTGCAGCGTATGACCGTCTCGCCCCTCAGCCAGACGCAGCGTGCGACCGTCTCGCTCCTCAGCCAGACCGGGGCAGCGTATGGCCGCCCCCCCCCCCTCCCAGCCGGACTGGGGCAGCGTGTGGCTGTCTCACCCCTCAGTCAGACCGGTGCAGCTCGTATGGCCGTATCGGCTCTCAGCCAGACCGGGGAAGCGTATGACCGTCTCCCTCCCCCTCAGCCGGACCAGGGCAGCGTATGGTCGTATCACCCCTCAGTCAGACCTGCAGCGTATGCCGTCCCGCCTCTCAGCCAGACCGGGGCAGCGTATTGCCGTATCTCCCCATTTACCCTCAGCCGGATCGGGGTAGCGTATGGCCGCCCCCTCCCTCAGCCGGACATAGACAGCGTATGGCCGTTTTACCCCTCAGTCAGACTGGTGCAGCGTATATGGCCGTCTCGCCAGTCGCCCCTCACACAGACCGGGCAGCGCATGGCCGTCTCCCCCCCCCCCCCCCCTCAGCATGAATTAAGGGAAGGATAGTTATCCGTGGTAAACATAATTTTAAATAGGATCGTATCTTAGGCGCAACTATCCGTATCCCGTTCGAAATATTCGCACCGCACCGAGCCGCGTGCGGCGGCAGCCGAGTCGTACTAGAGCACCAGAGACGTCACGCTAATGTCTTTTTGGGGCGTTAAAATCTCCGGATGACTCTACCTCTCTTGTACGGCCTTGCATTGGAGATGCAATGCAATACGCATTTAGTATGCTACTAAGTGGAACGCGCGGGAACAAAAAACAACTGTTTTTTAAATATATAAATCGTTTCAAAAACTTTCTTAAAAATAATTTCGAAAGAGTATTGCGAGAAAAAGTTTTGTTTTGTAAATAATATCTCTGAATGATAACAAATAGCGTTTGTATCAAAAAAGTAATTTAGCTAACCACAAAACCATGCAAATGTTATACCAGAAACATACCAGAATATAGCATCATTATTCCAAATCTGGCATCACCATTGGGGCCGTTACATTTTTGGCGTCCTTGCGCCGGATTTGTCAAAATCGCATTGTTGATTGTTTGGTAATTTGGTTACTAAAGTGAATTTCGCGCGAGCGGGGTTTAGTGAATATTGAGCCGAAGTTGAAATGTGGGATTTTTCTTATTTAGTGAAAAGTTGAGACAGTGATTGTGCCGAACACTGGCTTAGTAGTGTGGAAGTTAATTTGCCATGATCTGAGCGAATTTAAATTTAACGCTTGGTTGAAGTACACATCAGGTAAATATGAATGAGAATGGTGTTTTAATTTTGAGTCTCAGTCTCAATCCTATGTTTCAATGCATTGAATTGTTCATGTTTTCATTTTATATGTTGCATGTACTGTATACTTTTTCCACAAACACCATTCGGTACTGGTAGGGCAGGCGTCACACTTTCATACACAACACAGTAACGATGGGGCTGGTGTCACCGTTGCAGCCAGGCAATAAAATCAAGGTTCAATGTTACTATCACCGTTGTTGGTCTGAAGTCATAAGGAAGCTTTCTGATGTCACCAGATTCAAGCCAGTATGCAAAACGTGGCAGGAACATCAAGATATTTTTTAGCGACCTCGGTGTGCACATAGCTAATACGCTCAAGGCGACCGCACACTGCCAAATTGCTGCCAAGAAAGCATCAGCCGCGCTAGGTCAACTAAGGATGGCTTTTCCTAACTTCAGGGTCTCCAGCTTCAGAGTACTGTATACTACCTATGTTCGTCCCCACATTGAGTACTGCATACAGGCAGTCGGCCCATACCTTAGGAAGGACATCAAGGTCCTCGAATCAGTCCAGCGTCGAGCAACAAAGCTTGTACGAGGAATCAAGCATTTGACATACGAAGAAAGGCTGAAGAGATTAAATCTGATAAGCATCGAGGACCGACTAAGGAGAGGTGACCTAATCGAAACGTACAAGTTGCTGACAAATAAAGTAGCAGTAGACCACACACAATTTTTCAAGCTGTGTGAGGATAATCAGACTAGGGGACACAGCTTGAAGCTGGAAGTCAGAAGATGTAACCTAAAACCTCGCAGCAAGTTCTTCGCAAATCGAGTGGTGACTCCATGGAACCAACTTCCAGCAGAGGTCAGCTCAGCCCCTACTGTCAACAGCTTTAAAAATCGTCTTGACCGACATTGGGCCACAGTACAAAGGCGCTGACTGACAAACACTAGTCCTGACCACTTCCATGATGTGGACCCTGAATAGACCCAGTCTACCTAAAGCCCACTATATAAACCTAAAAAAAAAACTAAATTTGGGGCAGCCCAAATCCTGCCCCAAATGGGACAGCAAGCTGCCCCATTTGGGGCAGGATTTTTTTTTCTCTCAGAGGAAATTTTTGGGTCATATTCTGTTTTTGTACACCTTTTTATAGGAAAATTGAATATTGTATACTAATGCTACACATCTGATTTCATCAGAACTGCACTCAAAACAGGGACATTCTCAGTAATTACCTGACAATAATGATTTGTATCACCTGTCAATCGCCTCAGCTGACTGCAACAACTCCGCCATTACCACTGAAATGTAAACAATGTGGGCGGTTTTGTGTGTGAAATGCATCATATGTATCCAGTAAGGTCACATTGTGGTAGCGGCCGCTGCGTAGCCGACCTTCGGTCTCAAATACAAGTCCTGTGCTCCGCCAGGAACGGAGGTTTAGTGAGAGTGTCATGCATATATTTTTGGGTAGACAAAGAAGTGCCACATATAGATATTGCTTTGAAATTTGTTGTGGGCATCATCCATACTTGGTTCTCCAATATTTCTTCCATATAACTAACCTAACCCCACCATTAAGTCTGATTGGAATGAAACCTAAGATTCGCTTGTAGCCATTAAGTCTGATCGGGACGAACCTAAGATTCGCTTGTAGCCATTAAGTCTGATCGGGACGAAACCTAAGATTCGCTTGTAGCCATTATGACTAAAAAGAAAATAGCAGCCGCTGGGATTAACGATCACATTTTATCTAGTATGGATTCACTTCAGTGCGGTCAGTCCTAATCACGATCACGTTTATCTAGTGTGAATTGTAAAATTGTTACTTAATAATTAAGTAATTTACAATTCTTCCCAAAAAATTTCAAAAGTAGCCCCCAAATTTGCAAAAGCTGCCCCAATTTTGATGTGTTAGTGCCAACCCTGTAGTAAACTTGCCACATTTTGCATACTGGGCTACAAGTGAATCTTAGGCCACCCTGAGCGCAGGACTTAGGTCTTTTCAGTCGAGAAAACTTGCAGATAGGGGTTTCCTAACACGGGCTACAAAACTGCTATCTCAGTTTAAAACTAATGTTGAAGGTGAACTATTTCCTTTAAGGATACAAAATTTACAATTATTGACAACATTTCACTAAAAACACCTAGTACCAATGGAAAATGGCTGGTCCTAAAAAATAATCACACCATCTGATGCACAAATGATCACTCCATCCACCTCAGTCACAACTCAAACTGTTTGCATAAGTTTTTTGGTTTGTTTTGGGAAAGAAGAGACCCCATCACATGGCAACAAATTATATCAAATATGTTTCTGTCATTTTCTTAGGATAACCTTTTTAAATTTTCAAGTGTATATTTAACGTTAAATGTTAAACGAATGTTAAACGAATTTTTTAATGTAATTACATAAAATTATTATGAAAAATTATTTGTATAAAACAAAAATATTCACCCATGCTGTTACTGCATCAATATTTTGATACAGTGCTTTGAATTTGAGTTTAAACAAATTTATTAAGGTGAGCCAGGGGATAAAACAGAATGATGCACTTATAAAGCAATATTGCATCAATTTCCAAGATCATTATTTAACATCTAGGTGGCTGAAACTGTATTATGAGCCACAATGCACAGATTCATGTGCCATTCATCCCATCACTGTTATCCAGTGCTTCATAATTGCTGTTTGTAAATCAGTCATTTTCCCCAATGCCATTTCTATTGGGCTGGATCAAAATTTGGACGCATCAACAAATTGATTATTTGGGCCTAGTGCGAGCAACTGAGGTAGTGTGATGAGCCTAAACAAGTGGTGGGCGGTGCAGCTGGCTTGATGACGTCATTGGGAGGGTATACTTAATGATGTAGGCCTGTTTACTACTCGATCAGACTTAATGACGTAGGCCTGCTTACTACTCTTATCAGACTTTGGCAGGGTTAGATTAGTTTAGTTTAGCTTAGGACTAGGTACTAGACACAAATTTCAGGACCATGGAGCTGTGTCTGAACGCAGGCTTGCCAGTCTCATGCCGGGCTCAGCACAAGTTATCAATAAAAAAACTAATTAAAGGGAGTGTGCCTACTGTTTTGGAATGTCAAAAATATTTTGTGTACAGTTAGTAGCTATTGGTTTGATTGTTGTATATGATGAAATTCACATCTGGAGCCCTTTTAGTTGCATTTTCACTTATATTGTCTTTTGCTTATTTTTCTCTCTCGTTATCTATGAAGGTCTGGCTCCACAGCATGCGTTTTTGATTTTTCTATTTTTTCGTTTTTTCGCTTTATGAGTTTATTTTTTCGCGTTTTTCGCTTCAATTTCGAAGTTTATCGTTTTTACGAGTTGTCACTTTCCGCAATAGGAATTTCAGCTGGTTTGTACTGGATAAGTGACGGCCGACAGCGGTTTTGTCCTAATATCATATATATTGGGGCAAACGGTATCATGGATATCAACCGCCAGCATCTTTTGCGGCTGGTTTTCCTGCGGCGCCTGCAGAGAAGGCGCCAGGAGCGCCATCAGCGGACCTGCTGGGTGCGCCCAATTCTTCTTCGTCGGGACCAAACGGGCGAGTATCACACGCTGGTCCGCGAGATGCGGAACACCGACTCAGCCGCACACCAGCGGTATTTCCGCATGAGTGTTGAAGATTTCGACGAGCTGCTGGCCCTTGTCTCTGACAAGATAAAGAAGGAAGCCACCACCATGCGGGATCCCATCTCCCCTGGCGAGCGTCTGGCGGTGACGCTGAGGTTCCTGGCGGCGGGCGGCTCGATGAAGTCTGTGGCCGAATCCTACCGCATCGGGTACGCGACGATTCGCAAGATCATCCCAGAGGTATGCGAAGCAATCTGGTCTGAACTTGGGCCAACAGTTCTGGCCTTCCCGACCCGGTCTGAGTGGAGACAGATGGCCAAGGACTTTGAGGCCATCTGGCAGTTCCCTAACTGCGTGGGCTCCGTGGATGGCAAGCATGTCATGATCGAGAAGCCGTCAAACAGTGGTAGCATCCATTACAATTATAAAGGGTTCTGCAGCGTTGTCCTCATGGCGGTAGTTGACGCCCACTACCGGTTCAGCTTCATCAGCGTCGGCGGCAACGGGCAGGAGAGCGACGGCGGCGTGTGGGCGGCCTGCGAGCTGGGCAGTATGCTGGAGGAGCAGCTGAAGGGTGGACCGGCAGTGCTGCCCGGGCCGGAACCGTTGCCCAGCACTGACACCGCCCTGCCACATGTGCTTGTGGCCGACGAGGCCTTCCCACTGCGGCCCTTCCTGATGCGGCCGTTTCCGGGGGCTCGGCTCAACCCTGAGCGCCGGATCGCCAACTACCGCATGTCACGCGCTCGGCTGACGTGCGAGAATGCCTTTGGTATTCTTGCACAAAGGTGGCGGATTTACCGAGGCCCCATCGGCTGCAGCGTCCCTAGCACGAAACTGATGGTGCAGGCCACCTGCGTGCTACACAACTTCCTGCGCGGCAAGGACGTGGCCCGCCAGGAGACGCGCCCGGGCTGCTACAGCACGCCTGGCGCTGAGGAGCGCGGCGAGGTGGCCGGCCTGGGCAACATCACCAACCCAGGTGCAGCACGCAACCCCACCAGGCAGGCGACCCAGGTGCGCGACGCCTTAGTCACCTACTTCAACGGCGTCGGCAGCGTGCCGTGGCAGCAGTCCCGGGTGGACCGGGCGGACGTCCACTAGACTGGACCCGCGGAGCGGAAGCGGCCACCGGACGACAAGGACGCGCCACTCAGCACCAGTTGTCTGTGGGCGATGGGGCCTGCCGTGACATTCCAATGAAGTTGAAATGTTCACCTTTCTCGACACCTATCTGTTGTAGCTTTGCTTAGCTTGAACCTAAATAAATGACAATCAGTTCATAGTCAGGTTGTTTTATGGAGAAAGGCACATTTTCAAAGTAGCATGTTGAACAATGTTGGTGTATTTGTACCACTGGTGCACAACACTCTGGACTATCTATACCACTCTGCAGCGCACCACTCTGCAGCACACCACTCTGCACAACACAACTCTGGGAACACCACACGCGCCCGAACCACACACGAACCACACAACCACACACGAACGAACACAACCACACACTTACTCGCTAAGCAAGCGGTAAATTTCGTCGCGAGCACGCTTTGCATCATGCGCGTCACGGCTGTCCAGCTGGGCAAGCACAAAGCTTGCAAACGTGGCGTTCACAGACTTCGCAGCGGCGCGGTTGAGCGCCATCTCCTCCATTATGCGCTCCTCCACAGATGGCGACTCAGCGCTCGCTCGTCGTTTTTGGCGCTGCGTGACGCGCTGCTGCTGAGAGGAGCTAGGGGTGGCTACTGACGGAGCGGGTTGCACGCACTCATCAACGTTCTCAAACACTATCTCAGCGGAAGTGAAATCGCCAGGCTCCAGCTGGCTCTCGACGGCGGCAGGAACCGCAGCGGCAGCGGGAGCGGTCAGGTCACCGGCGGCAGGCGCGGTCAGATCTCCGTCGACAGGAGCGGTCAGGCCACCGGCGGCGGGAGCGACCAAGGCGGACGTCCTGATCGTGCCATGGGCATCGGGAGCCGCCAGGGCAGCAGAAACTGGGCGGGTCCGGAACTGGGCGGATGAGACGTTCCTGAAAGTTTTAGAAATGGTTCAGACCTAAAAAGCACACATAAAACGTCACCGCCAACGACGGCAGGGCAGGTCAGGTGGGGGTCAGGTGGGAGTCAGGTGGGGGTCAGGTGGGGGTCAGGTGGGGGTCAGGTGGGGGCCAGGTGGGGGTCGCGGGGGGGGGGGGGGCAGGTGAGAGCAGGGCAGGGCAGAGCAGGACAAAGCAGGGCAGGGCAGAGCAGGACAAAGCAGGGCAGAGCAGGGCAGGGCAGAGCAGAGCAGAGCAGAGCAGAGCAGAGCAGAGCAGAGCAGAGCAGAGCAGAGCAGGGCAGGGCAGGGCAGAGCAGAGCAGAGCAGAGCAGAGCAGAGCAGAGCAGAGCAGAGCAGAGCAGGGCAGGGCAGAGCAGGGCAGAGCAGGACAGAGCAGAGCAGGGCAGAGCAGAGCAGGGCAGAGCAGGGCAGAACAGGGCAGGGCAGAGCAGGGCAGAGCAGAGCAGAGCAGAGCAGAGCAGGGCAGGGCAGGGCAGGGCAGGGCAGGGCAGGGCAGGGCAGGGCAGGGCAGGGCAGGGCAGGGCAGGGCAGGGCAGGGCAGGGCAGGGCAGAGCAGAGCAGAGCAGGGCAGGGCAGGGCAGGGCAGGTGAGGACAGATCAGATGGGGGCAGGTGAGGACAGATCAGATGGGGGCAGGTGAGGACAGATCAGGTGGGGGCAGGTGATGGCACAGGTGAGGATTACAAGGCCATGCTCCCTTCCCCCGCTGTTGGCCTTGAAAGAAGAACATCATGTCGCCAAATACATATAGAGCAAGCAAATACAAAGGATTCTGATCACACATTTCATGTTAAAAACTTACTGTTATTATATTTGAATTGAATTTTATTTTAAACCAAGAAAGTCAATACACTCAGCAGCCCTAGTGAGCACCTACTGGAAAGGGAAGCATGTGTATAGTTCATGTTTCAGACCTGACATGGCTCAAAGTTCATCAATTGCAAAATGCACATGGAAGTGGTGAAGATCCAATAGCTGAATAGTAGAAGTTGAGATGCTCATCATAAAAATGTGTGTATCTTCTATGTTCTGTAGAGGGGTAATCAACCAGATGAAGTGCTTTGACCACTTTAAGCCATGTCAGGTCTGAAAGCAAACAAACTATAGCAGTATCACAGCCATTCATATTTCTGATGGATACACAATAACACTGTGGAAGTAGGAACATAAGGAAGGGATATTCACATTCCCCGCTTCACAACAGGAAGCAGAAATGATAACTGCTGTCCATAGGGCCCCAGCTTGTTAAAATCATCTGGTGCTGGGCTACCACTCGGAGCAGCTTTGCGAAGTCGCTGGAGGAAGTAGTTTCTAGCCTTCCCCCACAGAGATTTTGCATTCTCAACTGAAAAAAACAAACAAATTGAGGTTGTTAATAAAGCATCTTATTTGTATTGTTTCTTTTTGCACCATGAGCATGAAATACAAAACAAGCAACTTTATTCATACTAAGATCACAAAAATAATCAAAACCACTATCACTCTTTGTCTTTGTGCAAGGTGGGTCATACCTGACAGTCCAGTCACTCCTGCCACACGCCTCCACACAACCTCCTTATCCGACCTCAAACTGTAGAGGCGGCACCTCTTGTCCCACAGTGTTGGGGCCTCTCGTACGGCCTCAATGAGGGCCTCAGTTCCTGTCATGCACAAAAGACAAATATCAATTCCCAATGCTCACCATGGTTAAAGGGTGGAAGCTATATCTAGGTTGCTAATAACTTCAACTTGAAACTGAAAAGGTAGTTACCTATTTATAAAACTCACTGCAATACTGGTATCAGTATGGGCTCGCACTAAAAGTTGGATTTTTTCCCCATCAGTTGGCCGCCAGGGACTGCTAGTGAGCCTGGGTGTTATGACGTCGCAGGCGGTTCACTTTATTCAAGATAATGCTGTCTATTTAGCATTAACTGGTACCATTTGCTTGCGAGTTGTGACGTCATAACACCCTGGCTCACTAGCAGTCCCTGAGCAGAGGCAACCAGGTGAGTTGACCTGGCGGCCAACTGCTGCTAAAACTCCAGCTTTTAGTTTGAGCCTCAGTATGGGTTTGTTCAGATTCTTCATCGGATGGTAAATTGAAGCAACTGATGTTGGTGATAACAATTCTGCCAGTTTGATAAATATACAGAGAAGAATTATCCCAGCCAAAGCTAGGAACTATAACCAACCTTCCTCACACATGTTGGCGCCTTCCATTTCAAGATCAACTTCGGCTCCCACTGCGATTGAGTCCATGATGTCCATGATGTCAACCTGAATATCAATAGGTATTAAACTAGTAATAAAATACAAAATATTGCAGGGGTGGAAAAGTTGATGTCTGTTGGTATTATTAATTTGTACTCAAGAATTGTGATTAGACCAAATGTTTTATTTTGTATACCCTGTGGGAAATACAAATTTGCTGGATAATCTGACCAATCTAATCTTCTATTTTCATCAAAGAAGCACCTCCAGTGCAAAATTATATACCAACAAACATCAACATTTCCACACTGAAAATACGCACTGAGGCAGGCTGCTAGCTGTAAAATGCAGAGTACTTATATCAATGTAAAATGTAGATGCACAAAATTGAACTTCACTCAAGATAAAGGCCCTGGAAAAAGATATGTTGAACACGCGCTTTCGCTAACGCCGCACCACATTCACTTTGGCGATATATAGAAAAAAGCGATGTTCAACCCAAACTTTTGGGTTGAATCAACGTTTCGCTTTTACATTTTTTCGCTTTTTCGCGTCGTCGCGTTTTCGTTTTCTGAGTACGTTTTTTCGTTTTTCGCGCGTTAAAAAAAATCACCTTACTCGTGGAGCTGTCTCCATGTAATCCTATAGCACAGGAAGTTTTTCGAGACCGAAAAAAACGAAAAAATCAAAAAACGAATTAAAAAAGCGAAAAACACGTGCCGTGGAGCCTGTACTTAGCACGATCGTCATATGGTGAAGTTATGTAAAACATCGCACATAAGACAATACAATTACGGTCACATCATGCAAGATAGAAATGCAAGTTTTGCACAGCACGTTCTTGCCACTGTGAACTTTATTATGTGCAAGTTTCGTAGCTCTAAATTTATATCTTCTTAAAAAAATGGCCATCGGCCATCATCGAAAACATGATGGCTGTCCAGTTTCTGTTTGGCTGCTGCTGTCAGCGTGCACGAGCTGTTTTGTTGAATTGCTATTGGCGGGGCTAACAATATGCTAGCAGTTTAATCGATAGTTGCAGTGCTTCTAGTAGCGGAAGCCCTCTGAGTCTACCTGATAACTTTTTGCTCCCAGAAAGTTCCTGGAGTCTTTGGAATATATCAGCAACTAAGGCGAATCTGGAGAAACGAAGTTAAGGGTCAATTCAGAAAATTATGTTCTATAGGACCAGTGTCAATAACCCCAAATAAGCGATGTGAGTAGGCATACTCCCTTTAAATATAAATAAATATTGGCAGAAGTTAGAACATACATGCTTAAAGATCATGATAAATTGAGAAAACAAAATATACAACAGTAAAACACCATCATAACAAATAACAATGTCACAGCTTAAAAAATAGAAGTGATAACTGACCTAGTAAGCAGTGGACACACCAGTGAAACTTATAATCAAACTACAGGGTCAATGCATGGTCAATTCATCAGCTCAGTCACTGCAGCAGTGCGAGAGTCGAGTGCAGTCAAACCGAAACAACTACATACTCAGCGTGCTGTCGCTTTTTTTTTCCCCACCCTTATTTTTTTTTTTTTTTTTTTTTTACCCCCCTTTTTCTTTTTTTTTTTTCTTCTTCCCTTCCCCCTTTTCGCCGTACCTTCCTATGGAACAAAACCACCTATGTATATGATAATTATTGTTAATACTATTGTAAATACATATTACTGATAATATTTATTGATACATATTTACTATTTAGTTCCACATGAAAAAGGACATATTCAAGTCATATCATTTGTAGTTTTGGTAGTGAACAAATATTGTATTTTATGCAATTACAATTATAAAGGTGGAAAGACTGACAAACACAAACAAAAAACATTTTGCAAATCAATCTTAAGTGGACAAAACCTATCCCAGAATGCAAACCTGTTTAGTTCCACTTCAATTTCTTATCACAATAGCTCCATAATGTATATATGGCCTTGCATAATTACGCATGACACCCTCCCCAACAACACCTTCAAAACCAATTTCCAAACATTGTGTTTTGATGAGTCACATTTGCGACGTCAGAATCGCGACGCCTCAGAATTGCGTGCAGACAATTGTTCATGTTCGTATTCGAAAATAATCTGTAGTATCAAATCCTAGCCCTTGGGGCCAGTTCAAGTTTACATATTTTTAAAAGTCCATATGCCAAATCCTCAATATGTTGACATTTTCATTTTTGGTGATTTTAAGTTATTTATGGTGATAAAGTTAGTCATTTCGCTGACGGGATTAATTGTGTGCGCCGTTTTGAGCTCAACGATTCACAATTGTCAAATACTTCAGCGGCCATTATGCGCAGTGCGTGCGTGCGTGCGTGCGTGCGTGTGTGTGTGTGTGTAATGTGTATAGTTCCAGTTTTGCCTGTTGATCCAACACGTGACTTGTCGGTCGGTCTTGCCAGGCTGAGCCATGTTTTACGCACAGTATGTGCTCAACAAGAAGGGCCCACTGGCCAGGATCTGGCTGGCGGCTCATTGGGACAAGAAACTCACCAAAGCCAATGTTTTTGAAACCAACATTGAAAAGTCTGTGGATGGAATTCTACAGCCAAAGGTCAGTGATGTACCCCCCCCCCCCCCATATTTGGATGGAATTCTACAGCCAAAGGTCAGTGATGTACCCCCCATATTTGGATGGAATTCTACAGCCAAAGGTCAGTGATGTACCCCCCCGCCATATTTGGATGGAATTCTACAGCCAAAGGTCAGTGATGTACCCCCCCCCCCCATATTTGGATGGAATTCTACAGCCAAAGGTCAGTGATGTTGATGTACCCCCCCCCCATATTTGGATGGAATTCTACAGCCAAAGGTCAGTGATGTACCCCCCCCCCCCCCCACCCATATTTGGATGGAATTCTACAGCCAAAGGTCAGTGATCTACCCCCCCCCCCCGCCATATTTGGATGGAATTCTACAGCCAAAGGTCAGTCACACACACACACACACACACACACACACACACACACACACACACACACACACACACACACACACACACACACACACACACACACACACACACACACACACACACACACACACACACACACACACACACACACACACACACACACACACACACACACACACACACACACACACACACACACACACACACACACACACACACACACACACACACACACACACACACACACACACACACACACACACACACACACACACACACACACACACACACACACACACACACACACACACACACACACACACACACACACACACACACACACACACACACACACACACACACACACACACACACACACACACACACACACACACACACACACACACACACACACACACACACACACACACACACACACACACACACACACACACACACACACACACACACACACACACACACACACACACACACACACACACACACACACACACACACACACACACACACACACACACACACACACACACACACACACACACACACACACACACACACACACACACACACACACACACACACACACACACACACACACACACACACACACACACACACACACACACACACACACACACACACACACACACACACACACACACACACACACACACACACACACACACACACACACACACACACACACACACACACACACACACACACACACACACACACACACACACACACACACACACACACACACACACACACACACACACACACACACACACACACACACACACACACACACACACACACACACACACACACACACACACACACACACACACACACACACACACACACACACACACACACACACACACACACACACACACACACACACACACACACACACACACACACACACACACACACACACACACACACACACACACACACACACCACACACACACACACACACACACACACACACACACACACACACACACACACACACACACACACACACACACACACACACACACACACACACACACACACACACACACACACACACACACACACACACACACACACACACACACACACACACACACACACACACACACACACACACACACACACACACACACACACACACACACACACACACACACACACACACACACACACACACACACACACACACACACACACACACACACACACACACACACACACACACACACACACACACACACACACACACACACACACACACCACACACACACACACACACACACACACACACACACACACACACACACACACACACACACACACACACACACACACACACACACACACACACACACACACACACACACACACACACACACACACACACACACACACACACACACACACACACACACACACACACACACACACACACACACACACACACACACACACACACACACACACACACACACACACACACACACACACACACACACACACACACACACACACACACACACACACACACACACACACACACACACACACACACACACACACACACACACACACACACACACACACACACACACACACACACACACACACACACACACACACACACACACACACACACACACACACACACACACACACACACACACACACACACACACACACACACACACACACACACACACACACACACACACACACACACACACACACACACACACACACACACACACACACACACACACACACACACACACACACACACACACACACACACACACACACACACACACACACACACACACACACACACACACACACACACACACACACACACACACACACACACACACACACACACACACACACACACACACACACACACACACACACACACACACACACACACACACACACACACACACACACACACACACACACACACACACACACACACACACACACACACACACACACACACACACACACACACACACACACACACACACACACACACACACACACACACACACACACACACACACACACACACACACACACACACACACACACACACACACACACACACACACACACACACACACACACACACACACACACACACACACACACACACACACACACACACACACACACACACACACACACACACCACACACACACACACACACACACACACACACACACACACACACACACACACACACACACACACACACACACACACACACACACACACACACACACACACACACACACACACACACACACACACACACACACACACACACACACACACACACACACACACACACACACACACACACACACACACACACACACACACACACACACACACACACACACACACACACACACACACACACACACACACACACACACACACACACACACACACACACACACACACACACACACACACACACACACACACACACACACACACACACACACACACACACACACACACACACACACACACACACACACACACACACACACACACACACACACACACACACACACACACACACACACACACACACACACACACACACACACACACACACACACACACACACACACACACACACACACACACACACACACACACACACACACACACACACACACACACACACACACACACACACACACACACACACACACACACACACACACACACACACACACACACACACACACACACACACACACACACACACACACACACACACACACACACACACACACACACACACACACACACACACACACACACACACACACACACACACACACACACACACACACACACACACACACACACACACACACACACACACACACACACACACACACACACACACGCACACACGCACACACACACACGCACACAACGCACGCACACAACGCACGCACACAACGCACGCACACAACGCACGCACACAACGCACGCACACAACGCACGCACACAACGCACGCACACAACGCACGCACACAACGCACGCACACAACGCACGCACACAACGCACGCACACAACGCACGCACACAACGCACGCACACAACGCACGCACACAACGCACGCACACAACGCACGCACACAACGCACGCACACAACGCACGCACACAACGCACGCACACAACGCACGCACACAACGCACGCACACAACGCACGCACACAACGCACGCACACAACGCACGCACACAACGCACGCACACAACGCACGCACACAACGCACGCACACAACGCACGCACACAACGCACGCACACAACGCACGCACACAACGCACGCACACAACGCACGCACACAACGCACGCACACAACGCACGCACACAACGCACGCACACAACGCACGCACACAACGCACGCACACAACGCACGCACACAACGCACGCACACAACGCACGCACACAACGCACGCACACAACGCACGCACACAACGCACGCACGCACGCCCCCCCCCCCCCCCCCCCCCCCCCCCCCCCCCCCCGCACCCCCCCCCCCCCCTATTTGGCCCTTGTTGTTGTTGGCCGTTGTCATTGTTGGCCGGTTATCACTGTATTTAGTATTGGTGTATCATGGCTGTGTTTATCCAATTCACCTGTCACCATTTACAATTTGGGATGCCCCTCCAGCCACCAAGGCACCCATCAGGGCACCCATCAGGTCAACATCCCACAACTGTGAGGTGTCGAGATCAGCTGATGTTGCCTCTCAGCCGCAGGCGGATGCTGTCAAGGCGCGATTTCTCCTCATTTATATGGAACATTGTGGGCTGCGTTTAACCCCCCCCCCCCCCCCCTCTACAGGTGAAGCTGGCACTTCGCACCACCGGTCATTTGATGTTGGGCGTCGTCCGCATCTACTCCAAGAAGGAGAAGTATCTGCTAGCTGACTGCAATGAGGCATTCGTTAAGATCAAGATGGCCTTCCGGCCGGGCATGGTGGACCTGCCGGAGGAGAAGCGAGAGGCGGCCGTCAACGCCATCACTCTGCCGGAGGTGTTCCACGACTTTGACACGGCCATGCCCGAGCTCAAGTGGGTGCCAGGCAGGGGACGGGCAGATTGGGCATACGTCATGTGGTGGGGGACAGTGGGTGCGAGGTGACACATGTGGGCTACGGTTGGAGTGTTCGTTTGCGGTGTAGTCGGAGGTTGCGAACTGAAATGTAGGTGGAGTTTTGACTTGTGTCGATCAGCCCGTCTGTTTGGAAGTAATCGATCGCGCCGCCTGTTTGGAGGTATTTCTCCTGAGCACGCCCGTACAGGCCGCTGATTTGGAAGCCTATCTGCGAACTGACCATTGTTTGAGGGATTCAGTTGCCCGTCTTTTGCTTGAGGTTTGTTTATCGGCCCCGATCAGCCCCAACACATCTGACAAACGCTGCCCCCCCCCCCCCCCCTAGCGACGTGGACATCCAGGCACAGTTCTCATTCAACCAGTCCAGAGCCGAAGAGATCACTATGCGTGAGGACTACGGCAATATCTCGCTGGTGACCGGCGACGACGGCTTCGGAGACATGGGATTCGACGCCGAGCCGCCTGAGATGATGCGAGACGCCAACTAGGGATACCGCGAGTCGGGGTCTAGGGATACCGCGAGTCGGGGTCTAGAGGAGAGGGTGTGTTGTGGTGATCGATGCTAGGAGGTGGTGGACTCGCTAGATAGTTTCACGTCATGTCGATGTTTCTTTGTCAAGCTTTGTTTTGCTTGACTTGTGTGTAGCGTAAGAGGATTACCGTTTGGCATCCACAATATTATCTCACGATTGTCGTCGCTGACTGCGTCTCTGTGTGGTGACTGGTCAGGCACGGTGTCTCTGTGTGGTCAGGCACGGTGTCTCTGTGTGGTCAGGCACTGTGTCTCTGTGTGGTCAGGCACGGTGTCTCTGTGTGGTGACTGGTCAGGGGTCAGGCACTGTGTCTCTGTGTGGTCAGGCACGGTGTCTCTGTGTGGTGACTGGTCAGGCACGGTGTCTCTGTGTGGTCAGGCACGGTGTCCATCACATTCAGTGTTGCACCATTCCGTGCTCAGTGTCGGTCTGTGAGACACCTGGTGTGAGACAGTGGGGGCTGTGTCGCCTGGGGTGAGACAGTGGGGGATGTGTTGCCTTGTGACAGTGGGGGCTGTGTCGCCTGGTGTGAGACAGTGGGGATGTGTCGCCTTGAGACAGTGGGGGCTGTGTCGTCTGGTGTGAGACAGTGGGGGATGTGTCGCCTTGAGACAGTGGGGGCTGTGTCGCCTGGTGTGAGACAGTGGGGGCTGTGTCGCCTGGTGTGAGACAGTGGGGGCTGTGGGACGCCTGATGTGAGACAGTGGGGGCTGTGTCGCCTGGTGTGAGACAGTGGGGGCTGTGTCGCCTGGTGTGAGACAGTGGGGGCTGTGAGACACCTGATGTGAGACAGTGGGGGCTGTGTCGCCTGGTGTGGGATAGTGGGGGGGGGGGGGGTTGTGTCGCCCGGTGTGAGACAGTGGGGGCTGTGTCGCCTGGTGTGAGACAGTGGGGGCTGTGTCGCCTGGTGTGAGACAGGGGGGGCTGTGTCGCCTGGTGTGAGACAGGGGGGGGGCTGTGTCGCCTGGTGTGAGACAGGGGGGGGCTGTGTCGCCTGGTGTGAGACAGTGGGGGCTGTGTCGCCTGGTGTGAGACAATGGGGTCTGTGTCGCCTGGTGTGAGACAATGGGGTCTGTGTCGCCTGGTGTGAGACAGTGGGGCTGTGTCGCCCGTCGTCGCCACTGGGGTCGTCCCGCATTGCGTATCGACACAGCTCTCTGCTTCTGCGCGCAGCGTACTGCATGCTGTCAGCACATGTCATGTACGTAACACATCGGCCCTGCTGGTGTCTACAGAACCTGCTGTTCGACGGCAGCGGCGCGCCCAAGCCGGAGGCGGCGCCGGCCGAGGCCGAAACCAGTCAGCAGTCGACCTCCAAGCAGACGCCGGCTGCGCTCGAGGAGCAGCTGGACGCGCCCATCAGGGATGACGGCTTCGGCGGCAACCTGGGGCAGGACATCATGGGTGAGTCATGGGCACAGCGCGGTAGTTTGTAGTCGGGCGGTCGGTGGGATAGGTTTGACTGGGCGGGTTCTGTGGGGAGTGAGATGGGTAGTTTGTAGTCGGGCGGTCGGTGGGATAGGTTTGACTGGGCGGGTTCTGTGGGGAGTGAGATGGGTAGTTTGTAGTCGGGCGGTCGGTGGGATAGGTTTGACTGGGCGGGTTCTGTGGGGAGTGAGATGGGTAGTTTGTAGTCGGGCGGTCGGTGGGATAGGTTTGACTGGGCGGGTTCTGTGGGGAGTGAGGTGGGTAGTTTGTAGTCGGGCGGTCGGTGGGATAGGTTTGACTGGGCGGGTTCTGTGGGGAGTGAGATGGGTAGTTTGTAGTCGGGCGGTCGGTGGGATAGGTTTGACTGGGCGGGTTCTGTGGGGAGTGAGATGGGTAGTTTGTAGTCGGGCGGTCGGTGGGATAGGTTTGACTGGGCGGGTTCTGTGGGGAGTGAGATGGGTAGTTTGTATGTAGTCGGGCGGTCGGTGGGATAGGTTTGACTGGGTGGTTTCTGTGGGGAGTGAGATGGGTAGTTTGTAGTCGGGCGGTCGGTGGGATAGGTTTGACTGGGCGGGTTCTGTGGGGAGTGAGATGGGTAGTTTGTAGTCGGGCGGTCGGTGGGATAGGTTTGACTGGGCGGGTTCTGTGGGGAGTGAGATGGGTAGTTTGTAGTCGGGCGGTCGGTGGGATAGGTTTGACTGGGCGGGTTCTGTGGGGAGTGAGATGGGTAGTTTGTAGTCGGGCGGTCGGTGGGATAGGTTTGACTGGGCGGGTTCTGTGGGGAGTGAGATGGGTAGTTTGTAGTCGGGCGGTCGGTGGGATAGGTTTCGACTGGGCGGGTTCTGTGGGGAGTGAGATGGGTAGTTTGTAGTCGGGCGGTCGGTGGGATAGGTTTGACTGGGCGGGTTCTGTGGGGAGTGAGATGGGTAGTTTGTAGTCGGGCGGTCGGTGGGATAGGTTTGACTGGGCGGGTTCTGTGGGGAGTGAGATGGGTAGTTTGTAGTCGGGCGGTCGGTGGGATAGGTTTGACTGGGCGGGTTATGTGGGGAGTGAGATGGGTAGTTTGTAGTCGGGCGGTCGGTGGGATAGGTTTGACTGGGCGGGTTCTGTGGGGAGTGAGATGGGTAGTTTGTAGTCGGGCGGTCGGTGGGATAGGTTTGACTGGGCGGGTTCTGTGGGGAGTGAGATGGGTAGTTTGTAGTCGGGCGGTCGGTGGGATAGGTTTGACTGGGCGGGTTCTGTGGGGAGTGAGATGGGTAGTTTGTAGTCGGGCGGTCGGTGGGATAGGTTTGACTGGGCGGGTTCTGTGGGGAGTGAGATGGGTAGTTTGTAGTCGGGCGGTCGGTGGGATAGGTTTGACTGGGCGGGTTCTGTGGGGAGTGAGAGGGGTAGTTTGTAGTCGGGCGGTCGGTGGGATAGGTTTGACTGGGCGGGTTCTGTGGGGAGTGAGATGGGTAGTTTGTAGTCGGGCGGTCGGTGGGATAGGTTTGACTGGGCGGGTTCTGTGGGGAGTGAGATGGGTAGTTTGTAGTCGGGCGGTCGGTGGGATAGGTTTGACTGGGCGGGTTCTGTGGGGAGTGAGATGGGTAGTTTGTAGTCGGGCGGTCGGTGGGATAGGTTTGACTGGGCGGGTTCTGTGGGGAGTGAGATGGGTAGTTTGTAGTCGGGCGGTCGGTGGGATAGGTTTGACTGGGCGGGTTCTGTGGGGAGTGAGATGGGTAGTTTGTAGTCGGGCGGTCGGTGGGATAGGTTTGACTGGGCGGGTTCTGTGGGGAGTGAGATGGGTAGTTTGTAGTCGGGCGGTCGGTGGGATAGGTTTGACTGGGCGGGTTCTGTGGGGAGTGAGATGGGTAGTTTGTAGTCGGGCGGTCGGTGGGATAGGTTTGACTGGGCGGGTTCTGTGGGGAGTGAGATGGGTAGTTTGTAGTCGGGCGGTCGGTGGGATAGGTTTGACTGGGCGGGTTCTGTGGGGAGTGAGATGGGTAGTTTGTAGTCGGGCGGTCGGTGGGATAGGTTTGACTGGGCGGGTTCTGTGGGGAGTGAGATGGGTAGTTTGTAGTCGGGCGGTCGGTGGGATAGGTTTGACTGGGCGGGTTCTGTGGGGAGTGAGATGGGTAGTTTGTAGTCGGGCGGTCGGTGGGATAGGTTTGACTGGGCGGGTTCTGTGGGAGTGAGATGGGTAGTTTGTAGTCGGGCGGTCGGTGGGATAGGTTTGACTGGGCGGGTTCTGTGGGGAGTGAGATGGGTAGTTTGTAGTCGGGCGGTCGGTGGGATAGGTTTGACTGGGCGGGTTCTGTGGGGAGTGAGATGGGTAGTTTGTAGTCGGGCGGTCGGTGGGATAGGTTTGACTGGGCGGGTTCTGTGGGGAGTGAGATGGGTAGTTTGTAGTCGGGCGGTCGGTGGGATAGGTTTGACTGGGCGGGTTCTGTGGGGAGTGAGATGGGTAGTTTGTAGTCGGGCGGTCGGTGGGATAGGTTTGACTGGGCGGGTTCTGTGGGGAGTGAGATGGGTAGTTTGTAGTCGGGCGGTCGGTGGGATAGGTTTGACTGGGCGGGTTCTGTGGGGAGTGAGATGGGTAGTTTGTAGTCGGGCGGTCGGTGGGATAGGTTTGACTGGGCGGGTTCTGTGGGGAGTGAGATGGGTAGTTTGTAGTCGGGCGGTCGGTGGGATAGGTTTGACTGGGCGGGTTCTGTGGGGAGTGAGATGGGTAGTTTGTAGTCGGGCGGTCGGTGGGATAGGTTTGACTGGGCGGGTTCTGTGGGGAGTGAGATGGGTAGTTTGTAGTCGGGCGGTCGGTGGGATAGGTTTGACTGGGCGGGTTCTGTGGGGAGTGAGATGGGTAGTTTGTAGTCGGGCGGTCGGTGGGATAGGTTTGACTGGGCGGGTTCTGTGGGGAGTGAGATGGGTAGTTTGTAGTCGGGCGGTCGGTGGGATAGGTTTGACTGGGCGGGTTCTGTGGGGAGTGAGGTGGGTAGTTTGTAGTCGGGCGGTCGGTGGGATAGGTTTGACTGGGCGGGTTCTGTGGGGAGTGAGATGGGTAGTTTGTAGTCGGGCGGTCGGTGGGATAGGTTTGACTGGGCGGGTTCTGTGGTTCTGTGGGGAGTGAGATGGGTAGTTTGTAGTCGGGCGGTCGGTGGGATAGGTTTGACTGGGCGGGTTCTGTGGGGAGTGAGATGGGTAGTTTGTAGTCGGGCGGTCGGTGGGATAGGTTTGACTGGGCGGGTTCTGTGGGGAGTGAGATGGGTAGTTTGTAGTCGGGCGGTCGGTGGGATAGGTTTGACTGGGCGGGTTCTGTGGGAGTGAGATGGGTAGTTTGTAGTCGGGCGGTCGGTGGGATAGGTTTGACTGGGCGGGTTCTGTGGGGAGTGAGGTGGGTAGTTTGTAGTCGGGCGGTCGGTGGGATAGGTTTGACTGGGTGGGTTCTGTGGGGAGTGAGATGGGTAGTTTGTAGTCGGGCGGTCGGTGGGATAGGTTTGACTGGGCGGGTTCTGTGGGAGTGAGATGGGTAGTTTGTAGTCGGGCGGTCGGTGGGATAGGTTTGACTGGGCGGGTTCTGTGGGGAGTGAGATGGGTAGTTTGTAGTCGGGCGGTCGGTGGGATAGGTTTGACTGGGCGGGTTCTGTGGGGAGTGAGATGGGTAGTTTGTAGTCGGGCGGTCGGTGGATAGGTTTGACTGGGCGGGTTCTGTGGGGAGTGAGATGGGTAGTTTGTAGTCGGGCGGTCGGTGGGATAGGTTTGACTGGGCGGGTTCTGTGGGAGTGAGATGGGTAGTTTGTAGTCGGGCGGTCGGTGGGATAGGTTTGACTGGGCGGGTTCTGTGGGAGTGAGATGGTAGTTTGTAGTCGGGCGGTCGGTGGGATAGGTTTGACTGGGCGGGTTCTGTGGGGAGTGAGATGGGTAGTTTGTAGTCGGGCGGTCGGTGGGATAGGTTTGACTGGGCGGGTTCTGTGGGGAGTGAGATGGGTAGTTTGTAGTCGGGCGGTCGGTGGGATAGGTTTGACTGGGCGGGTTCTGTGGGGAGTGAAGTGGGTAGTTTGTAGTCGGGCGGTCGGTGGGATAGGTTTGACTGGGCGGGTTCTGTGGGGAGTGAGGTGGGTAGTTTGTAGTCGGGCGGTCGGTGGGATAGGTTTGACTGGGCGGGTTCTGTGGGGAGTGAGATGGGTAGTTTGTAGTCGGGCGGTCGGTGGGATAGGTTTGACTGGGCGGGTTCTGTGGGGAGTGAGATGGGTAGTTTGTAGTCGGGCGGTCGGTGGGATAGGTTTGACTGGGCGGGTTCTGTGGGGAGTGAGATGGGTAGTTTGTAGTCGGGCGGTCGGTGGGATAGGTTTGACTGGGCGGGTTCTGTGGGGAGTGAGATGGGTAGTTTGTAGTCGGGCGGTCGGTGGGATAGGTTTGACTGGGCGGGTTCTGTGGGAGTGAGATGGGTAGTTTGTAGTCGGGCGGTCGGTGGGATAGGTTTGACTGGGCGGGTTCTGTGGGGAGTGAGATGGGTAGTTTGTAGTCGGGCGGTCGGTGGGATAGGTTTGACTGGGCGGGTTCTGTGGGGAGTGAGATGGGTAGTTTGTAGTCGGGCGGTCGGTGGGATAGGTTTGACTGGGCGGGTTCTGTGGGGAGTGAGATGGGTAGTTTGTAGTCGGGCGGTCGGTGGGATAGGTTTGACTGGGCGGGTTCTGTGGGGAGTGAGATGGGTAGTTTGTAGTCGGGCGGTCGGTGGGATAGGTTTGACTGGGCGGGTTCTGTGGGGAGTGAGATGGGTAGTTTGTAGTCGGGCGGTCGGTGGGATAGGTTTGACTGGGCGGGTTCTGTGGGGAGTGAGATGGGTCCCCCGGACATGTGGGGCGGAGCGTCGCCAATGGGTGTCACCCCAACACAATGAGGCAGCGACGGATTTGTGCGGATCTCGGGTGTTGAGGGTGTTTCACAATCGGTTAGCACACGAGTCGTGCTTGGCAGAATGTGCTGCAGCCAGCCAGAAGTGCCATGCGTTGTCTTGGGTTGGATCCTTTTCACCGCCCTACCCCGACATCGCCTCGCCTCGGCCTTGTCCGTCTGCGTCAACTGAGGCTTCGTTCTGATCCCGACTCATGTTGGTTTCCTCCCTGACCGCAGTCGCCATGTTCATTTCGACGGCGGTCTGTTCCTCGCTGGCTCCCATTCCTCGACTGACCGTGCCGGGTGGTTCCAGCGGGCGGCCTCTTCGACGGCGGTCTGTTCCTCGCTGACCCCCATTCCTCGACTGACCGTGCCGGGTGGTTCCAGCGGGCGGCCTCTTCGACGGCGGTCTGTTCCTCGCTGACCCCCATTCCTCGACTGACCGTGCCGGGTGGTTCCAGCGGGCGGCCTCTTCGACGGCGGTCTGTTCCTTGCTGACCCCCATTCCTCGACTGACCGTGCCGGGTGGTTCCAGCGGGCGGCCTCTTCGACGGCGGTCTGTTTGACGATGCGCCGATGCCGGAGGCGCCGCCCCCGCCCCTGCCGCCGCCGGCCGAGTCGCCGGCACCGCCGCCTCTCGACGATCACCACTCTGACGACGACTTCGACCACCACATGGACGCCAGCCCGATGGGCGGCGGTCACAGCTCTGACGACTCGCGGCCGGCCTCCGCGGCGGCGGTGGCGGCCCCCGGGGCGGAGGCGGAAGCGGGGACGGAGACGGGGTTGGAGGTGGATGCGGGGACTTCGGCGGCGGCGGCGGCGGCCACGCCCCGCCCGGACGGCTCGGACGTCCCGACCGAGCCGCCGCCGCCGCCTCCGCCGCCGGCCGAGCCAGCCGAGCCCGAGATGGAGCCGCCAGTGCACGAGCAGACCACGCTGCTGCAGAATGAGGAGGAGACCTTCGCGCTGCCGCCGGTCGATGCCAGCGCCATCAGAGGTACGGGACGGTCGGTCGGCAGAGTGGGGTGGATTGTGTGCACGGGAAAGGTGTCGCGAGGGTGTGGGCGTCACGGGGTTTGGTGATTCGGTATTGTGGAAGAAGTAGTGGGCTACCCGGATTGTTGTCTGCCGGCTGCCGTGTGACCCTGGCCCGGGTCGTCAGCTGGTCAGGGCGCCGCGGGACTTGGCTCTGCGCCAGCCGACCCAGCCGTGGCTCCGGCGACACCTAGTTGAAGTTTCGAAATAAGTTTATCTGTCAACATGCATGAAAACTGCAAAGGTGCTTGCAGGTTTCATAGAGATGGTACCAGTGTTTTATTTGAGGGGTGGGAATTAATGCTAAATGCGTTTGATTGGCTGATTGCTATGTCACCGCCATGTCTGCTCTCCGTTTTCTGACCGTTCTTCCTCTTCGCGATTACCAGCGGGCGTGACGCGCAGCAAGCGGAAACGCAAGCTGATCGTGGACGAGGTGAAGAACATATCCGGCGAGGAGATGAAGACACAGCTGTCGGACACGGCCGACATCGTGACGTCACTGGACCTGGCGCCGCCCACCAAGCGTCTGATGCACTGGAAGGAGACCGGCGGAGTGGAGAAGCTATTCGCGCTGCCGGGCCGCACTATCCCCGCCTCCAGTCTGAGCAGGATGTACATCCGGCACCTGACCTCGCGGCCGGTGGCTGACGAGGACGGGGAAGAGGCGGCCGTTGTTCCCGAGGAGGAGCTCAACGAACAGGCAGCCGAGCGGCAGCTGCCGACGCGCGCCGCTGCTGCTCGTGGCAAGGCTGGTAAGAGGAAGCGTGAGCCAGAGCTCGAGGAGGAGGAGGCGGCGGCGGCTGCGGCGGCAGTAGCGGCGGTAGCGGCAGCGATAGAGCAGCAGCAGCAGCAGCAGGCGGTGGCGGACGCTGTCGCGGCCGAGGCTCAGGCCGCTGCGGCAGCAGCAGCAGAGGCTGCTGACGCCGCCGCCGACGCCGACGCTGCTGCTGCTGCGGCAGCGACGGCAACTGACCAACAACCACCGCCGGCGCCAGAGGAGGCCGCGCCGGAGACGCCGGCGGTGCTGGCGTCGGAAGTGCTGCCACCGGCGGTGCTGCCGCCGGCGGTGCTGACGCCGGTGGTGCTGACGCCGGAGGTGCTGCCGCCGGTGGTGCTGACGCCAGCGGTGCTGGCGCCGCCGACGCCCGCCCCGGCGCCGGTTCGAGGACCAGCCGGAGAGTGTGATGACCGCGCAGGCCGCGGTGGAGCCGCCCATCACGGAACAGCCGCCACCGATCCCGCACATGGAGAACATGGGCTACGACCAGCAGGAGCAGGAGGCGGCCGGTAACTTGGCTAACATGGGTTATGATGAGAATATCCTGCCGCCGGTGACGCCGGGTGCGGTGTCTGACCGCGGCCCGCTTAGCATGTACAGCAACGCCGGGCCGGCCACGCCCTGGGAGGAGGAACAGGAACAGACCACCGCGCAGGTTAGTGCAGGGCTGACAGCGACAGGGCAAGCACTGGTGGTGCAGAGCGGCATCAAATGGTGGGGATTTTGATTTTGTTCGGAGCAGACTTGACAATTATTCATCTTTGTCATGAGTCGATTCACAGTGATTCACAGTGATTCACAGGCACAATGAATTATTATATGATTCATTCACTCAAGATTGACACTCGTGAGTCAATTCACAGTGACTCCTGTCACAGCTAATATTAGTGGCTCATGAATGATTAATTCACAATGGCTCACAATGACTCACAATGTGTATTCACATCGCTTGATCAATGCATACTTATTTAATAGTAACTAAATAAATTATGCAATAGATGAACTGACAAGTAACCTTATTAGTCAGGCATATGATTTAATTATGCTCTTTTTTATTTATGCTCTTTTTTATTTATGCTCTTTTTTATTACGAGCGAGCGCGAAGCGCTCGCTCGTCTTTCCGTGGTATATGGGAAAAATCTGAATATGGGCGGCCCGGCCCGACCCGTGGCGACGCTTTTGACAAGCTCATATCTCTGCAACCACACGTCCGATTGACAAGCTGACTTCTTTGCTGAGCAGCCCCATCTAACCTACCCTGTTTGAGACCAGTACCGACTCATGTGAGTGACTACGACTGCGCGTGACGCGTGACGCGTGACGCGTGACGCGTGACGCGTGACGCGTGACGCGTGTTGAAAAGTGTTTTCTCGCAAAAACTCTGCAACGGCTGAGCCGATTGTGTGCAAATTTGGTGTGTGGTTAGGGACCCCTCAGCCGCCAATTTTGCACAAGTCAGGGGTGGATGCCTCTGCACGTGCGCGCGTGCACACCCCTATTTTATATCTCAGGAACGGCTGAACCGATTGCGTTCTAATTTAGTGTGTGGTTAGGGACCTCTCAGCCGTTGCCTTTCCACAAATCAGGGGTGGAGTGCCTCTGCACGTCTCACGTGCTCACCCCTATTCTATATCTCAGAAATGGCTGAGCCGATTGTGTTCAAATTTGGTGTGTGGTTAGGGACCTCTCAACTGCCAGTTTCCCACAAGTCAGGGATGGGGTGCCTCTGCACGTGCGCACGTGCACACCCCTATTCTATATCTCAGAAACGGTTGAGCCAATTGTGTTCAAATTTGGTGTGTGGTTAGGGACCCCTCCGCCGCCGCCTACCCACAAGTCATGGGTGGGTGCCTCTGCACGTGCGGACGTGCGCACCTCTTTATGTATCTCAGGAACTACTTGCCCGATCGGGTGAAATTCACCATACATTTATTTCGCGCTCGCTCGTTCATCGCCAACTACGGCGCCTTACTGGTATATGTTCTTTTTGCGCTCGCTCGTCCTTCCGTGGTATATGGGAAAAATCTGAATATGAGCTGCCCGACCCGGCCCGTGGCGACGCTTTTGAGAAGCTAATATCTTTGCAACCGCACGTCCGATTGACAAGCGGGTTTCTTTGCTGAGTAGCCCCATCCAACTAAACCTGTTTGGGACCGGTGCCGCCTCATGTGGGTCACTACCACTGACGTGGCGCGTGCCGCGTGAGGGGTGTTGAAAAGTGTTTTCTCGCAAAAACTCCGCAACGGCTGGGCCGATTGTGTTCAAATTTGGTGTATGGTTAGGGACCTCTCAGCCGCCACTTTTCCATAAGTCAGGGGTGGGATGCCTCCGCACGTGCGCACGTGCACACCCCTATTCTATATCTCAGGAACGGCTGAGCCGATTGTGGTCAAATTTGGTGTGTGGTTAGGGACCATCCTCCGCCGCCTTCCCACAAGTCATGTGTGGGGTGCCTCTGCACGTGCGCACGTGCACACCCCTATTATATATCTCAGGAACGGCTGAGCATATTGTGTTCAAATTTGGTGTGTGGTTACGGACTTCCATAATAAAGTACTACTCCAGCGGCTGAGCCTATTGTGTTCAAATTTGGTGTGTGGTTAGGGACCTCCATTAATAAAGTACTACTCCAGCCGCCAATTTCCCACAAGTCAGAGGTGGGGTGTCTCTGCACGTGCGTCCGTGCGCACGTGCGCACCTTTTTTTAAATCTCAGAAACTACTTGCCCTATCGAGTTGAAATTCGCCATACATTTCCTTCGCGCTGGCTCGTTCATCGCCGACTACGGCGCATTACTGGTTATATGAATCTTTGGCATGTGCTGAAAGGCTGAAACACCTAACTAGTAAGATGAGTAAGAAGCATAAGGAAAAGGTAGGTACCTTTTAGGGATTCGTTGTATGAAAAAGGTATGAGTCTACTGTGTGGTTTATGAACCAAAGTATGAGGTGGGTAACCTTACCTAACCTCCCAACCAGTACCAAGGTACCTAGTTAGGGCTGATTGAACAGTGGCTTTGTGCCTACTGGACACAAAGCCTAACTTTCTTCATGCAGAGATGAATCACAGCTCAGGACACAGCTCATATAATTGGCCAGTGTGCGCCTGGTGTGTCCAGTGAGTGTCCACAGGGAACAGATGCATGCTGCCATATTTTTTGGTAGAAATTTATGCTGTCCGACCAAAAAAGGGTGATTCTTTGAGCAATGCATGATTCAATATCAGCCTATTTTATCTGTATGAATGCTTCAATCAGTGACTCACAACAGGTTTGCGCATGAAGTGAATCGACTCCGAGCGATTCATTTGAAATCATAATGATTCATTCAAAGATAGGCGATTCACAAAGAATCATTGACAAGTCCGGTTCGGAGACCGGTTTGGTTTTCTGCAGCACTGGCAGAGCCATGACCGCTGAGTGGAGATTGACACGATGTACCACACGACATTGGCCATGTCTGATTTGAGACAAACCAAAATGCTCAGCTTTCATGTACAGATGGTTCAGCTACCCGTCCTGCTGATGCTGCGCCGATGATCGCTGTACGCCCCTCACCCCTGTGTGCTGCTCCACTGACCCCTGTGTGCTGCTCCACTCACCCCTGTGTGCTGCTCCACTCACCCCTGTGTGCTGCTCCACTCACCCCTGTGTGCTGCTCCACTCACCCCTGTGTGCTGCTCCACTCACCCCTGTGTGCTGCTCCACTCACCCCTGTGTGTTGCTCCACTCACCCCTGTGTGCTGCTCCACTCACCCCTGTGTGCTGCTCCACTCACCCTGTGTGCTGCTCCACTCACCCCTGTGTGCTGCTCCACTCACCCCTGTGTGCTGCTCCACTCACCCCTGTGTGCTGCTCCACTCACCCCTGTGTGCTGCTCCACTCACCCCTGTGTGCTGCTCCACTCACCCCTGTGTGCTGCTCCACTGACCCCTGTGTGCTGCTCCACTGACCCCTGTGTGCTGCTCCACTGACCCCTGTGTGCTGCTCCACTCACCCCTGTGTGCTGCTCCACTCACCCCTGTGTGCTGCTCCACTCACCCCTGTGTGCTGCTCCACTCACCCCTGTGTGCTGCTCCACTCGCCCCTGTGTGCTGCTCCACTCACCCCTGTGTGCTGCTCCACTCACCCCTGTGTGCTGCTCCACTGACCCCTGTGTGCTGCTCCACTGACCCCTGTGTGCTGCTCCACTCACCCCTGTGTGCTGCTCCACTCACCCATGTGTGCTGCTCCACTGACCCCTGTGTGCTGCTCCACTCACCCCTGTGTGCTGCTCCACTCACCCCTGTGTGCTGCTCCACTCACCCCTGTGTGCTGCTCCACTCACCCCTGTGTGCTGCTCCACTCACCCCTGTGTGCTGCTCCACTCACCCCTGTGTGCTGCTCCACTCACCCCTGTGTGCTGCTCCACTCACCCCTGTGTGCTGCTCCACTCACCCCTGTGTGCTGCTCCACTCACCCCTGTGTGCTGCTCCACTCACCCCTGTGTGCTGCTCCACTCACCCCTGTGTGCTGCTCCACTCACCCCTGTGTGCTGCTCCACTCACCCCTGTGTGCTGCTCCACTCACCCCTGTGTGCTGCTCCACTCACCCCTGTGTGCTGCTCCACTCACCCCTGTGTGCTGCTCCACTCACCCCTGTGTGCTGCTCCACTCACCCCTGTGTGCTGCTCCACTCACCCCTGTGTGCTGCTCCACTCACCCCTGTGTGCTGCTCCACTCACCCCTGTGTGCTGCTCCACTCACCCCTGTGTGCTGCTCCACTCACCCCTGTGTGCTGCTTCACTCACCCCTGTGTGCTGCTCCACTCACCCCTGTGTGCTGCTCCACTCACCCCTGTGTGCTGCTCCACTCACCCCTGTGTGCTGCTCCACTCACCCCTGTGTGCTGCTCCACTCACCCCTGTGTGCTGCTCCACTCACCCCTGTGTGCTGCTCCACTCACCCCTGTGTGCTGCTCCACTCACCCCTGTGTGCTGCTCCACTCACCCCTGTGTGCTGCTCCACTGACCCCTGTGTGCTGCTCCACTGACCCCTGTGTGCTGCTCCACTGACCCCTGTGTGCTGCTCCACTCACCCCTGTGTGCTGCTCCACTCACCCCTGTGTGCTGCTCCACTCACCCCTGTGTGCTGCTCCACTCACCCCTGTGTGCTGCTCCACTCACCCCTGTGTGCTGCTCCACTCACCCCTGTGTGCTGCTCCACTCACCCCTGTGTGCTGCTCCACTCACCCCTGTGTGCTGCTCCACTCACCCCTGTGTGCTGCTCCACTGACCCCTGTGTGCTGCTCCACTCACCCCTGTGTGCTGCTCCACTCACCCCTGTGTGCTGCTCCACTCACCCCTGTGTGCTGCTCCACTCACCCCTGTGTGCTGCCCCACTCACCCCTGTGTGCTGCTCCACTCACCCCTGTGTGCTGCTCCACTCACCCCTGTGTGCTGCTCCACTCACCCCTGTGTGCTGCTCCACTCACCCCTGTGTGCTGCTCCACTCACCCCTGTGTGCTGCTCCACTCACCCCTGTGTGCTGCTCCACTGACTCCTGCGCGCCCCTCTCCAGCCGGATGAGGGTCAGCAGGAGGGAGAGACGTACGAACAGTACGAGGACCGCGTCAACAACAAGCGCGCTGCTGTCATGCACCGCATCATCAAGGCCAAGTTCGAGCTGAACGACAAGCTGCAGTTCAGTGAACTGTGCCGACGCAACAACAGGAAACAGGTCAGTGGCAAACGATGTGCACGTGCACGTACGCACGCCTCCCGAGGGGGCAGAATCACGCCTCTTTTACATGTCAACGCAAATGAGTCGACGCAAAATAGGATATTAAATATAATACCAAAGTGCACAATTTCAACGTTTTTCTGTTGATAATGATTTATGTTGATGTAAGTAGCCACAGCACACAATGGTACGTCGTTCATTTGATGGTACACGTCGTACTGAAGATCTGTTGTTGAAGTATATATTTATTTGCACGTGTTGTTGTTCATCGCTGTCGTCTTTACTCCATCCTCGTTAGCCGTGCCTGATGCTGTATTACTATTTTTTGTTTGTTCTATAATCTATCAATGTTTCCGTTAAAGGGAATCGTTCACCTTTAACATGTTTTTTTTTTTTAACTGATATAGCAGATTTGTAGAGCAGATCGAAAAATGGGTTGTGTGAAAAAATAGCTTCCTACGTTAACCCGCTCCGTGCCGGTGCTCGGCGGCACCTTCGCCGTGCCGGGAGGGGGGGGGGGGGGGGGGTAACTCCCCTCTAAATCGAAAACTAAAATGGCTAGAAAGACGCAAAAAGGCGTCCGAAACCTCTCGACAAGCACATTCGAAAGTACTTAAGATATTTGTTTGTCCTAAAGCCAATATTGAGGTCACCAGAGGTCATCAAAGGTCAAATTTTCCAGTTTTAGGACCTCGCTCCAGAAACCCCCAGATAGCACAGGAACTATGATAGCTAGAAACAAACGGAAAAGAGCAATGGAAAGCTCTTGAAACATGCAAGCGGCAAGGTGTCCTCAGATTTGAGCTCAGGGCAATAGTTGACGCTCCAGAGCTCCAAATGTCAAAAAGGCTATTTTTTACAAAACAGTTTTTTCACGAATAGCGTTTTACCCAATAACGACAAGGCAATCATTTTGATGTCATCGTGTTTGTCTCGTCAAGGCGCTTCGACTCATATTAGTGTTAACCAGGTTAGGTCAACTTGACCTCAGGTCAAGGTCAAAATTGACCTCAGGTCAAGGTCAAGTGGTGACCCAAGTAGGCCATGTTGCATATGGGAAGACGTTCCTCGACGAGACAAACACATTGGTGTCGGTTTCACTTCTCTATGGTCATTATGTCGAGAGTTATTGACATACAACTGTTGGTGACCTCGGATGACCTCGGCTGACCCTGTAGGGGTCACTGAACAGAAATAGCACCTAGGTCATCAAGAATGGCCTATAATAACATGATCCAGAAGGAATTATACTGATATATATATATATATATATATATATATATATATATATATATATATATATATATATATATATATATATATATATATATATATATATATATATATATATATATATATATATATATATATATATATATATATATATATATATATATATATATATATATATATATATATATATATATATATATATATATATATATATATATATATATATATATATATATATATATATATATATATATATATATATATATATATATATATATATATATATATATATATATATATATATATATATATATATATATATATATATATATATATATATATATATATATGACCTTATGAAATCCTGTAAGTGACAAACCGATCATCGCTTGATAGCCTCAACGCGCTGAAGCCGATCATCCAAAACTGTGACTGTGGTACGACCACAAGCTTTTTTTGGAGGTGGGGTCACTTGACCTGGTCTGGTGACCTGACCTGAGATGACCCGAGGTATTTTTTTTACATAATGTGGGCAGTTGATGCCTGAACAGCTGTGCCAAAAACGGTGGCGTAGCGCGCCGCCGTTTTTCCGCTATCCTCGAAAAACCTGAGGGGGGGGGGGCGGCCTCAGTGTCCTGAATTTCATAAATATGAGTGGAAAGCCACACCCAAATGAACTTTTGTTGTGACGTCGCTTTTCATCGAAACGCTAGCGATCGAGTTAAATAGTATTAAAATCAAAACTCGATAAAAAAACATGATCTTCCTACCTACTGGCTACTTAGGTCTCTACCTAGTACCTACCCATTAAACAGTATGTCATACACAAACACCTCAGTCCTTACCCAGCACCACCACCCCAGCACCACCACCCCACCACCACATATCAACACACTACCCAAGGCCGTACGTCCGACACACACTACCATGCCGGAAAGCCAGTGGATTTTGCGTCTTGTATTTACTGCGCCAGAGACGTCTCAGAATATTCAGCTGCCATATGAAGCAAATTCAGGTACCATTCGCAAAACAAACTACCTGCTAAGGACGTCGAAATAGTTGATATTTTCCACTTCTCAGTTTAGTAGCTTTCCCACCATCTGAGATACTTTTAAGTGGCACAGCGGGAATAAGGGATAGTTTTTCTGCATAAAAGTCCTATGAACTTGCATTGAAATTGCGTAATTGTATTTACATTATTTTTTTCCCGAAAACCATGCGAGTCGCCATAAAACAGCCCAGCGCTTGTACCTCGATACATATAATAATATCAACAGATTGAGAAAGTTTCCAATACAAAATATAACTGTTATTCCCTTAAATATGTATACATCGCACGTTGGCAAAGAAAAACACATAAAGATTATCTACATTTGTGAGAAATGATTGTTTTATGAAGGACGTCGATTCAGCTTTGACTTTGTCTAACGAGGACGTCAATTCGGAACTGAAAAGTTCATCAGTAAGGAAGCAAAATTAATTTTCTTAAAAAAATGTGATGGCATTATTGGTCTCCCTACTTGCTGTTTTGCCGAAAATTAAATATCCTGAGAGGGTACCATTGGCCTCCCGCGCCAATGTTTTGGCGGGTCTGCAATTTATCGGCATCACTCTTTCCAACTGAAGGTCCCAGGATTACGTTACAATGACGTCATAGAAATGAGGATCCTGTAACCCCAGAAGATGAGAATAGGTGACGCTGTGGGTGGGTGGGGAACATTTGCGAGTTCAATTTGCAAAGTTCGTGCTGTTTACTTTTGAGTAGGTATGCTAATTAATTTCATATATTTATGCCTATCTACATTGTGTGGTTGAAAGAAGAATGTGACTTTGTCAGAGACTCAGAGTGAGTGGATTGTTTACCTGGCCTGATATAGCATAGCATAGCACCTCAACCTATGACAACATGATCATGATCTGGACAACACAATTTAATTGTTCTTGTTCCCGTAGCTTTGGCTATCATTGCCCCCAAAAACAGTTCTGAGGTAGGAGAAAGGGCACCATGATCATCAAGTTTCACAGACAACTGTTTATTTTCCTACTCTGCTTCGGATACTGTTACTTTAGTTGCTGATCTGCTGCAACAAACAAATAGTCAATTGATGTGTTTTGGGGAAGGTGCAAGTCAGTAGTAAGAGTGCCTGTATCAAGCTCCAAACTGCATGGAAAAAGTGACGTGGGGCCCTTTCCCCGGAGCTGAGGATGGGATTATAACATGAGGTGCCCCATCTCAATCTGGAAGCAAAAAGCATGACAAAAAAGAGAGTCCCTCCAAGACAATTTTCCCTGGAGTTTTACCTGTCCATGGGACATGAACACATGTGGAGTTTCCTATTCAAATGGTGGGGTGACTGCCCCACCAACTTTGTGTTTTGACCCACCAACTTCTGTGAGATTTGAAGGTTTCCTGGCGTTGGCCATGGCCCCCCGAGCAAAACAAAATGTACACTAGATAATAGAATGAGATTCTCTTGACGACCCGACACCCCCCCCCCCCCCCCCCCCTCCTGTCAACAACATGTTTGAGGACCAAATTTGTTTTTACCACCGACTTGCCCCCCCCCCCCCCTGCAAAAAAAAAATCCTGGCTACGTGCCTGCCTATGGCTGAACTCTGAAGCATGTGTGTTGTGTAGTGTACTGCATTCCATTTGTATTTTCGTTTTAATTGTGTTCCCGCACGCAGCTCACATGCGTTGTACGTACTCACGCTCACATGTGTTCCCGTACGCAGGTGTATACGTTGCTGTTTTTTTTCTGACTAGTCTCGTGCGTTAGCCGTTTAGTATGTAGATATTAATCCGTATGCGGTATTCCCCCACTTCGTTCTGACGCGGAGTGCACTGGTCGCGCCCAGTCGCGCCTCAGTCGCGTTCGTACATGTATTTGCGCCGCCCGTTACCGTACATACATGCGTACACATACGTTCTCAACAATGTGCATGATTGATCAGTGACAATACATGTGCCAGATGCGACACCTATTTCCCATTCATACCGGACCGCGTAAAGGATTAAAAGGTGTCTGTTTTCTTCGGACAATTGTATTTGTACAATAAGTTTCTATTTTTATATAGTTATCATCTGCTGGTCTCTACCTTTTTCCATAGGAAGTAAGTAATGCGACATTTGCTACGCAAAAGCAACCACATCACGATCACATGATTCATTGCAACAAGGCAAAACCCTCCTTAAATCGTATAATTCCAATGTCTTTTCTTAGTGACTGTTATTCACATTGAATAGGTGAGGATGAACTCATTGAATAGGTGAGGATGAACTCTTGAACACAGGATTCGGTTGTTTGGTGTTGAGCAGTGGAGCAGGACAGACAGGCAACTGGTAGGACGCAGGAATGCAGGA